>CM038675.1:705483870-705916370 GCA_021605145.1 Aegilops bicornis
ATTGTAGTTGGAATGTTGACTGAGAGCATAGTTTGTTGGTTTCTAATAGAGTTTTTGCTTTATACTTCGATTGTGTGATGAACTATTACTTATTCACGAGAAGTGTATGATAAAAGTTTTATGTTTAAATTTGTTGTTGTTATAATAATCAACATGATGCTTCTATGTCCGTATTTTGTTTTTATCGACACCTCTCTCTCAAAGCATGTGGACATGTTTTTCGGTTCCGGTTTTTGCTTGAGGAGAAGCGAGGTCTAAGCTTGGGGGAGTTGACACGTCCATTTTGCATCATGTTTTATTACTGTTATTTACAATGTTTTTATCCGTAATAATGCTTTTTGGAGTAATTCTAATGCCTTTCCTCTCATAATTTGCAAGGTACACACCAAGAGGGAGAATTCTGGCAGCTGGAAATCTGGACCTAAAAAAGCTACGTCGGGCCACTTATTCTGCACAAATCCAAATGAGCTGAAACTCCACGAGGATTTTTATGGAATATTTAAGAAATACTGGAGCCAATAAACACCAGAGGGGGGCCACTAGGTGGGCACAACCCACCTGGGCGCGCGACGTCCCCTGGCGCGCCCTGGTGGGTTGTGGCCTCCTCAGCCCACCTCCGGTGCCCATCTTCTGGTATATAAGTCATTTTGACCTAGAAAAAATGAGTAGAAGACTTTTGGGACGGAGCGCCGCCGTCTTGAGACGGAACTTGGGCAAGAGCACTTTTGCCCTCCGGCGGAGCGGTTCTGCTGGGGGAACTTCCCTCCCGGAGGGGGAAATCATCGTTTTCATCATCACCAACAACTCTCCCATCTTGGGGAGGGAAATCTCCATCAACATCTTCACCAGCACCATCTCATCTGAAACCCTAGTTCATCTCTTGTATTCAATCTTGTTACCGGAACTATAGATTGTTGCTAGGGGGTGACAAGTAGTGTTGATTACATCTTGTAGTTGATTACTATATGGTTTATTTGGTGGAAGATTATATTTTCAGATCCATTATGCATATTAATACCCCTCTGATCATGAGCATGTTTATTGTTTATGAGTAGTTATTTTCGTTCTTGAGGTCACGGGGTAAATCATGTTGCAAGTAATCATGTGAATTTGATATGTGTTCGATATTTTGATGGTTTGTATGTTGTGATTCCCTTAATGGTGTCATGGGAACGTCGACTACATGACACTTCACCATATTTGGGCCTAAGGGAATGCATTGTGGAGTAGTAGATAGATCGTGGGTTGCGAGAGTGACAGAAACTTAAACCCCGGTTTATGCACTATTCCGTAAGGGACCGATTGTATCCTAGAGTTTAATGCTATGGTTAGAATTTATTCTTAATACTTTTCTCATAGTTGCGGATGCTTGCGGGAGGGTTAATCATAAGTAGGAGGTTTATTCAAGTAAGAACAGCACCTAAGCACCGGTCCACCCACATATCAAATTATCAAAGTAGCGAACGCAAATCACACCAACATGATTAAAGTGACTAGATGAAATTCCCGTGTACCATCAAGAACGCTTTTCTTATCATAAGAGACCGTTTTGGCCTGTCCTTTGCCTCAAAAGGATTGGGGTACCTTGCTGCATACTTGTTATTATTATCATTACTTGCTCGTTACAAATTATCTTGCTATCAAACTACTCTGCTACTTACAATTTCAGCACTTGCAGACATTACCTTACTAAAAACTACTTGTCATTTCCTTCTGCTCCTCGTTGGGTTCGACACTCTTACTTATCGAAAAGAGCTACAATTGATCCCATATACTTGTGGGTCATCATCCTCTTCTTCGTCCTCCGACGGCTCCTCGTCCGTCTGGTTGTCGTCTGACGACTCCAGAGGCGGCATCCCTTCCATGATCCGGATATAATCGAGTTATGGGCTCGACGCCAGACTCATGGAAGACGAGCAGGATGATTCCGATGTTTACCTATCATCGGGCGCCAGACTACTGGCCAAACTATCGTCCTCGCTGTCGCTCGACATGGCTGCAGAGTGTGTGCTAGTGTGTAGCGCGGCCTGCCGTGGACGATGAAAATGGTGGACACTTAAGCGGGGTATGCAGAGAAGAGGAACTGCCAATTGAAGCGGGAGTTGACGTATTATCTAACCGCTGATATAATCAACCGCAATCATTTGTACCCAGTCACTCCAAATTCCCGGGGTCGCGCAGGACTCCTTTTGGCTATTTGGCTGGTGTCTTTTTTCAGGACAAAAACAAGGAACGAGTTTTGTGATTATGCACCGGTACCGTTATGAACGGAGTAGGACAGTTGGCAAGCAATACATTGAGCTCTTCTTATTGATAAAGCCAGTAATAATCAAACTACAAAGGAAAAGAAAAATACAAAGGAAAATATCTGCATGAATCTTCGCGTAACATCAATGGCGTAGGACCCAGATGTGCATTACTTAGAGCACATCTAGATGTGCTTTAGCAATACTGTCAAACAAAACCCCTAATCATCATTGCAAACAGCACATAGAACATGGCTAATGCGACAACCACAACTACACATGCTAGTTCCTTCTTGTCTCTTGCTTTCATTTGTTGCCTGTGATTGATTCTTTCTTGCTTCATCGCACTGATTGTACATTCCAAATCAGCCAGTTTTCTTCAGTTTACATTATCTTCTGCGAGCTTGGTGATAACATTTTGAGCCCTGCCATGCCATTCTTCATCCAGCCAGTTAACAAAGGCACAAGCCTCATATCCCTGCCAATGTTAAATAGTATTCAGGATGAGCGGTGGCATTAAATCAAGTAAAATGATGAACTTAGCACTAACCTCTAAGGGGCAACTGAGAAACCGTCTGCCAATGTCGAATCCCTCTGTGCATACACGTTGAGCGAGAGTGTGCCCATGCACACAACTCATCTTTTGGTACTTCTCGGTGGCGCGAAACTCGGAGTCGAACTCATGTTGCGGGAGTCCGGAGTCATGCTCCGGATCCGGTGGCAGATTGCTTTCCTGGGGGAGCGGGGATTCATTCAGGACGGATTCAGCAAGGAGCTACTTTGGACATGCTAAAAAAGATCGGGATAGATTGAAACCTGACCCGACGATTCGGATCTGTAGTACACCTGCCTTCTGATGACCTTAAGCAAGTGCTCGCTGGTGGCCGCCGTCATGGCGGTGATATGAGCAGGAGCGGCTGCACCAAAACCATCAGCACCACTCATCTGCATTCCCCCAACGTCAGCGCCACGCGAGCGAATTTGGAGGCTATGTAGGGATTTGGGGGAAATGAGGCAACTGTGGGGATAAGCTAACGGTCGGGAACTACTTATGGCACTATATGTTGTATACAGCACACTGTTTATACATGTCATTTGTGTTAGGTATTACAATGTCAGACACGATTTCTGCACCAAACCATGTGAGAAGACAACTTAGATGAGACACGGTTGTCGTTACATAACCGTATGTGATGTACTACCCTGCACATATAATTGAGTTATAGTGATACCGTGTAAACAACCGCTCTGCAGATATCCATCAAAAAAGAAAACAGCTGCCCAGCATATAGAGATGGCGGCCGCGGCCTAGGCAGCGGCTACCGGAGAAGAGGTGAATCCTCAGTCGGTGGGCGGTGGCGACGTCATAGGAGGTCAATCCTCGGTCTGCGGCGGGAGATAGGAGGAGCTCAACCATCGAGGTCGGTGGTGGCGTGATTCGAGCATATCCATCGCGGTCGATGGCGGGATAGTGGAGTTCGAACTTCAGGCGGCAGCCGCACTAATCTTTGCTCCTCAACCCTGCTGTCTCGGTGTGCCGCTGCATCGCGCTTCTCTATCTCCTGGGTGGAGGTTGCCATGCGGCTAATTAATTAAGGTATTCTTTTCGTGAGTGGCTTAATTAAGGAATTCAATTCCTAAAGGTAGTGTTGTACTAGTATTATGCGTGTAAAATTACTGGCCACTATTTTTTGTCATTGCACGTCTTTATAACAATATGGAGCGCCCTCAGTAATTATGAAAATAAAACCATGTGATTTATGCACGCATCTTTGTGCAGCAGTTAATCCGTGTACTAATGTTGTTTTGCTTTTAATTACCATTCGTGTGGTGCAGATGGAACGATCTCAATGGATGAAGAATCAGAAAACCACAGATTTTATCAGTGGCGTGACAGAGCTCATGAATTTGGCTGAAAGTAAAAAGAGGAGAATTGGTGATGCGGATTACATCCTGTGTCCATGAAATGATTGTGCCAATACAGAGTCAGATGTCCAGTGGCACTTAGTCTCTCGGGGATTCATGGATGGATATACACGTTGGACCACACACGATGAAGAGGAGGTCATGGATGAAGATACCCAGGGCTGCGAGATGCCAAACCCCGATCAGTGTCACATGGATGTTGAATCTAACATCGGGGCAGGGGCGTCAAGCTACCAATGGAACACCGGAAAGCCGAAATGCCCACTGGAAAACCAAGACGTCGACGAAGACGACGACGATCTTGATATGCCAGATTTTGCTGCTATGATTGCAGATTTCGAGGGCCCATAAAAGGATAGGATTGGGTACAAGGATCTGCCGACCATTGATGCGGACTCCAAGAAAGAATTGTACCCAGGCTGCAAAAAGAAATATTCCAAGTTCAGTGCCACCCTGGCGCTTCTCAGATTTAAAGCAGCAAACGGTCTATCAAACAAGGGCTTCACAGAGATGTTAGGCCTTTTCAAAGAAATTCTTCCGGAAGATAATTTGCTCCCCAGAAGCACAAATGAAGCGAAGAAAATTGTTTGCCCATTGGAACTTGAAGTACAGAAGATACGCGCTTGTGTGAATGATCGTATATTGTACCATGGTGAGTACAAAGATTTGCGTGCATGTCCCAAATGCAAGCATGCACGATACAAGCGCAGGAGAGCAAAGGACAAGTACAAATTTGACGACGAGATCTAGACAGGGATCCCGTTCAAGGTTGTTTGGTACTTGCCTTTAATTCCAAGGTTAAGGCGTTTGTTTGCAAACCCTAGAGAGGCAAAGAGGTTGCGGTGGCATCAGGACGAGCGAATTGCGGATAAGTATATGAGGCACCCAAAAGATGGGGCTCAGTGGGAATTAATCGACAACAAGTTTCAAGACTTTGCCAAGGATCCTAGAAGTATAAGGCTCGGGGAGTGTACTGGCGGGATGAATCCTTTTGGCAATATGAGCACTAATCACAGCACATGGCCAGTGCTTCTGTGCATATATAACCTAGCTCCTTGGTTGTGTATGAAGAAAAAATACATTATGATGTCAATGATTATCCAAGGCCTGAAGCAACCTGGAAATGACATCGACATTTACTTTCAGCTGCTGGTAGAAGAACTGCTGACAGCGTGGATAGATGCACCTGCTGTAAAATGTTATGATGCTTACAGAAAGGAGATTTTCGATGTACATGCAATGCTGATGCACATCATTCAAGATATACCGGCATTAGGCAACACATCAGGGCAGAAAACAGAGGGATATGTAGGGTGCGTCACATGCATGGATAGGACAGCTAGCAGAAGACTTCCCAACTCACGCAAAACCGTGTATTTGCATCATCGTAGGTTCTTACAAAAAAAATCACCCATACCGAAAGATGAAAGCTGAATTTGATGGTACGACAGAGGTAGGTGTGGGCCTAAGACCCTATGATGGGGAGGTGGTCCACAACATGGCTAAACAAATTAATGTTGTGCTTGGCAAGAATCACGCTTTGACAGTGAAAAAAACACCCAAGGGTCAAGTGTTTAAGAAGAAATCGGTGTTCTGGAAATTACCTTACAGGGAGATTCTACGTGTACGTCACAACATTGATGTCATGCACATAAAGAAGAACGTATGTGAAAGCATCCTTGGTACTCTGCTCAAGATTAAAGGTAAAAGAAAGGATGGTGAGGGTTCATGGCTCGATATGCTTGCTGATCAATCAAACGCAAGAGTGAAGCAGAAGATGATGACAAATTCATCAAAGCCCGCCAGAGTTACAATTTCAGTACAAAATAAGCAACACATTTCTTCACCTATTTGTTGTCAGTTAAGACACCCTCTTCCTACTCCGCAAACATCAGAAGTCTTGTGGATGTGAGCTCAGGTAAAATGAAGTTGGGACACATGATGTCACATGATTGCCACGTAATTTTGACACAAATCCTCCCAAAGGGCCATCGTGAATCGATGGACAAAGATATAAGAAACACACTCATTGAGCTCTGTGATTTCTTCAACCAACTATGGCAGAAAGTTGTAGATCCTGAAGAGTTGGATCATATGCAAGATGATATTGCAAGAATGTTGTCCAACCTAGAGATGTTTTTCCACTGCCATTCTTTGATGTCATGGTCCATCTCATTGTGCACCTTGTCGACGATATAAAGTATTGTGGTCCTGTGTTTCTTCGCAACATGTATCCCTTCGAGTAGTTCATGGGAATACTGAAGCGCTTTTGTCGGAACTGAAACCATCTAGAGGCAAGCATCCTACAAGGTTATACCGCGAAGGAGGTGGTTGAGTTTTACACCGAATACATGAAACAAAGACCTATAGGTTTGCCCCTCTCTCGCCACGAGGGAAGGCTGAAAGGTAAGCCGGTCCTTGCTAGCACGCAAATGGCTGCACCCGGAGAATTGGCAGAGAAAGCCCATTTGACGGTATTTCTTAACAACCCAGTTCTCAGCACTTATGCCGAAGAACACTTGGCGGAGATACGCAAAAGCTTCTTACCAATGCTGCCTTCATCAGATGTGGAGATGAAGGAGCACACTAAGAACTACACCGAATGGCTGAAGAATCGTTTCGCACAAGGATCCATCGATGACATTGCTACGTGGTTGGCACAAAAGCCATCACCTACGATGCATACCAAGCATATGACATAAATGGATACACGCTCTACACTGAGGAACGTGATGAGAAGACCTCATATAAGAAAAACTCTGTTCGAATAGAATGCATGACTGTAGATGAAGCTGATAAAAGGGTATACTATGGAACCATGAAAGAGATTTGGGAGCTTGACTGTGTGAAAGTTAAGGTGGCATTATTCAGGTGCGCATGGATCCCTCTTGGTCAGGTAAAGGTTGATTATTGTAGGAAGACCTGTGTTAACAGGACAACGATGGCATATCACGCGGACCCGTTCATTCTTGCCAGCGATGATGCCTAGATTTTCTTTACGGAAGACCCCTTGCGTAAGAACTGCCATGTAGTGATGCATGGGAAGAGGAGAGTAATGGGTGTGGACGATGTTGCCGATGAGGATGAGTACGATGAATTTGTTGAGTTGCCAGCCAAGGGATCATGCACCCGTGTAACAGAGAAGCGTAAAATCATCAAAAAACCCAAGTTCATTCGGGGTAAACGTAATGACCCCAGTTCCCCCATGTACATGGGAATTAAGTCAGAAGACTAGTCTTTATGCCTACCACCGCAACTTATTTCGCTCAATTTAGAACTATCGCGTGTCTTGAATTTGTGAGTTATGCCCGGTTTTTACATTGATGGAAGAACCGTTAATATGTTGACCTTGATATGTTGTCAGCTCAAGCAATGAATATGAACTGTTTTTTGTTATTATTATTATTATTATTATATCATAGAGGTAGCACACTCAATTGATCTCACTACAGTATGTGTGAACAAAAATATGCAACCTAGTTTGCGAATAGCACACGGTTCGTTGATGAAAGCCGTGTGCCGACCAAACCCCGCCCGCGATCTGAGTCATGCTTTCTGATTGGCCAGAACCCAAACCCCACGGATCATACGTATGCACCGTTGGATGCTCCCAGATCGAATGGTGATCCTCATCCCTTTCGACAGCACATGCAGTTCCGGTTGTAATTTTATTTTTATGCACAAAATGCACGTTAAACTCAAAAAATGTCTTAAATATAGCTAACGACACCTAAAATGCGCCAGAAAATCAAACCCGTGGTATAATGGTGATTGCGTACCGTGGAAATTTTTATGAGGCCAAACGATGAAGTCACCGGCCACTGGAGTTTGAATTGGCACGTCTCCTTTTGGAAACCATGATCCTTCATGTGAGATGCTCCGGTTTGGAAGGAGCGATCATCAAAATTTATGCCAAACTTTACCAATTTTTTCCACGGGGTCGTGAGAGCACGCCACGGGCACACATCGATTTTGATGATGTCCGGACTCCATCTAAATTTCTTGTAATTAAAATACGAACTAGGCCTATGCCAGTGGCTGCACCTCGCAGCCGAAATGTTTGAAACTTGTCCCCGCTTCTCGAACAAACGGGTGAAAACTTGCAAAGCGACACAAGAATGATTTGTGCACCTTCTTTGCTAGGCTGATCGTAATGGGAGTATCATAGCTAGTATCATGCATGGCAACTAGGCAATTTTGATGAGCTGTCATAGAATTAAATGAAGAAAGAGAGGGTTAAGTATCATATCATAATACTGTATCATAATAAATGCTATGCTACTATGTGTCATGCATGACAATAAATAAAATACTACATAACTTATGATACTAGTTGTAATGGGAGTATCATATACTAGTATCGTGCATATGATACTAGTATAAGATACTACCTCCGTAATGCGCACATAGTATCATAAGTTAGTATCTTAGGTTGCCTTATTAATTTCCATGCATAACACAAAGTAGTACAACATTTAATATGATACGGTATCATGATATGATACCACACCCTCTCTTTCCTCATTTAACTGTGTGCCACATCATCCAAAAAGTCTAGTTGGCATGCATTATACCGCTTATGATACTCCCATTACGACCAGCCTTAGGGTGGCCATAGTGGGGGTATCACTCGGGAATAGCAAATATGATGACGTGGCAAAGAAGTAACATAGGTAGATACTGTAACATAATAAATATGCTATACTACTTTGTGTCATGCATGGCCATAAATACGGTCATCTATGATACTATGCACTATGAAGGTACGTACATAGTATCATACACTAGTATCATATGCATGATACTATAGTATATGATACTCCCCGCTGTAAGGCTGGCCATAGTGGTGGTATCATAACCGATATCATGCACTCGGAAATAGCAAGTATGCTAACGTAGCAAAGAAAAAGAAGATAGAGAGGGCTAGATTAACATATAGGTAGATACCGTATCATGTTAAATGTGATGCTAATTTGTGTCATGCATGGCAATAAATATGATCATTTATGATACTACTCTATTATACTATACACTATAATTAAAGGTATATATATATAGGACGCCTGTTTGGGACACCTAGGTGCCCAGGCTCTTTGCTTGTCTACCTTCGGATTGCTTTAAGATGTGTGTCGTTATGTTAGGTGTAGACACTAACGGGTATATACCCGTTTGCAGTTTTAAAGGATGAGAGTTATTGCAATTTACTATTCAATCCATTTAAATGCATGCTAATTAGGGACCACTTCCTCTAATTTTGAAGGAGGTATTAATTAGCATGTACGCATCAAATACTTGCTTAAAAAAGAAGAAACTGCCTAATTTATTCATGCATGTACGTGTGAAACAATAAAAAAATACTATAGTAATTAATGCATAAAAGGAAATTATTAAAAATTGCCTAATTTTTTCTGTACATAGTAGTAGTAGTAGTATTAACATGCATTTTAAACAGATTTAGCTGTGCGTGTAATGGATATTGTCATTTTTTTGCCTCCGCTATGGGTATAAAAAAAACTTGTTTCTCCGTGTACTCTACCTAGTCATTTTTAAGGTATATACCCAGAAACTGTGTGAGGCTAATACATATTTTTTGGTATCATTCATCAGTATCATCACATTTGATACATCTATATCGTTGTATGTTGTATAGGTATTCATATTTATATGAACATGGCATATCATCTGTCGAGGTATTTAGTTTATGTATCTGTAAACCTTTATGGGTATGTACCAATAAATTTCACGTCGAGGTATTCACAAAAATATCATGAGTATTCACTGTTATTTAAAAAAAACTTGAGTA
This sequence comes from Aegilops bicornis, assembly GCA_021605145.1. Classification (NCBI taxonomy): domain Eukaryota; kingdom Viridiplantae; phylum Streptophyta; class Magnoliopsida; order Poales; family Poaceae; genus Aegilops; species Aegilops bicornis. Next base: position 705,493,846 of record CM038675.1, read on the forward strand.
TCCACTTATAAATATATCGGAGTATGTTTGTAGGTTTCTAATACCTAGAATAAATTATAGGGTATATACGTGCATGCAAATTATTTGAAATAAATTATAGGGTATATACGTCTGTATGTCTCTAATACCTAGAATAAATCATAGGGTATATACGTGCATCTAAATTATTTGGAATAAATAATAGGGTATGTACATTTGTAGGTATCTAAAAATACCTAGAATAAATCCTATGGTATATACGTTCGTAGGCATATGTTCTAATACGTAGAATAAATCATGCAGGAATCAGCTAGAATAAATGGTCATGGAGGATACAAGTGCATGCACATGGAAAAGGAAAGCAATTTATTTAGAAGGGTAGTACCGACTATTTATAAGCAGGATATGCATTAGCGGGTTGGACCCGAACAAGGTGCCCAGGCACCTAGGTGCCCCAAACATTTTACCTATATATATATATATATATATATATATATATATATATATATATATATATATATATATATATATATGCATGATGTTAGTATATGACACTCTCCACTATGAGTAGCCTATGTATAGCCTAACTAAAACACCCACATGACCCACATGTAGTTGTAGTAGGGATTTTGACTTTATATGCACTAAAATGCAAGGTAAGTGCAAAGAATGACTTAAACATAGCAGACAAGACCTGAAATGGGCCGGAAAATCAAACCAAGGGTATATCCGCGATTATTTACCATGATTTTTTTCGACGCAGAACGATGTAGTAACTGACGATTTGGAGTCCGAAGTGCTGCTTCTCCTTTTGGAAACTATCATCCTTCTTGGGAGATGCTCCGGTATGGAAGGTGCGAACACCAAGAATTGTGCCAAACTTTACCAAATTTTTTCCATGCGATCGTGAGAGCACGCCACAGTGACACAATGATTTTCGTTATTTTCCGGACTCTATGTGCATTTCCTGAAATTAAAATACCAACAAGGGCTACGCCTCTGGCCGCACCCTACGGCCGAACTGTTTGAAGTTTTTTCCCGTTTCTCAGACAATGAATGAAAACTCGCAAAGCGACACACAAATGATCTTGCTAACACCCACGTGTAGTTGCGACTATATATATATATATATATATATATATATATATATATATATATATATACATGCACGTCATTGTTTGAACCAAGTGTGCTGCAGTACTCACACGAGTGAACTTCGTGTCGGAAAAAACTGCACGCAGTGATTTTCCGGTATTATTTTCGCTCTAAATTTTTAACCGTTTATCGGAATGAGGCGTATGATATACCGTTGAAAAACTATTGATTAGGCGCAACTTCGCCATGTTTAACACTTTCCGAGATTCCTCTCGGTTTAAGAGCAGTTTAAAAAATGGTGCGGCGGATGACGAGTGGCAGCGAGCGTATTTTCGTGATTTTTTCTAAACCGCTCATCAGAATAAGGCAAATGATACGCCGTTGGAAAGATATCGTTGAGGCACACCTTTTTATATCTATTATTTTATCTAATTCGTTGTGGTTTAAGAGCACTTTCGAATTTACTAAATCGTGGAATTCTGTTTTTTTTTTAATTTTTTTTCATTTTTCGGTACTGTTTTTGCTCTAGTTTTTGAACCATTTGTCGAAACGAGGCGTGTAATATGTCGTTGGAAATATATGGACAAGGCGCAACTTTCATATGTAGAAATGGTTTTGAGATTCCTTACAGTTTTAAGTTAATTTTGAAAATCGTTCGGCGGACGACGAGTGGCAGCGGCCGTTTTTTGTGAATTTTTTACAAAACGGTTGTTGAAATGATTCAAATGATATGCCGTTGGAAAGATATCGACGAGACGCAACTTTTTCATGTAGAACACTCTCTAATTCCTTACTGTTTAAGAGCAGTTTTAAATTTACCGAAATGCGGACACTCTATTTTTCGCGACACCCAAATCGACGTGGGTACTTCATCCGACTGAAAACCGCACTGCACCGGACGAAATACCGCACTGCATCGGACGTGTTAGAGAACTGCATGGTTTATTTTATTCAAACATCATTTTTTCAAGGACGAGAAAGTAAAGTGCACTTCACATCGGGTGTAAATGAACCACAACACTATCAACAAGTGAACCGCACTACTTCTTTTCGCTTTCGTAATAATTTTTTTGCACTTACGGGATGAACAACATCATACGGCCGACCGCACTGCTTCAGAATGAAAACCGCACTGCATCGGATGGGCAAGCGAGCTGCATAATTTCTTTTGTCGAACGAGTTTTTGTTGTCTTTTTTAACTTCCTTTTATGAACGAGAGTGGACCGCAGAGACAAGGCAAGTGAATCGCGACATATATTTTAAGCGAACCACATTACTTTTTTTTGTTTTGCTAAAAAATCGCATTTCAATGTTGTGCGCAAGTGAACAGCATCACTCTAAAAAATGAACCACATCCGAGGACCAAACGCACTGCAGGTGTTGATTTTAGTCGAGTGAGTTTTGAAACACACGAAATAAATTGCACTTCATACAAAGGGGTAATGAGCTGCTACACACAAAGTGAACCCCATCGAAAAATGAATAAGTGAACCAAAACGAGCGCACTGCACGCACACGCGCTCTCAACTGCAAGCACATGTCCTCCTCTGCTCGCACACGCGCTCTAAACAGCAGCCACTCATGAGGTGAAGTGCACTGCATGCGGAAGAGTGGTGTTGACCCCAACTTTTCCGCTCGTTTGACCCATGGAAGAAGAACAACTAGCACCGCACCGCAGAGGGGTTCCTCCGACTTTGGTCATCAACACAATGGTGGGGACGTGGTGCTCGTCCCCTGGTGCTCCACAGCCATCATTGAGCACTGCACACACCCACACGCCGCACTGCACGCACTGACGCGCTGCACTGCACGCCCATGCCCGCAACTCCACATGTTGCGGACCGCCCGACCCGAGCTGTGCAAACGGCAAACCACTCCCCAGTGAACTGCATTTGATTTAACGATTTGTAGCCTGAAACGAAAAAACGAGCGAAAATCGGAAGCGCGCTGCACTGGGCAACCGCACAAGATGAAGTGCACATCCAAAATCTGCAAAAAAACAAAGAGAAAAATGTTGTTTGTGAACTACATCAGCGGCAACTCATGTTCCCAGGATGTCGTCGCCGTTGTTGACCGTCTTCGCACACTCTGGGCGGCTACAGGTGAGGTGGAGCTCCTTCGGCCTCGAACCACGGCTATCGCAGGCGGCAGCCAACCGTCCGGGCGCGAGGTTGGACGGCCACAGATGCACGAAGAGGCACCGATGCAGGACAGCCTGCTCGATCCCGACGACCCGAGGGTCGCGAGGCACCATGGATGAACGGACCAGGGCCATCAGCGAGGGAGCATGCATGGGTCAACGACGGCTTCTGCTCGATCCCGTCTGCTAATGGCGCGGCAGGGCCAGCTCCGCCCGGATCCCGTGGCCGCGGGCCAGATCCGTACCGGCTGCCGCGCGCGACACTTGAGGGCGGCGCGCCTGGATCAGCCCCGGGGCGGTGGGCAGGCGCGGTAGGATGATGGGGGCGGCGGGGGTTGGAGTTGGCCAGGATCGGGAGGGATGTGGGGCGGCGGAGGAGAGTGGGGAAGAAGGTGGAGGTGGGGAGGCGTGGGGATCTGGAGGGGGAGGTCGCCGTGGAGAGGGTGGGGATTGGGGGTTGTGGGGAAGAAGCTGAGGGGGTAGGGGGTCTAGCCGGCTCGGGTCCACCGCCGGGAGGCCCGCTAGGGTAGTTGCTGGTCCGGAACCACCACCGGTGGGCGTGCTTGGGTTGGAACGGGGGAAGGAGGTAGGTCGGGAGTGGGTGGATGCGGGCAGAGGTTGGGGGTGGAGTGGAGGAAGGAGGTGGGTGCGGTGGTGGCTCGCCTTTTTTTCTTTGTCCTGTGGTTCGGTTCGGAGTTTTCTGCAATGCGGAAGTGTTATTAGAATAAGCTGGGTGTTATTAGAATAAGTTCTTAAGGGGTGTTATCATAATAGACCCACCCTATAATATATATATATATATATATATATATATATATATATATATATATATATATATATACGGTAACGCTATTCTAAGCGTGAGTGTAGAATAGCTTATTCTACACCCCTAGTAACGCTTATGTACAAAATCTAGTAAAACGGTGTACAAAATGTAGTAATTCGAAAATATTTTTTATCATCTATGTTTGTAATTTACTGCATTTTATGAAAATTACTATATTTTACATAGTGTATTACCATATTTTGTATGTATCATATCATGTGTAGAATAGGCTATTCTACACTCATGCTTACTTTAGCATTACTATATATATATATAGTAATACTATTCATCACCCAGGATGCAGGATAAGTTATTCTTCACCCGAGGTAATTTTACAATCGTTTCATAAATAAATTACATTTAGAATATAAATAGTTACATTCATATTGATTCACTATGTAAAATTTGACATAAGAAAACAAAAATATATGTCCTATGACCAAAAAATGTATTTTATGTACATTTTACACTACATTTTTACATTTGTAATTTTACGTAACATAAATATTTTTACGGGATTATATATTTTCTTACGTTCTCTTTTTACGTATGAAATAGGACAAAATTTATGAAACGTAAAATTAGATGCATTTGTGTTAAAATAGAGGGGGGTGAAGAATAACTATTCCTCACCCAGGATGACGAATAGTCAATCCCTATATATAGTTATATATATATATATATATATATATATATATATATATATATATACACACACACACACACAAACAAACGAGATCTATTTTTTGCATATTCAAAGTTTGAGTTTGCTAGCCAGACCTGCTACCTGTCGGCATTCTGGGAACGGGGGTCCCCAGACTTGCCTGCCTGCGGTCCACGGCGTGGCTATCCTAGAAGGCCTGTATGGCCCATCTTCATCAACAAGGCATCCAAGACCCTCGCGAGGGGCCAAGCCTCGCGAGGCGGACGACACAAGACCTCCTCAAGAGCGGCCTCACCAGGTTGGCTCGCGAGGAGAAGAGAGATCAAGGCGGGGCAAACCTCGCGAGGTTCTCGTGACGTGAGCCATGACGATCAAGATCAAAGTGAGCGCCCGCCATAGCCTTGATGTCCTTGTTTCCCCTTTGGTGCTAAGGGGGTAAGCGCAGTCGCGGAGTAATGAGGCATCAAGCAAAGGTTTCCATAACAGTGCAACGAGACCAAGACCACCAGGACGGCAAGACGGAGGTCACCGTGGAGCCCAAGGCGGCGTCACCACCAGAGCCTTTGCAGGCGAAGACCACTTTTGTCAGGATAAGTTGTACTAGATGTTCCCCTTCAAATCTGGTCGTTGTGGGAACCCTTTCCCGCTCAATGTTTGGGAAGAGGACCAGGACCTCTATAAATAGGACTAGCCACCACAGTAGGAGGCGATCGATTCGACCTTCCGTCCTCACATCCACAAGTTCACAGAGCACAAGAGCACCTCAACCTCAGGAGGCTGTTCTTCCCCTTGTACTGTTGATCATCAGCCCAAGAGGCAGTCCACCACCACCACACTGGAGTAGGGTATTACACCACAATGGTGTACCAAACCAGTATAAATCTTGCATCTTTTGTGTTGTGAGTTCGTCGAGTTCGTCCACGAGATCTTAGCAACCCTAGGGCGTGGATCGGTCGGAGGGAAAGAACTTCGCACGCACCCCAGAGTTAGAACCTTAAGGGTTTTGCCGGAACCCGTGATCCGACATTTGGCGCGCCAGGTAGGGGTGCGCCGGAATCTCTTCCCCGCCAGTCCATCCATCGATGCTCCACGGTTCTGATATCCGGCGACCCAAGGGCCGACTCCGACCGTTGGGCAGCCTGGCCCGCCCGGGCGGCACCACCTGCCCATGAAGATCTCAACCCCGTGCTCTAGGCGGCACGGGCGCCACCTAACGCTATTGGGCGCGGCCAGGCGTCGTCCGCCCTCACTCCACGACAAGTGCGGGCCTCCGCGAGGGCCGCAAGCCACGCCGCAGCTACGGCGCCACACACCCGGTGGGAGCAGGCGAACATGCGGTCCGCACTCACCGTGGCGCGGGAGCTGCTGCGGTGCCGACTGATGGAGAGCGGCCGGGATGCGCTGCTGGAACATGTCGCCGAGCTGCTGGATGCGGCGGCATCAGGAGCGCCGCCCTTCTGCTATCTACTCCCTTCTCGGGCCGCTACTGGATCTCACGGCGGGCCTCGCCGCAACCACGCACCTTCGGGTATGCCTGGGAGCTTCGTCGACACCAGCACGGCCGACGGCGTTGGGGACCCCGTTGCCCCCACGCTGCCTTCGATGATCATGGGCACGGGAGTTGCCTCCCATGGTCCCAACGAGACGTCGCGCTATCATCCTCAGGACGCTGCGCTGGGTCGGGCAACATGGAGTGTGGGGCACTACGGCAAGGTGTTCGGGGTAACATCCCCGGAAGCCTACGTGCCCCGCATGATGGACCAAGAGTAAACGCCAGAGGACGACCCCGGCTCTTCCTCGGGCCAGGCTGGGAGGAGGAGGCGTTAGGGGCTGAAGCCTTCTAGGAGCCGCCAGAGAGCCCCACCAACCGCGCCGTCGACAATAGATACAGGGTACCACTAATCCCTCAGGGGTAAGCTTACGCGAACCATGAATCGCAGGGAGATTAGGTCACCACAGCGGCTGGCGGCCCCAGCTCGGCGGCCTCCCTTCTGTCATGGGGATCGCGCTAGGGGCTGCAGGAGAGGGGTCGGGAGCCAGAGCCCTCCCTGCGTCGTATGGAGCAAGGCATCACCCGGAGGTAGGCCCTCTGCCGGGGAGGCACCGGCGAGCCTTCCCCCGGCAGAGGACCCGTGGTCGCCGAGGGCGCCGTTGGCGTCCCCTTTCCCTCCTTTGTGTCGTCCTGGTTGCCAGTCGGCTCAAAGGTGGTCGACATGAAGCAAAGCCGGTACCTGCGAAGAAGGCCCAGTGCCTGTGAAGATCGCCGCCCGTGACACTCTCACGTAATAATGAGTTGGGAAGTACACGCCCCGGAGTCTCCGGAGAGCTGCCCTCGGGCCTCGGGGGCTCCCTTCCATGCCTAGTGGCAGCACTTAGCTCCACGCTGGTGAGAAGACTCGAAGACCAGAAGACTAGACTAGGCGCCGGACGCGGCCATTTGCTTAGGATCTCTTTTTTGTAGCCTTGCCTTTTGGATTTGGATTTAAGTTGAAGTTGAATTTTCATTGGTGCACGCGGGGGGTGCCTTTTCTCGTTCAAGCGATTCTTATTTTTGCTATCCGGTTCTTGCTTTACCCTGAGCCTTACGACCGCTGCCTCCCCCTCGCGGGCCCCTCGCGAGCGGGGCAGGGCGCAGCACACACGCCGCGTGCGTCGGCACCACGATCGGCGCCAGATTCTTGTGAAGCCTTCTCGGGCGGGCTAGCAGCCCCCCAGGAGTTCCTCGGGAGCTCATGATTTCACGACCCAGCATGCGGGCTTACTTGGCTAAGATAAGCCACAACAGCAAAACTTGCCGCCAGGCTCATGGATCCACGAAGGCACACTCGGCTTGGCGTAGGAGATTAAAAATTGCGATTTGTTTACATGAGGGGCTCCCCCTCTCAAAATGCTCTCACAATCTTCAGGGGCCACGCCCAAGTTTTTTCATATAGGGTAAAACAGGAAGGGAACATGGGATTAGCCAGATATATCGCTCGCTGCGTCCTCCACGTCGTCTCCAGATGCACCGCAGGCGTCGCTGTCACCAACGTTGGCGTCGCCTCCACCTTCACCGACTCCGGCATCGCCATCGTCAACCACGCCTTCGTCTGCAGCGACCACCACCACGTCGTCTTCAAAAGTGAAGGCTCTGACCAACGCATCCACGTTGTCCTCCACCCACCGCGCCAGGTCGCCGCGGATGGCCTGCGGTACAGGGGAAATGGCGGCATCGAAGTCGAAGTCGGGGAAGGTGTTCCGACGATGGATGAAGACGCGGGAGAACGTGCACCCGTGCAGGCCCTGGCTTCTCTCTTCCACAAGCTGGCGAGCTCTATCAGACCGGGCCTCCAGGTGTGTCACCACGTCGGCAAAGAAGCGCAGGTGACTGGCATAGTCATTCGAGTGTGGGTGTGGAGCATTCTCGTTGCAGACATGGCCCAGCGCTGCGTTGGCCCTGATCCTGAGGTCCTGGAGCATGGGGGCGTGCTCACGCTCTAGCGTCCGCCGCTGAAGCACTTCCTCCCTATTCTGCTGTGCAACGGACTCGGCGTCGTCAACCCGCTTCCGAAGGAAGAGCAGCTCGGCGCAGGCGGAGGCCAACTCCGACTGCGGTGTGACCAGGGCGGCAGCCGTGGCCTCCTCGCGCCATTCCACTTCGGCCAGCTTGGGCCTGAGGGCGGCGGCCCTACCCGGATCCTCCATCCCCGCAAGCTTCAACCGCAAGTCATACCTACCCTCAAGATCCGCGCGAGCCTCGGCCACCCGGCGATCAACCTCCTCCTGAGCCTGGCCTCACAGCGTCGGCCGACGCGTCCTCCGCTTGGGCGACCTGGCGCTCCCTCGTCTCCAACCGCTCTAGCTCAAGGCTGCGTTCCACAGCTTCCAACGCCATCGCCTCCTCAAGCTTCTGGATCTCTTTCTCCTCCGAGGGTGCCCCCTCATTGACGCAAGGGCGGCTTTGCACGCCTCCACCTGCTGCTCCAGGGACGCGCTCCAGGCATGGAGCTCCCACGCGCGCTTCTCTGTGGCCTCACGATGGCGGTCAGCCTCGCGAGCCTCCTCCAACGCTCGGCAGCAAGCTTCACGGGAAACCTTGAGGGACGCCTCGGCCTTCGCATTATCAAGATCACGCTGGTAAGTGATACGTCTCCAATGTATCTATAATTTATGAAGTATTCATGCTATTATATTATCCTTCTAGGATGTTTTATATGCATTTATATGCTATTTTATATGATTTTTGGGACTAACCAATTAACCTAGAGTCCAATGCCAGTTTCTGCTTTTTCCTTTTTTTTAAGTTTTACAGAAAAGGAATACCAAACGGAGTCCAATTGACGTGCCAATTTTTGATGATTTTTTATGGACCAAAAGAAGCCTCCGGAGCAAAAGAGTTGGGCCAGAAGAGTCCCGAGCTGTCCACGAGGGTGGAGGGCGCGCCCACCCCCCTGGGCGTGGGCCCCTGCCTCGTGGACAACCCGGAGACCCCCCCTGACGTGAGACCTACGCCAAAAAATCCTATAAATACTGAAACCTCTAGAAAATAACCTAGATCGGGAGTTCCGCTGCCGCAAGCCTCTGTAGCCACCAAAAACCAATCGGGACCCTGTCCGGCACCCTGCCGGAGGGGGGGATCCCTCACCGGTGGCCATCTTCATCATCTCGGCGCTCTCCATGACGAGGAGGGAGTAGTTCACCCTCGGGGCTGAGGGTATGTACCAGTAGCTATGTGTTTGATCTCTCTCTCTCTCTCTCTCTCGTGTTCTTGAGGTGGTACGATCTTGATGTATCGCGAGCTTTGTTATTATAGTTGGATCTTAGGATGTTTTTACCCTCTACTCTCTTGTAATGGATTGAGTTTTCCTTTGAAGTTATCTTAGCGGATTGAGCCTTTAAGGATTTGAGAACACTTGATGTATGTCTTGCATGTGCTTATTTGTGGTGACAATGGGATATCACGTGATCTACTTGACGTATGTTTTGGTGATCAACTTGCGGTTCAAGGACCTTGTGAACTTATGCATAGGGGTTGGCACACGTTTTCGTCTTGACTCTCCGGTAGAAACTTTGGGGCACTCTTAGAAGTTCTTTGTGTTGGTTTGAATAGATGAATCTGAGATTGTGTGATGCATATCGTATAATCATGCCCTTGGATACTTGAGGTGACATTGGAGTATCTAGGTGACATTAGGGTTTTGGTTGATTTGTATCTTAAGGTGTTACTCTAGTATGAACTCTGTGATAGATCGAACGGAAAGAATAGCTTCGTGTTATTTTACTACGGACTCTTGAATAGATCGATTAGAAAGGATAACTTTGAGGTGGTTTCGTACCCTACCATAATCTCTTCGTTTGTTCTCCGCTATTATTGACTTCGGAGTGACTCTTTGTTGCATGTTGAGGGATAGTTATATGATCCGATTATGTTATTATTGTTGAGAGAACTTGCACTAGTGAAAGTATGAACCCTAGGCCTTGTTTCCTAGCATTGCAATACCATTTTTGCTCACTTTTATCATTAGCTACCTTGCTGTTTTTATATTTTCAGATTACAAAAACCTATATCTACCATCCATATTGCACTTGTATCACCATCTCTTCACCGAACTAGTGCACCTATACAATTTACCATTGTGTCGGGTGTGTTGGGGACACAAGAGACTCTTTGTTATTTGGTTGCAGGGTTGTTTGAGAGAGCCCATCTTCATCCTACGCCTCCCACGGATCGATAAACCTTAGGTCATCCACTTGAGGGAAATTTGCTACTGTTCTACAGACCTCTGCACTTGGAGGCCCAACAACGTCTATAAGAAGAAGGTTGCGTAGTAGACATCAAGCTCTTTTCTGGCGCCGTTGCATGGGAGGTGAGTGCTTGAAGGTATATCTTTAGATCTTGCAATCGAATCTTTTAGTTTCTTGTTTTATCACTAGTTTAGTCTATAAAAGAAAACTACAAAAAAATGGAATTAAGGTTGTCTCACATGCTTCATCTTTTTAATGTCTTTCGTGAAAATGATGGGAAGGAAAATTGTGCTCAAGTACTACAAGAAGAATTACATAGAATGCTTGGCATAAAATATGTGAATGATGAGAATGATTGCAATGTTGTTGGTATGAATTCTTTGAATACCCATGATGCTAATGATATGCAAAGCCACAAGCTTGGGGATGCTATGTTTGATGAAGATGATATTTTTTTCTCCCCCGAGTTTTGATGAGCAAATTTATTATGATGAAAGCATGCCACCTATCTATGATGATTATTGTGATGACGCGTATGCTATAAACAATAAATATAACCATGAAACTTGTCATCATGATTTTAATTTTCAATTGGATTATGCCTCACATGATAGTTATTTTGTTAAGTTTGCTCCCACTACTATTCATGAGAAGAAATTTGCTTATGTGGAGAGTAATAAAAACTCTATGCTTATGCATCAAGAAAAGAGTGCCTTATGTGATAGTTATATTGTTGAATTCATTCATGATGCTACTGAAAATTATTATGAGGGAGGAATATATGCTTGTAGGAATTGCAATAATATCAAGTTTCCTCTCTATGTGTTGAAAATCTTGAAGCTATGCTTGTTTTTGCTTTCCTATGCTATTGTTCCCATAAGTTGTTTGATCACAAAATCCCTATGTATAGGAAGTGGGTTAGGCTTAAATGTGCTAGTCATATGCTTCGTGATGCTCCCATTATGTTTCAATTCTGATCTTTTATGTGAGCATCATTGAAATCATCATGCCTAGCTAGGGGCGTTGAACGTTAGCGCTTGTTGGGAGGCAACCCAATTTTATTTTTATTCCTTGATTTTTGTTCCTGTTTAGTAATAAACAAATCATATAGCCTCTGGTTAGATGTGGTTTGGTGCTTTAATTAGTGTTTGTGCCAAGTAAAACCTATAGGATCTTCTTGGATGATAGCTATTTGATCTTGCTGAAAATTCCAGAAACTTTCTGCTCATGAAAACAATTGTTAAAAATCACCAGAAAGTGATAAAATACTTATTCCAATTGAAGTAGATCAATAATCAAATTATCTAGGTCGTCCTATTTTGTAACATTTTTTTGAGTTCTAGAAGTATACGTTTGATACATATTACTACAGACTGTTCTGTTTTTGACAGATTCTGTTTTCTATGTGTTGTTTGCTTATTTTGATGAATCTATGAGTAGTATCGGAGGATATGAACCATAGAGAAGTTGGAATACAGTAGATATTATGCCAATATGAATTTAGAATGATTTCAAAACAGTACCTAAGTGGTGATTTATTTTCTTATACTAACGGAGCTACTTAATTTTCTGTTAAGTTTTGTGTTGTGAAGTTTTCAAGTTTTGGGTAAAGATTCGATGGACTATGGAATAAGGAGTGGAAAGATCCTAAGCTTGGGGATGCCCAAGGCACACCAAGGTAATATTAAAGGACAACCAAGAGCCTAAGCTTGGGGATGCCCCAGATGGCATACCCTCCTTCGTCTTCGTTCATCGGTAACTTTACTTGGAGCTATATTTTTATTCACCACATGATATGTGTTTTGCTTGGAGCGTCATTTTCTTCTGTTAGTATTTTCTTGCTGTTATTTATAATAATGTTTTGCATCTCTAGTTTCAATAAAAATTTCAAGGATAGCTTTTACTATGCTTATTTTGCAAGTATACATGTTGCTGTTTCAAAACAGAAAGTTTACCGATGTTGCAAAAATTCCCTAGAAAAGTCAGAATGTGATAAAATGTTGAAACTTTTGCATAATAAGCTATGATAAATTTCTACAGTGTAGTAGAATTTCATAATGTTTGGAGTTAGGGAAGTATGATGAATCTTGCATTATTTACAGACTGTACTGTTTTGGCAGATTGCTGTTATGTTTGCATATGTTTGCTTGTTTAATGATCCTATTTGAGGATAGGAGTATTAAATATGCAGAGACATTTAGTATGCAATGTTGAATAATATTTTTTGTGATTTGTTACAGTAGAGAATGATAAGGTTTTCGTATTGGTTTATACTAACTTATCTCACGAATTCTTGTTGAGTTTGGTGTGGATAAAGCTTTCGAGATTTAGGAAACCGTGATTTAAAAGGAATTAAGGAAACGCAAAAGTTCAAGCTTGGGGATGCCCAAGGCACCCCAAGATAATATTTCAAGAAGTCTTAAGCATCTAAGCTTGGGAATGCCCCGGTAGTCATCCCACCTTTCTTCTTCAACAATTATCGGTTAGTATCGGTTGAGCCTAAGTTTTTGCTTCTTCACATGATGAGTGCTATCCTTGAAATGTCGTTTTATTTTGTTTTGCTTGCTGGTTGAATAATATCCCAAGATCTGAAATTCTTAAATGAGAGAGAGTCTTCACATAGCTACATAATTATTTAACTACTCATTGATCTTCACCTATATCTTTTTAGAGTAGTTTGTCATTTACTCGTGTGCTTCACTTATATCTTATGAGTAAATGGTTGAATGATTTGAATGTCATAAATCTGAAATTATATATGTTTCATATGCCTTTCCCATGGGGAGTAATGCCTTCACATATAAGAAGTAGAGGTGGTAAATTTTTGAAGGTTAGCAAACATTGTATTGGTCACTTGAACAATTCATGAAAGAATATTGAAGGAAGAGAGATTTCACATATAAATATACTATCTTGGACATCTTCTATGATTGTGAGCCCCATTAATTATTTTCAAACCTGAGCGAATTAGTTGAAGTTGGACAAGGAAGACAACATAATGAGTTATGCTTGGGTATATTTGTATAGAAGTTATATTGTTATAGATCCTCCAACATGTGGTGCTTGCTATTTAGAATCCTTTGCTAGCCAAAAAATGTGTACTAAGCGGGAATACTGCTTGTGCATCCAAATTCCTTGAACCAAGTTTACTCCGTGAGTGTCCACCATATCTACCTATATGCGGTATTTACCTGCCGTTCCAAGTAAATTTGCATGTGCCAAACTCTAAACCTTCAAATAATAATTTGTTTTGTATGCCCGAATCGCTCATGTAGCGACTAGGGGCTGTCAGTATCTTCCATGCTAGGTGGGTTATTCTCACGATGAGTGGACTCCGCCCATCATTCATGAGAAACTGGCTGGTAACTGGGATGCCCGGTCCTATGATCAAAAGATCAAAAACAAATTCGCAAATAATTTAAACAAAACTCCCCCAGGATGGTTGATAGTTGGACGACACCCGTTGTTTTGGACAAGCTGTGGAGTGTGATTGTTGGTGGAGGGGGAGTAAAATCTTTACCTTTCTGTTTGGGAACCGCCAATAATGCCTAAGCTTGGGGATGCCCCGGATGGCATACCCTCCTTCGTCTTCGTTCATCGGAAACTTTACTTGGAGCTATATTTTATTCACCACATGATATGTGTTTTGCTTGGAGCGTCATTTTGTTAGTATTTTCTTGCTGTTATTTAGATTAATGTTTTGCATCTCTAGTTTCAATAAAAATTTCAAGGATAGATTTTACTATGCTTATTTTTCAAGTATACATGTTGCTGTTTCAAAACAGAAAGTTTACCGTTGTTGCAAAAATTCCCTAGAAAAGTCAGAATGTGATAAAATGTTGAAACTTTTTGCATAATAAGCTCTGATCAATTTTCAACAGTGTGGTAGAATTTCATAATGTTTGGAGTCAGGGAAGTATGATGAATCTTGCATTCTTTACAGACTTTACTATTTTGGCAGATTGCTGTTATGTTTGCATTGTTTGCATATGTTTGCTTGTTTAATGATTCTATTTGAGGATAGGAGTATTAAATATGCAGAGACATTTAGTATGCAATGTTGAATAATAATTTTTGTGATTTGCTACATTAGAGAATGATGAGGTTTTTGCATTGGCTTATACTAACTTATCTCACGAGTTCTTGTTGAGTTTGGTGTGGATGAAGCTTTCGAGATTTAGGAAACCGTGATATAAAAGGAATTAAGGAGACGCAAAAGTTCAAGATTGGGGATTCCCAAGGCACCCCAAGATAATATTTCAAAAAGTCTCAAGCATCTAAGCTTGGGGATGCCCCGGTAGGCATCCCACCTTTCTTCTTCAACAATTATCGGTTAGTATCGGTTGAGCCTAAGTTTTTGCTTCTTCACATGATGAGTGCTATCCTTGAAATGTCGTTTTAGTTTGTTTTGCTTGATGTTTGAATAATATCCCAAGATCTGAAATTCTTAAATGAGAGAGATTCTTCACATAGCTACATAATTATTTAACTACTCATTGATCTTCACCTATATCTTTTTGGAGTAGTTTGTCATTTACTCGTGTGCTTCACTTATATCTTATGAGTAAATGGTTGAATGATTTGAATGTCATAAATCTGAAATTATATATGTTTCGTATGCCTTTCCCATGGGGAGTAATGCCTTCACATATAAGAAGTAGAGGTGGTAAATTTTTTGAAGGTTAGCAAACATTGTATTGGTCACTTGAACAATTCATGAAAGCATATTGAAGGAAGAGAGATTTCACATATAAATATACTATCTTGGACATCTTCTATGATTGTGAGCCCCATTAATTATTTTCAAACCTGAGAAAATTAGTTGAAGTTGGACAAGGAAGACAACATAATGAGTTATGCTTGGGTATATTTGTATAGAAGTTATATTGTTATAGATCCTCCAACATGTGGTGCTTGCTATTTAGAATCCTTTGCTAGCCAAAAAATGTGTACTAAGCGGGAATACTGCTTGTGCATCCAAATTCCTTGAACCAAGTTTATTCCATGAGTGTCCACCATATCTACCTATATGCGGTATTTACCTGCCGTTCCAAGTAAATTTGCATGTGCCAAACTCTAAACCTTCAAATAATAATCTGTTTTCTATGCCCGAATCGCTCATGTAGTGACTAGGGGTTGTCAGTATCTTCCATGCTAGGTGGGTTATTCTCACGATGAGTGGACTCCGCTCATCATTCACGAGAAAATGGCTGGTAACCGGGATGCCCAGTCCTATGATCAAAAGATCACAAACAAATTCACAAATAATTTAAACAAAACTCCCCCAGGATTGTTGATAGTTGGACAGCACTCGTTGTTTTGGACAAGCCGTGGAGTGTGATTGTTTGTGGAGGGGGAGTAAAATCTTTACCTTTCTGTTTGGGAACCGCCTATAATGTATAGTATGGATTGGGAACTCTTGGTCGTTATGTTGATAATGAAAGCATACCTCTCAAAATTATTTTCATCTCCGTTTTAAATCTTCGAGCTCTGGCACCTCTGCAAATCCCTGCTTCCCTCTGCGAAGGGTCTATCTTTTACTTTTATACGAGAGTCAATAGTATTCCTTCTTATTCCAACCTACTCTTTAGTTGGCAAGCATCATGTGGTGGAGAAAGATCTAAGCATATATGGCCATTCAAATATATTTGATCATGAATTATTATTGTTGACAATTATCTATATGATAAATAAGTTGGGAGGCGAAACATTAAGCCCTTATCTTTCTATGTGTTCGGTGGATGCTATTTGTTCTAAAAATATGCTTTGAGTGGTAGCAATCATGGAAGACTATATGATAGTTGAGTATGTGCGATTTGCTAAATCAAAGCTCTTACATAGACCCTTCCTGAAAATAAGATGAATTGCAATTGTTTGATGACTGAGAACATGGTTTGTTAGTTTTCAAGAAAGTTTATGGTCTATGCTTTAACATGTGAATAGCTTATTACTTGATCATGAAAAGTTTTATGAGTTGAGCTACTGTTATGACATATAATGATGCTAGAAAAGGTGATTGAAATTATCATTGATCAAACTTATGCACTTGCTAGCGTTCACACTTCATAAATTGTTTCTTTTATCATTTACCTACTCGAGGACGATCAGGAATTAAGCTTGGGGATGATGATACATCTCCAACGTATCTATAATTTATGAAGTATTCATGCTATTATATTATCCTTCTAGGATGTTTTATATGCATTTATATGCTATTTTATATGATTTTTGGGACTAACCTATTAACCTAGAGCCCAGTGCCGCTTCGCTTTTTTCCTTGTTTTTGAGTTTTACGAAAAAGGAATACCAAACGGAGTCCAATTGACGTGCCAATTTTTGATGATTTTTTATGGACCAAAAGAAGCCTCTGGAGCAAAAGAGTTGCGCCCGAAGAGTCACGAGCTGGTGGCGGGCGCGCCCACCCCCTGGGCGTGGGCCCCTGCCTCGTGGACAACCCGGAGACCCCCCTGACATGAGACCTACGCCAAAAATCCTATAAATACTGAAACCTCCAGAAAATAACCTAGATCGGGAGTTCCGCCCGCAAGCCTCTCAGAGCCGCCAAAACCAATCGGGACCCTGCTCCGCACCTGCCGGAGGGGATCCCTCACCGTGGCCATTTTCATCATCCCGGCGCTCTCCATGACGAGGAGGGAGTAGTTCACCCTCGTAGCTGAGGGTATGTACCAGAAGCTATGTGTTTGATCTCTCTCTCTCGTGTTGTTGAGGTGGTACGATCTTGATGTATCGCGAGCTTTGCTATTATAGTTGGATCTTATGATGTTTTTACCCCTCTACTCTCTTGTAATGGATTGAGTTTTCCCTTTGAAGTTATCTTAGCGGATTGAGCCTTTAAGGATTTGAGAACACTTGATGTATGTCTTGCATGTGCTTATTTGTGGTGACAATGGGATATCACGTGATCTACTTGACGTATGTTTTGGTGATCAACTTGCGGGTTCAGTGACCTTGTGAACTTATGCATAGGGGTTGGCACACGTTTTCATCTTGACTCTCCAGTAGAAACTTTGGGGCACTCTTAGAAGTTCTTTGTGTTGGTTTGAATAGATGAATCTGAGATTGTGTGATGCATATCGTATAATCATGCCCTTGGATACTTGAGGTGACATTGGAGTATCTAGGTGACATTAGGGTTTTGGTTGATTTGTATCTTAAGGTGTTACTCTAGTATGAACTCTGTGATAGATCGAACGGAAAGAATAGCTTCGTGTTATTTTACTACGGACTCTTGAATAGATCGATTAGAAAGGATAACTTTGAGGTGGTTTCGTACCCTACCATAATCTCTTCGTTTGTTCTCCGCTATTATTGACTTCGGAGTGACTCTTTGTTGCATGTTGAGGATAGTTATATGATCCGATTATGTTATTATTGTTGAGAGAACTTGCACTAGTGAAAGTATGAACCCTAGGCCTTGTTTCCTAGCATTGCAATACCATTTTGCTCACTTTTATCATTAGCTACCTTGCTGTTTTTATATTTTCAGATTACAAAACCTATATCTACCATCCATATTGCACTTGTATCACCATCTCTTCACCGAACTAGTGCACCTATACAATTTACCATTGTGTCGGGTGTGTTGGGGACACAAGAGACTCTTTGTTATTTGGTTGCAGGGTTGTTTGAGAGAGCCCATCTTCATCCCTCGCCTCCCACGGATCGATAAACCTTAGGTCATCCACTTGAGGGAAATTTGCTCTTGTTCTCTGAGACCTCTGCACTTGGAGGCCCAACAACGTCTATAAGAAGAAGGTTGCGTAGTAGACATCAAGCTCTTTTCTGGCGCCGTTGCATGGGAGGTGAGTGCTTGAAATTATATCTTTAGATCTTGCAATCGAATCTTTTAGTTTCTTGTTTTATCACTAGTTTAGTCTATAAAAGAAAACTACAAAAAAATGGAATTAAGGTTGTCTCACATGCTTCATCTTTTTAATGTCTTTCGTGAAAATGATGGGAAGGAAAATTGTGCTCAAGTACTACAAGAAGAATTACATAGAATGCTTGGCATAAAATATGTGAATGATGAGAATGATTGCAATGTTGTTGGTATGAATTCTTTGAATACCCATGATGCTAATGATATGCAAAGCCACAAGCTTGGGGATGCTATGTTTGATGAAGATGATATTTTTTCTCCCCGAGTTTTGATGAGCAAATTTATTATGATGAAAGCATGCCACCTATCTATGATGATTATTGTGATGACGCGTATGCTATAAACAATAAATATAACCATGAAACTTGTCATCATGATTTTAATTTTCAATTGGATTATGCCTCACATGATAGTTATTTTGTTAAGTTTGCTCCACTACTATTCATGAGAAGAAATTTGCTTATGTGGAGAGTAATAAAAACTCTATGCTTATGCATCAAGAAAAGAGTGCCTTATGTGATAGTTATATTGTTGAATTCATTCATGAT
Source organism: Aegilops bicornis (assembly GCA_021605145.1). Lineage (NCBI taxonomy): Eukaryota > Viridiplantae > Streptophyta > Magnoliopsida > Poales > Poaceae > Aegilops > Aegilops bicornis. The sequence goes on from CM038675.1 coordinate 705,512,722, forward strand.
GCTACTGAAAATTATTATGAGGGAGGAATATATGCTTGTAGGAATTGCAATAATATCAAGTTTCCTCTCTATGTGTTGAAAATCTTGAAGCTATGCTTGTTTTTGCTTTCCTATGCTATTGTTCCCATAAGTTGTTTGATCACAAAATCCCTATGTATAGGAAGTGGGTTAGGCTTAAATGTGCTAGTCATATGCTTCGTGATGCTCCCATTATGTTTCAATTCTGATCTTTTATGTGAGCATCATTGAAATCATCATGCCTAGCTAGGGGCGTTGAACGTTAGCGCTTGTTGGGAGGCAACCCAATTTTATTTTTATTCCTTGATTTTTGTTCCTGTTTAGTAATAAACAAATCATATAGCCTCTGGTTAGATGTGGTTTGGTGCTTTAATTAGTGTTTGTGCCAAGTACAACCTATAGGATCTTCTTGGATGATAGCTATTTGATCTTGCTGAAAATTCCAGAAACTTTCTGCTCATGAAAACAATTGTTAAAAATCACCAGAAAGTGATAAAATACTTATTCCAATTGAAGTAGATCAATAATCAAATTATCTAGGTCGTCCTATTTTGTAACATTTTTTGAGTTCTAGAAGTATACGTTTGATACATATTACTACAGACTGTTCTGTTTTTGACAGATTCTGTTTTCTATGTGTTGTTTGCTTATTTTGATGAATCTATGAGTAGTATCGGAGGATATGAACCATATAGAAGTTGGAATACAGTAGATATTATGCCAATATGAATTTAGAATGATTTCAAAACAGTACCTAAGTGGTGATTTATTTTCTTATACTAACGGAGCTTACGAATTTTCTGTTAAGTTTTGTGTTGTGAAGTTTTCAAGTTTTGGGTAAAGATTCGATGGACTATGGAATAAGGAGTGGAAAGATCCTAAGCTTGGGGATGCCCAAGGCACACCAAGGTAATATTAAAGGACAACCAAGAGCCTAAGCTTGGGGATGCCCCAGATGGCATACCCTCCTTCGTCTTCGTTCATCGGTAACTTTACTTGGAGCTATATTTTTATTCACCACATGATATGTGTTTTGCTTGGAGCGTCATTTTCTTCTGTTAGTATTTTCTTGCTGTTATTTATAATAATGTTTTGCATCTCTAGTTTCAATAAAAATTTCAAGGATAGCTTTTACTATGCTTATTTTGCAAGTATACATGTTGTTGTTTCAAAATGTAAAGTTTACCGATGTTGCAAAATTCCCTAGAAAAGTCGTAATGTGATAAAATGTTGAAACTTTTGCATAATAAGCTATGATAAATTTCTACAGTGTAGTAGAATTTCATAATGTTTGGAGTTAGGGAAGTATGATGAATCTTGCATTATTTATAGACTGTACTGTTTTGGCAGATTGCTGTTATGTTTGCATATGTTTGCTTGTTTAATGATCCTATTTGAGGATAGGAGTATTAAATATGCAGAGACATTTAGTATGCAATGTTGAATAATATTTTTTGTGATTTGTTACAGTAGAGAATGATAAGGTTTTCATATTGGTTTATACTAACTTATCTCACGAATTCTTGTTGAGTTTGGTGTGGATAAAGCTTTCGAGATTTAGGAAACCGTGATTTAAAAGGAATTAAGGAAACGCAAATGTTCAAGCTTGGGGATGCCCAAGGCACCCCAAGATAATATTTCAAGAAGTCTTAAGCATCTAAGCTTGGGAATGCCCCGGTAGGCATCCCACCTTTCTTCTTCAACAATTATCGGTTAGTATCGGTTGAGCCTAAGTTTTTGCTTCTTCACATGATGAGTGCTATCCTTGAAATGTCGTTTTATTTTGTTTTGCTTGCTGGTTGAATAATATCCTAAGATCTGAAATTCTTAAATGAGAGAGAGTCTTCACATAGCTACATAATTATTTAACTACTCATTGATCTTCACCTATATCTTTTTAGAGTAGTTTGTCATTTACTCGTGTGCTTCACTTGTATCTTATGAGTAAATGGTTGAATGATTTGAATGTCATAAATCTGAAATTATATATGTTTCATATGCCTTTCCCATGGGGAGTAATGCCTTCACATATAAGAAGTAGAGGTGGTAAATTTTTTGAAGGTTAGCAAACATTGTATTGGTCACTTGAACAATTCATGAAAGAATATTGAAGGAAGAGAGATTTCACATATAAATATACTATCTTGGACATCTTCTATGATTGTGAGCCCCATTAATTATTTTCAAACCTGAAGCGAATTAGTTGAAGTTGGACAAGGAAGACAACATAATGAGTTATGCTTGGGTATATTTGTATAGAAGTTATATTGTTATAGATCCTCCAACATGTGGTGCTTGCTATTTAGAATCCTTTGCTAGCCAAAAAATGTGTACTAAGCGGGAATACTGCTTGTGCATCCAAATTCCTTGAACCAAGTTTACTCGTGAGTGTCCACCATATCTACCTATATGCGGTATTTACCTGCCGTTCCAAGTAAATTTGCATGTGCCAAACTCTAAACCTTCAAATAATAATTTGTTTTGTATGCCCGAATCGCTCATGTAGCGACTAGGGGCTGTCAGTATCTTCCATGCTAGGTGGGTTATTCTCACGATGAGTGGACTGCGCTCATCATTCATGAGAAAATGGCTGGTAACTGGGATGCCCAGTCCTATGATCAAAAGATCAAAAACAAATTCGCAAATAATTTAAACAAAACTCCCCCAGGATGGTTGATAGTTGGACGACACCCGTTGTTTCGGACAAGCTGTGGAGTGTGATTGTTGGTGGAGGGGGAGTAAAATCTTTACCTTTCTGTTTGGGAACCGCCAATAATGCCTAAGCTTGGGGATGCCCCGGATGGCATACCCTCCTTCGTCTTCGTTCATCGGAAACTTTACTTGGAGCTATATTTTATTCACCACATGATATGTGTTTTGCTTGGAGCGTCATTTTGTTAGTATTTTCTTGCTGTTATTTAGATTAATGTTTTGCATCTCTAGTTTCAATAAAAATTTCAAGGATAGATTTTACTATGCTTATTTTGCAAGTATACATGTTGCTGTTTCAAAACAGAAAGTTTACCGTTGTTGCAAAAATTCCCTAGAAAAGTCAGAATGTGATAAAATGTTGAAACTTTTTGCATAATAAGCTCTGATCAATTTTCAACAGTGTGGTAGAATTTCATAATGTTTGGAGTCGTGGAAGTATGATGAATCTTGCATTCTTTACAGACTTTACTATTTTGGCAGATTGCTGTTATGTTTGCATTGTTTGCATATGTTTGCTTGTTTAATGATTCTATTTGAGGATAGGAGTATTAAATATGCAGAGACATTTAGTATGCAATGTTGAATAATAATTTTTGTGATTTGCTACATTAGAGAATGATGAGGTTTTTGCATTGGCTTATACTAACTTATCTCCACGAGTTCTTGTTGAGTTTGGTGTGGATGAAGCTTTCGAGATTTAGGAAACCGTGATATAAAAGGAATTAAGGAGACGCAAAAGTTCAAGATTGGGGATTCCCAAGGCACCCCAAGATAATATTTCAAAAAGTCTCAAGCATCTAAGCTTGGGGATGCCCCGGTAGGCATCCCACCTTTCTTCTTCAACAATTATCGGTTAGTATCGGTTGAGCCTAAGTTTTTGCTTCTTCACATGATGAGTGCTATCCTTGAAATGTCGCTTTTAGTTTGTTTTGCTTGATGTTTGAATAATATCCCAAGATCTGAAATTCTTAAATGAGAGAGATTCTTCACATAGCTACATAATTATTTAACTACTCATTGATCTTCACCTATATCTTTTTGGAGTAGTTTGTCATTTACTCGTGTGTGCTTCACTTATATCTTATGAGTAAATGGTTGAATGATTTGAATGTCATAAATCTGAAATTATATATGTTTCAGTATGCCTTTCCCATGGGGAGTAATGCCTTCACATATAAGAAGTAGAGGTGGTAAATTTTTGAAGGTTAGCAAACATTGTATTGGTCACTTGAACAATTCATGAAAGCATATTGAAGGAAGAGAGATTTCACATATAAATATACTATCTTGGACATCTTCTATGATTGTGAGCCCCATTAATTATTTTCAAACCTGAGAAAATTAGTTGAAGTTGGACAAGGAAGACAACATAATGAGTTATGCTTGGGTATATTTGTATAGAAGTTATATTGTTATAGATCCTCCAACATGTGGTGCTTGCTATTTAGAATCCTTTGCTAGCCAAAAAATGTGTACTAAGCGGGAATACTGCTTGTGCATCCAAATTCCTTGAACCAAGTTTATTCCATGAGTGTCCACCATATCTACCTATATGCGGTATTTACCGTTGCTCCAAGTAAATTTGCATGTGCCAAACTCTAAACCTTCAAATAATAATCTGTTTTCTATGCCCGAATCGCTCATGTAGTGACTAGGGGTTGTCAGTATCTTCCATGCTAGGTGGGTTATTCTCACGATGAGTGGACTCCGCTCATCATTCACGAGAAAATGGCTGGTAACCGGGATGCCCAGTCCTATGATCAAAAGATCACAAACAAATTCACAAATAATTTAAACAAAACTCCCCCAGGATTGTTGATAGTTGGACAGCACCCGTTGTTTCGGACAAGCCGTGGAGTGTGATTGTTTGTGGAGGGGGAGTAAAATCTTTACCTTTCTGTTTGGGAACCGCCTATAATGTATAGTATGGATTGGGAACTCTTGGTCGTTATGTTGATAATGAAAGCATACCTCTCAAAATTATTTTCATCTCCGTTTTAAATCTTGAGCTCTGGCACCTCTGCAAATCCCTGCTTCCCTCTGCGAAGGGTCTATCTTTTACTTTTATACGAGAGTCAATAGTATTCCTTCTTATTCCAACCTACTCTTTAGTTGGCAAGCATCATGTGGTGGAGAAAGATCTAAGCATATATGGCCATTCAAATATATTTGATCATGAATTATTATTGTTGACAATTATCTATATGATAAATAAGTTGGGAGGCGAAACATTAAGCCCTTATCTTTCTATGTGTTCGGTGGATGCTATTTGTTCTAAAAATATGCTTTGAGTGGTAGCAATCATGGAAGACTATATGATAGTTGAGTATGTGCGATTTGCTAAATCAAAGCTCTTACATAGACCCTTCCTGAAAATAAGATGAATTGCAATTGTTTGATGACCGAGAACATGGTTTGTTAGTTTTCAAGAAAGTTTATGGTCTATGCTTTAACATGTGAATAGCTTATTACTTGATCATGAAAAGTTTTATGAGTTGAGCTACTGTTATGACATATAATGATGCTAGAAAAGGTGATTGAAATTATCATTGATCAAACTTATGCACTTGCTAGCGTTCACACTTCATAAATTGTTTCTTTTATCATTTACCTACTCGAGGACGATCGTGAATTAAGCTTGGGGATGATGATACATCTCCAACGTATCTATAATTTATGAAGTATTCATGCTATTATATTATCCTTCTAGGATGTTTTATATGCATTTATATGCTATTTTATATGATTTTTGGGACTAACCTATTAACCTAGAGCCCAAAGTGCCGCTTTACATTTTTCCTTGTTTTTGAGTTTTACAGAAAAGGAATACCAAACGGAGTCCAATTGACGTGCCAATTTTTGATGATTTTTTATGGACCAAAAGAAGCCTCTGGAGCAAAAGAGTTGCGCCAGAAGAGTCACGAGCTGGTGGAGGGCGCGCCCACCCCCTGGGCGTGGGCCCCTGCCTCGTGGACAACCCGGAGACCCCCCCCCCTGACATGAGACCTACGCCAAAAAATCCTATAAATACTGACACCTCCAGAAACTAACCTAGATCGGGAGTTCACGCCGCAAGCCTCTCAGAGTCAAAAACCAATCGGGACCCTGTTCAAGACCTCACGGGAGGGGGGATCCCTCACCGTGGCCATTTTCATCATCCGGCGCTCTCCATGACGAGGAGGGAGTAGTTCACCCTCGGGGCTGAGGGTATGTACCGATAGCTATGTGTTTGATCTCTCTCTCGTGTTCTTGAGGTGGTACGATCTTGATGTATCGCGAGCTTTGCTATTATAGTTGGATCTTATGATGTTTCTCCCCTCTACTCTCTTGTAATGGATTGAGTTTTCCCTTTGAAGTTATCTTAGCGGATTGAGTCTTTAAGGATTTGAGAACACTTGATGTATGTCTTGCATGTGCTTATCTGTGGTGACAATGGGATATCACGTGATCTACTTGATGTATGTTTTGGTGATCAACTTGCGGGTTCGATGACCTTGTGAACTTATGCATAGGGGTTGGCACACGCTTTCATCTTGACTCTCCAAAGAGAAACTTTGGGGCACTCTTAGAAGTTCTTTGTGTTGGTTTGAATAGATGAATCTGAGATTGTGTGATGCATATCGTATAATCATGCCCTTGGATACTTGAGGTGACATTGGAGTATCTAGGTGACATTAGGGTTTTGGTTGATTTGTATCTTAAGGTGTTATTCTAGTATGAACTCTGTGATAGATCGAACGGAAAGAATAGCTTCGTGTTATTTTACTACGGACTCTTGAATAGATCGATTAGAAAGGAGAACTTTGAGGTGGTTTCGTACCCTACCATAATCTCTTTGTTTGTTCTCCGCTATTAGTGACTTCGGAGTGACTCTTTGTTGCATGTTGAGGGATAGTTATATGATCCAATTATGCTATTATTGTTGAGAGAACTTGCACTAGTGGAAGTATGAACCCTAGGCCTTGTTTCCTAGCATTGCAATACCATTTTTGCTCACTTTTATCATTTGCTACCTTGCTGTTTTTATATTTTCAGATTACAAAAACCTATATCTACCATCCATATTGCACTTGTATCACCATCTCTTCGCCGAACTAGTGCACCTATACAATTTACTGTATCGGGTGTGTTGGGGACACAAGTGACTCTTTGTTATTTGGTTGCAGGGTTGTTTGAGAGAGACCATCTTCATCCTATGCCTCCCACGGATTGATAAACCTTAGGTCATCCACTTGAGGATAATTTTGTACTGTCCTACAAACCTCTGCGCTTGGAGGCCCAACAACGTCTACAAGGAGAAGGTTACGTAGTAGACATCAGTAACGGCCAAGGTTGATGGCCACCTTCAGCTTACATCGTTCCTCCGCCAGCCGAAGACCCTCAGCCTTGAGGCACGCATCAACATCCGCAAGTTCACCACCGAGTCGGTTCATCGCGCCTATCGCCTCCTGGAAGAGCTCATGACGAACAACACTCCGCCCGTGCTCTAACTCAAGTGCATGACCCATATCATCCTCCTTCGTGAGGGCCATGGGCAAAGCCTGGTGCGGTGCGCCCCCTCTCAGCAGGGGGCTGGAGGCTGGCACTGCCCTAGGCGCTAGCCGGACCTCGCGAGGGGCCCGAATCAGACGGGGCCCGCTGCTTGAAGAGGAGCCGAAGACCGAAGCCAAAGCTGCTGTCCATGACCAGAGGAGGGGCCCTGGGCACGCTCGCCAAGCTCCACGCCAGACCGTGGAGGAAGGACACTGAGACCGTAGATTCAAAGCGCCATGGAGGCAAGCGTGCCTCTCCAACCGACCCTGCTCCAGGGATAGCATGCAGGCTCGGGGCGCTCAAGGCCAGCATGGGAGTCGGGGAAAGAGGAGGTTGCCCCTCAGGAGATGCAACGGTCTTGGCGGAAGGGACCCTGAAGGACCACCGTCAGGAAGGAAAGCAGCACTCAAGAAATCACTAAGGTACAGTGCTTACTCGTCGATGGCGATGTACTTCCTTCGCTTCAGCGGCCCGAAGATACCGCTGCTGCTCGGGGATCCTTTCCTCTTGCGGAGCTCCTCGAAGTCCATGCAAAGCCGACCGAAGCGCTGGACGTGGCGGCCGGCATGGGGTGCAGCCGGAGAAGCACTTGAGAAGACGGCTTCAGGGGTGACGGGCTGCGGAGAGCAATCGGGCACCGTCCACCGCGACCTCCCGAGGCCTCCGGAGCTTCGGCTTCGGGAGCCGCGTGCTGCATCATCTCAGCGACCGGCACCCCAGAGGGAGAATCATGAGTTCCCGAGGACGACGCCCCAGGAGCCCCAGGTGGCATCTGCACCTCAGCACTTGAGCCGCCAGCCTCCGGCGGTGCTCGCCCCCCTGCATCCACATTCGGGGCGAGCTCGGCGCCGGCGACGAAGAAGGGAGCCACGTCGACGGGGTTCTCGCGGGGGCCCACCAGGCCGCTCGGGCGCAGCCCCCACTCATCAAAGGAAGGCATGCCCTCTACAAATGCAGCTTTGTTCGTGCAGCGGTACAACAGACAGCTCTTCCAGGGCATGTCGTCCAACGAAGGGACACCTGTCAGGACCTCAAGCACTGTTTGATGCGTCTTAAGAGGAAGCCCCGACTCCTGAAACCTCATATGGTCCTGACTGCTGAGCAAAGCCCACATCGGGCGAGAATGGCGCTCAAGCGGAGCGACTCGGCGCCTGACGAACTCCTTCACCACCATAGGCGCGGTCACGCCGCGGTCCTTCAACCTCTTCAGCCTGAGCCAGGCGGGGACGAGACAGGGGATCGCGAGCCTCTCGTGGCCCCAACTGGAGTTGGGAACGGCAGGTCCTGACGGAGGACGGAGCAGAGGGCTGAGCACCCCGGCATCAACGAACACCCACCGTGTCTGAAACTCGCTCGTGGATGGAGGAAGCTCGAAGTCGATCCCCGCGCCTATCGTCGCGACCACAGCCTGGAAGCTCAAGCACCCCGAGCTTTGCCGAGGATCCATCAGATGCAATGAGAAGAAATGACGAAGAAGGGCCACGGAAGGGGAAATGCCCACCATGGCCTCACACACGAAGACAAAAACGGCAAGGAGAGTCACGGATTGGGGGTCGAGATGCAGCATGTGGATCTGGTAATGTTCAAGCACCGCGTTGAAGAAGGCAGAGAAAGGGGGGATCAGGCCGGCCCAAAGGGCATCGATGAAGATTGGGACCTCGGTGGCTGCCCGAACAATGTGAGTGCAAGACGCGGGCCAAGCCACCGTCTCCCCCCACTCGTTGAAGCTGGTGGCGAGCATGGGATGCACCTTGCCCATGGCCTCGTCGTTGAGCACCAGGGATCGGCTGACTGCAGGCTCGACGGCCGGAGGCGCACTTGGCGAAGACAGAGGCTTCTTCCCCTTGTCTTCTTGTTTCGGCAACATTGCGATGAAGCGGGCAGAGTGCAGGTCAGATTGGAGAGGAGGAGCAGAGTTTCGAGGAAGCAGAGGGGTTGGGGAAGTAAGGCGTGGGTGATGGAAGAATAACTGTGTAGTTAGCGGGGGCCGCATAGCCAGGCGGACTCCAAGGCAGCATGGGAAACGGAGACGCCCACGTCCAATCAACCGCCACGCGTCGATCGAGGCCATGGGCTTTTGGGGCCCGCGGCAGTCCGTACTTGACCTTTGGCTTTGCCTCAAAGCCAAGCCCGAGCGTGCCTTGGGCCCGGGGACTATTGTCGGCGTTTTGGGAACGGGGGTCCCCAGACTTGCCTGCCTGCGGCCCACGGTGTGGCTATGCTAGCAGGCAGGCCTGTATGGCCCATCTTCATCAACAAGGCATCCAAGACCCTCGCGAGGGGCCAAGCCTCGTGAGGTGGATGACACAAGACCTCCTCAGGAGCGGCCTCACCAGGTTGGCTCGCGAGGAGCGGAGAGATCAAGGCGGGGCAAACCTCGCGAGGTTCTCGTGACATGAGCCATGACGATCAAGATCAGGCGGGCGCCAGCGCGTGCAGTGTCCTTGTTTCCCCTTTGGTGCTAAGGGGGCAAGCGCAGTCGCGGAGTACCGAGGCATCAAGCAAAGGTTTCCATAACAGTGCAACGAGACCAAGACCAGCAGGACGGCAAGATGGAGGTCACCATGGAGCCCAAGGCGGCGTCACCACCAGAGCCTTTGCAGGTGAAGACCACTTTTGTCAGGATAAGATGTACTAGATGTTCCCCTTCAAATCTGGCCGTTGTGGGATCCCTTCCCGGTCAATATTTGGGAAGAGGACCAGGGCCTCTATAAATAGGACTAGCCACCACAGTAGGAGGGGACCGATTCTACATTCTGTCCTCACATCCACAAGTTCACAGAGCGCAAGAGCACCTCAACCTCAGGAGGTTGTTCTTCCCCTTATATTGTTCATCATCAGCCCAAGAGGCAATCCACCACCACCACACTGGAGTAGGGTATTACACCACAACGGTGGCCCGAACCAGTATAAATCTTGTGTCTTTTGTGTTGTGAGTTCGTCGAGTTCGTCCGCGAGATCTTAGCAACTCTAGGGCGTGGATCGGTAGGAGGGAAAGAACTTCGCGTGCACCATAAAGTTCGAACCTTAAGGGTTTTGCCGGAACCCGTGATCCGACACCACCTAGTAAAATGTACCAGAAATCGAACCGTAGGGTACAATTGTGATTTCTTACCTTGTATAAAAATTGGAGGCGAAACGATGAACTCATGTTTTCATTCAAACAAAAATATGCTGTTAGTTAATGTAAATGTTTTCAAATAGCACACGGTTCACTCACGAAAGCCATGTGTCCACTAAACCGTGGCCGATGCCCCCCCCTACCATGCGCGTGATCTAAGTCGTGCGTTCTGATTCGCCAGAACCCAAACCCCACGGATCGTACGTCTGCACCGTTGGATTCTCCTTGATTGTATGGCGATCCTCATCCCTTTCGACAACACATGCAGTTCCGGTTGTGATTTTATTTATATCCACAAATTGCATGTTAAATTCAAAAAATGTCTTAAATATAGCAAACGATACATGAAATGAGTTAGAAAATCAAACCCGTGGTATAATGGTGATTGCCTACCGTAGAAATTTTTATGAGGCCAAACGATGAAGTCACCGACCACTGGAGTTTGAATTGACATGTCTCCTTTTGGAAACCATGGTCCTTCATGTGATATGCCCCGGTTTGGAAGGAGCGATCATCAAAACTTGTGCCAAACTTTACCAAAAAAAATCCCTGGGGTCGTTAGAGCACGCCACGGGCACACATCGATTTTGATGATGTCTGGACTACATCTGAATTCCCAGTAATTAAAATACCAACTAGGCCTACGCCGGTGGCCGCACCTCGCAGCCAAAATGTTTGAAACTTCTCCCCGTTTCTCAGACAATGGATGAAAACTCGCAAAGCGACACACAAATGATTTGTACACCTTATTTGCTTACTAACACCCATATGTAGTTGTAGAACAGTTTTGAATTTAATTATATGCACTAAATGCAAGGTAAGTGCAAAAAAATGACTTAAATATAGCGAAGAGACCTGGAATGGGCCAGAAAATGAAACCTAGGATATATACGTGGTTTACCGTGAAAAAAAATCGAGGCGGAACGATGTAGTCACTAACGATTGGAGTACGAAGTGGCGCATCTCCTTTTGGAAACTATGATCCTTCTTGTGATATGCTCCGATTTGGAAGGTGTGAGCATCAAAACTTGTGCCATCTTTACCAAAAAAATTGCATGTGATCTTGAGAGCATGCCACGGTGACACACCGATTTTCGTTATTTCCGAACTCTATATGCATTTCCTGTAGTTAGAATACCAACAAGGCATACGCCTCTGGTCGCACCCTGCGGCCGAACTGTTTGAATTTTTTTCCCGTTTCTCGAACAATGAATGAAAAATCCCAAAGCGACACATAAATGATCTTGCTAGCTAGCACCCACGAGTAGTTGCGAATATAGCAAACGACTCAAATATAGCAAACGATACCTCAAATGCACGAGAAAATCAAACCAGAGGGTACAATGGTGATTTCTTACTGTGGAAAACAATTTGGAGGCGAAACGATGAACTCTTGTTTTCATTCAAACAAAAATATGATGTTAATTCATGTAAATGTTTTGAAATAGCACACGGTTCACTCATGAAAGTTGTGTGCCTACCAAACCGTGGCCGATGCCCCCCTTGCTGCGCGCGCGATCTGAGTCGTGTGTTCTGATTGGCCAGAACCCAAACCCCATGGATCGTACGTCTACACCGTTGGATGCTCCCAGATCAAACGGCAATCCTCATCCCTTTCGACAGGAAATGCAATCCGGCTAGGATTTGATTTATATGCCAAAATGCACGGTAAATGCCAACAAATGTCTTAAATATAGCACACGAGACCTGAAATGCGCCAGCGAATCAAACCCGTGGTATAATGGGGATTGCTTAATGTGGGAAAATTTAGAGGCGAAACGATGAACTCACGTCTTCATTTCAAAATTAGTACATCTTCATTTCAAATGAAATTATTCTCTTTGTGTACACGAGCGCTTAGAAGCAACCGTTTGCATAGGCCTTTCCATGCGGCGACCGGGATATTTTTTACCCTTTTCACCTAGGCCACCAACACCCCCCACCGCTCGCGTTTCACTCAACTAGTCCACCCAATCTCCATCGCCAACTCCCCCCTCCCCCAGATCCATAGCAGAACACTCTCTGGCACCGGCATTCTCACCCCGTCCGTGTGCCCGCTCTTCGGCGTCAAGCCTACCTCCACAGCCGTTCCCAACACGCGGCTTCCCGTGCCTCGCCATCTTCGTTTGCTCGCCAGCCACCCTCGAGAATATTGATCCTGTAACCATCGCCTCTCCTGTGGTCCGACCGGGTTTGCATTAAGAAGCTTGTTAGTTACTACTCTCCATCCCGGTGAGGCATATTTCCTCGCAATCCCTCTTCCTATTTCGTTCTGTATGTTCCCAAATTGGCTATAAAATAACAGAGAGTGTATATGTGTTTATTATCTACCATCCTAACTAGTACATATAAGATGTATTTGTTCCAATAAGTTACTGGCGATTTACAGATCACGGGCGCCCGAGTCACACAAACTTAACAAATAAGCCGTACATTTTCTGAATTATTGCATGACATGTTTAGACAGCTTGATACCAAGTTGTTAGTTTTATGCTTATCCTCCTTTCCTGAGTTTCGCATGTGTTCTCTGTAGATGCCGATTAACAGTGACAACACTCATGCTTCAGGCGATGTATCTTCATCTAATTTCGACAACCCTAGGTCTTCAGTAGATGGTGAGGGATCAAGTAATCTTGAACGGGATAGAGCTGCAGCAATTACCCTTCTGGTCAGGACATGAAGGAACGCTCCAAGGAAGCCCACACACCAGCCTAAAGGTGTATATGAAGTAACTGAGATCGATTTAAAGTCTTGGGCTCCAACTAAACGAGATAAAGCATGCACGAGGTTCAAGAGTGTGTGCGGATTTGTTGGCAGGGCAAGGCTCAACCTAAATCTACCGGGGTTTCGGAAGACTGACACAGAAACACGGTGAAGGATAGTCCAGGAGATCATGGATCACTTCAACGTTCCGGAGTAGTGGAGAATGCAGGTGGAACACGCTACACTAAAGAAGGCTGGGGATGCTTGGAGAAACTGGAAGCACGTGATGTACAAGAAGTACTTGAGTGAAGGCAAGGACCCAATCCCCGCATACCCCAAATTACAAAGGCAAACTGGGAAAAGTTCTAAAGGGTCAGGGCAACTAAAGAGTTTGCTGAGAAGAGTGCCAAGCAATCAGAACTTCAGAAGTAGAACACACACCCCCACCGTATGGGTGTGGCAGGATACTACAACATGAAACCGATATGGGACCAGGAGGACAAAGAAGCAGTAGCAGAGGGTGGGAAACCGGCCTTTAGTGAAATCAGGGGCGAACACACCAGAGACTACTTGCGGGCATGTGCAAGGAGGCGTGATGACATAACTTATTACTTTTAAAACTCACGTGATGGAGAACTGCATCAAGTGATGTTAAAGGCTTCCAAGATCCCTGGAAGGTTCTACAGGAACTCAGGGCCATGTGCCATTCTGTCTGATGCTCTGGAAACAAGAGAGCCCCCTGGCAGTGCAAGGGGCATATGTGTTAATGTCCCGCACTAGAGGGCTTTCACACTCAGCAAAGAAGAGAGGCTCAGCATGAAAAAAGCAAGGAGTGAAATGAAGCAGAATGAATTGTATGAAAAGTTGAGGAAGGACATGTATCCGGCTGTTCGAAAGGATATTGAGGAGTCAATGATGATGCAGAAGACTCTAACACTGACAGATAGCCAGCATATGGGAGGGGAGGCGGGCATGGAGGATGATGCTTATTGCGCGACAACACCGCACAAGAGTAGTTGTGCATCAGCTGACCCTAGTGACACTGAGACTGCAACTACTCATGATGATGCTATATCTGATATATCTGGAATGAAAGGCAGACTGAAGGGCGTGCTTACACATTATGAAGGTACATTAAAATGTGCAACAACCTGTGTTTGCCCACCCTTCTTGGAAGAGGGCCTCTTGTTGTACAATGTGCCATTGAAGCCGGGCTGTTCGAAGTGCTACGTGACTAAAGTAAAGCATGGATTCAATGAATTTGCCCTAAAGAATGTCCTAGGAGACTTTGATGAGCAAAGGACCTTGTGAGAAACACTGCTACATCACATCCAGTGGCCACGAAAGGAAATATAGTTCATCGATGAGATCCCTGAAGCCCCGCCAAGAGCAACCAATGCCGCCCCTCAACCAGTGACGCTCTCCTTGCCACAGCAGCTCTCGCGTGCTTCCCCCAAAGAACCTAATACTCGTAATCCGACGGCTAATGCATCAACATGTGATCAGCCGGCCCGACTTTGTGCCGTATAGGCCATGTCATCCTCTGCCCCAGAGCAGCCAGTGGCAAGGCCTACAACTGCTGAAGATGCACCATCGGTTTAGATGCCGACCATCAAGCGGCGGGGGAGACCCAACGGCACATGCTCGGCAGACCAACCTGGTGGAACGGATCGCTAAGCGATGCGATGCTTGAACCGCACGCTAAGCGATGCAGAGGTCCAGAACCGACTGCTCATCAGTCCGTCGGTCCGCAGTCACGTGATCAGCATACCAATGCGTCAGCACTTCGTTCTCAGCAAACCAGCACGTTGACACGGCCTCCTCAGCACACCGACAAGTTGTCACACCTGTGCAGAAACCCGACATAGCTTCAACACATGGTCAGCAGTCTGATGCCTCTGCTCCTACAGCCCAGCAGTCCGTCACAGCAGCACCGCCAGCTCAGCGGTCCGGCATAGATAAACCGTCTGCTAAGCAGTCCGTCGAAGCTTCACCGTCTGCTCGGCAGTCTACCTTGCAGCCAACCAGACGTTCTGCCAGAAATGCTTCAAGTACCAAGAAGGAAGCAGCCAAAAAGGCTGCACCCGCGAGAAAGCGCGGCGGGAAAGCAAAGAGGAACAAGAACGATTGCCTCTTACTGAAAGCACTCATTGCCCAGAAGGACAGAACCAACTTAACAGCGGGTTGTTCGAATCGGGGAGTAATATTATTTCTGGCGGCATGGATGATGAAGAAGTAGATTTGTTGCTTGCTAAAAGTAAAGCAGACGTACTTGAAGCACGCAATTACGTCCATGGCCTGCCATTTCTCGTTGGCGAATACTTTGATGAGTGCAGCTCCAGTTGCCGCGAATTACATGAATATTGCATGGATCAAATGTCAGCAGGTCATCATGGTTTGCTAGTCCACTACAATAGAGATCATTTCCGACACGATGCTAGTTCCATCAATGTGAGTTTCGAGGACTTACATCTCTTCTTCAACTTCAACGAGCTCGATGCCACTCTTGTTAGATGCCTGCTTTTGTAAGTACTTAACAAACTCTAATCAACTTCTCCATACAAGGCTGTAAATGATAAACAGCTAACTGCATTTTATTCCTCTCAGGGGATTGAACACACAGAGAAGAAAAAGGGAGAGTGTGTATTTCATAGATCCTGCATTAGCAAATGGCACAACATTAGATGGTAAGGACCTATGGGACTGGGTCATTAACACGGTCGTCCGTCTCTTCGAAAACACGTCCCATGCAAAATCATTTCTCTGGCCATATCATGAACGGTAAGTCAAGTAAACAACCACGCATACACTGATTGTCTTTTAGATTTCGACATAATTCGTAAGTTCATGGCTTTGTCAATATGTAGCGATCACTGGATATTGGTATTCATTGTTCCAAACAAGAACAGAGTTTACTACATGGATTCTCTCAGAGAGTCAACAAACGCTCAGGATCTGACGCATCTTCAGCAATTCATGGATAGGTATTGAATTCTATGATGTTGAAATTAATTTGCATTTATATCTGGTTCAATAATTGATGTTGTCAAAATCCGTCTTCATTTGTAGTGTGCTCACATTGTGGAAAACTAAACTAGGGAACATGTTCAAGAGGGAATTACCTCTGCAGCACGAGATCATTTCTCCAATAACACACCAAAATCTGTTATTTTCAAAAAATTTATCCAATAGTCTGCAAATACCTTTTCTTACGCTAGTAAAAATGTTCAAGCTTCTAAATAAACCTCTTTCTATTTTTGTCCAAAGAAAAAATAATACATCTAACACCGGTTAGGTTGTTCCTAACAGGACAAATACATGACTAATTCTGTACAAAAAAAATGGTGTCCTCAGCAACAAGCAGGGACCAACCTTTGTGGATACTATGTTTGCAGACACATGATCTCCATCTACAAATATGATGATAGTTGTGAAGATCCTCGCGAATTAGTACTAGTAAGTCTATCTTAATTAATGTCTTCTACTCCACTCATATGGCACATTTTGATCTTAAAAATACTGCAGCTCATCTTAGAACCGAGGACCCCTAAACCGCTCCCGGCTGGTGAATGCTGATGGTTCGGAGATTTATCAGCGACTTCTTCCTGAATCACTACATCAATCCCACTGGTGATAATGAAGATTTCAGCATGCATTCCCCTGAAACATTGAGTAAGAGTTAGCCGCTAAACATATACGCATGGATCCACTATTTTCCATCTGATGAGGTCTTCGTATTTTGTACACTATGATTAATTATGTAATGCATATATGTGTGGACAAATCATTGGAATTTAGCTACCGTATGTTCAATTGTAATTGTTGCGAAATCTGATGAATGTTCTTCCTGTGGACACTATTTGTTCAAATGAATATTGCGGTGAATTTTCTTTTTGCATGCCGGTTCAAAATGGGATATTTTTGTTTTAACCTAGCAATTGCTCTGCACACAGTTCAACTAAATGAGTGTATGCAATCCACATCGGAAAGCATACGCCAATCGTAGCGGAACCGTCGGTGATACACAGCAGATCGCAAATGATTTGCAGCGCTACTACATGTGCGTAGGGTCTCCGGAACCGTTTGTGATATCACGGTATCGCACACGAGAGCTTGAAGTAAACCGTGCCCAATGTAAAATACAATCCCAGTCGTAATTTCTTCAGGAAACGTGTGGGATCCCAAACAAAAAGCACACGTCACTCTTGCCGCAACCGTTGTTGATACACAACAAATCACAAACGGCCTGCAACACTTGTATGTGTGTGAAGGGGCTCCTGAACCGTTTGTGATAGAACATTATCGCACACGGTAATTGTTGGGAAACATGTGCGTTGGAGTCTTGCATGGCAGACGGGTTCCGCAGAAAACTCGTGTGCGATGGGGCACATATCGCACACAGTTCATATGTTGGCCCATGTGCCTTACATACTGTTTCCCAAATGGTTCATTACGACACACTGTTTGGTTTCACTGCATCGTTAGAAACGTTTAATCACTGATCCCGCACGTGCGAAAGAATTTAGTGTGTGCTGCATCACACACGATTACATTTTGCAAGGCCTCTAGATCATGACTCCATATCCCCGACGGTTTCTGGTTCATGTGGGAAGGACCCCCCCCCCCCTATCGCCCACACTCACTTGGCGACGGTTCCAAATGTCGTCGCGGAAAGGGGTTAAAAACCATGTGTATAGCACAGACGGATACCAGTGTAAGGTCCGTATGATCCATGGGCCTTCTACGGGCCGTGGATTCAATGGGGCTGCTATGGGCCGTATGATGGATTTACCAAAAATGAGACATACTTTTGTGGACAATTAATGGACCACAACATGGGCCGTAAACGGGCTATAATGGGAATCGTATGTTTATGGGCCGACCATAACGGGCTGTTAATAGGCCCATGTGTACAACGGGCTTAATTCTATCGGCAGGCATAACGGGTCGTTAATGGGCCATATTTGATGACGCTATGAAAACGGCCCAACGGATTAAAGGGCCACAAATGGGCCGACTTTAACCACAAGCTGAATATGGCCCACAAGTGGAATAGGCCAGTAAAGGACCGTAAGTAATCTAATGCCAGAAATGAGCCCAATAATAAATGGACCCTTTGAAGGCCGAAAGATAACACGGGCTGGAATGGACCAATGAAATAATGGGCCATTAATGGGTATAAAGCGATACACTATTTATTATGGGTCAGTTTCGCCACGAGTCGTTTATTAGCAAAGATTTACAAAGGGCCTCATATGGGCCAAAAGACGTCATGGGCCATACATGGGCGAGAAGTTACAACAGGCTGGAATCATATTGGACGGCCCATATGGCGCTACTAGACCCAATTCGGATAGGCTATAGAGGGCCATAAGGTAGAGGGTTGTAAATGGGCTATATGCGAGCAGGCCATTAACATGCCTTCCGTGGGCCGGGCCGCTACCTTTTGACTAAGTCAAACGGGCCAGCCTTTTGACCTGAATGGGCCACTATTGGGCCGAGCCATGTGTCAATGTATCATAGGAGCATCCCGTCCATTCGCTGGATGATATCTGGCCTAGCACTAAGCTGACACGTGGATACTCCGGCGAATGAGAATTTTACACGTGCAAAATCCCCATTGGTCGGGGCTGTTAACGGGTTATCGAATCCAAACCGGAACCCGATAGCTTAACAGTGACCCTTTATGGTGGATGCCACATGTCGGTTACCCTTGACGAAAGCATTTCCATGACGCGCGATTTATCATAATGGAAGTGGACACTTCCGTGATGATAATTTTGGTATTTTCATGGAACACTTCTACGGTAGCACAGGTATGACTATCTTGATTCTGTCATAAAATTATCATCGATGTACATGCATGACAGAAAACATGACCTACTGTGACAAACACGTATCATCACGGAAGTGTATTTTTTTGTAGTGCCTTTGGATACAAGTTTTGGGAGCCTCCTCTAGTTGATCTAGTTCTAGTTCTAGTTGGTCCTAGACTAATTAGAGCTAGCCCTAGCCATCTCTAATCCTCATAACTAGAAGCCATGTGTGGTTCTAATCTCCTCCCTCTAATTCTCCAGCGATGATTAGCTCTAGATGGCGAAGCACTGCCGGATCATGAAGACCGTACGCTTGCAACAAAATAGAGAGGTCGTGCTTTCAGTCTTTAGTTCGAGGGATCGTTCGAGGGCGGTTCACTGGATCGTCATCAACATTCGAGGGACTTCAAGTACAATCTACACCGACTCGTCTACTTCCACTGCACTCCGGAGTCGGTAACGATCATTGATCACAACCCGTTATGCATCTTCATATTGTTCTTAGGTGATCGTAGGTACGAATAGTTTTGTTTTATACTACGTTTCCCAACAATGGCATCATGAGCAGGATTATGAGTAGATATTGTTGGGGAACGTTGCATGGAAAACAAAAAAATTCTACGCACACGCAAGATCTATACATGGAGATGTATAGCTACAAGATGGGGAGAGCATCTACATACCTTTGTAGATTGCTAAGCGGAAGCGTTTATCAACGCGGTTGATGTAGTCGTGCACCTTCACGATTCATCCCGATCAAGTACTGAACGTATGGCACCTCCGCGTTCCGCACACGTTCAGCTTGATGACATCCTCGCCTTCTTGATCTAGCAAGAGGAGCGAAGTAGTAAATGAGTTCCGGCAGCACGACGGCGTGGTGATGGTGGTGGTGAAGAACAATCTCCACAGGGCTTCGCCAAGCACAACGGAAACTATGACGGAGGATAAACTAGAGGGGGCGGGGTTGCCGACACACGGATTGGTGAATCTTGATGTGTTCCGGGTGCTAGCCCTGCCCCTCTATTTATATGTTGAGCCCTGGGGTTGTTTCTTGGAGAAAGAGCTTCCTCAAAGTCGGTTTGGCATGCAAGGCAAGAGTCCTTCTCGGACTCCAGGACCAGACGCCAGGGTCCTCGGCGTCTGGCCCCAGACGCCAGGGTCCCTGGTGTCTGGCCCCCTGGCCTTCGAAATATCCTTTTTGCACCTTCCTAAAGCCTCATGGACTTTACCCCTTGGCCCAAATAAAGTGTTCTCGTACTATCATGTTTTATTGCTTTTGTTTCAATAAAGTGCCAAGTAAAGCCTTTGGGATAGTGTGGATGATAGTTGACTTGAATCTGTGCAAAAACAGAAACTTTTGCGCTCAGTCCAAGAATTTGGAAATTCACTGGAATGTGCTTTTGATCTGAATTTTTTACAGGTGATAGATATACAAATTATCTATGCTTTCCTAAATTTTCAGAATTTTTGGAGTAGCATAAGTATGGTTGGAGTACAGATTACTATAGACTATTCTGTTTTTGACAGATTCTGTTTTCAATGCATAGTTTGCTTGTTTCCTAGTTTCTATGGCTTATATTGCTCAATATAAATTGTGGAAATGATATGCTACAGTACCAATTGTGTGGAACCAATTATGAATCTTTTCTTTGACAGTACCAAAGTGAAATGGTTTGCTCTTTATCATACTAACCTATCTCACGAAGTTCCGTTAAGTTTTGTGTGATTAAAGTTTTCAAGTTTTGGGTGAGATGTCGATATGAGGAGAATAAGGAGTGACAAGACCCTAATCTTGGGGTTGCCCAAGGCACCCCAAGTTAATATTCAAGGAATATCCAAGAAACTAAGCTTGGGGATGCCCGGGAAGGCATCCCCTCTTTTGTCTCCAACATTATTGGTAATCTTACTTGGGGCTATATTTTCATTCATCACATGATATGAGTTTTGCTTGGAGCATCATTTTATTTTGTTAGTATTTGCTTTCTGTTATTTATAATAATGTTTTGCATCTTTCTTTTCAATAAAAATGTCAAGGATAGACTTTACGATGCTTATTTTGCAAGTATATGAGTTGCTGTTTCAAAACAGAAAGTTTGTCGCTGTTGCAAAAATTCCCGAGAAAATTCAGAATGTGATAAAATGTTGAAACTTTTTGCACAATAAGCTTTGATAAATTTTCTACAGTGTGGTAAATTTTCATAATTTTTGGAGTTAGGGAAGTATTGATACTCTTGCATTCTTTACAGACTGTACTGTTTTGGCAGATTGCTGTTATGTTTGCATTGCTTGCATATGTTTGCTTGTTTAATGATTCTATTTGAGGATAGGAGTATTAAATATGCAGAGGCATTTAGTATGCAATGTTTAATACTAATTTTTGTGATTTGCTACAGTAGAGAATGATAAGGTTTTTGCATTGGTTTATATTAACTTATCTCATGAGTTCTTGTTGAGTTTTGTGTGGATGAAGTTTTTAAGATTTAGGGAAATTGTGATATAAAGGAATTAAGGAGACACAAAATGTCAAGCTTTGGGATGCCCAAGGCACCCCAAGATAATGTTTCAAGAAGTATCAAGCATCTAAGCTTGGGGATGCCTCAGTAGGCATCCCACCTTTCTTCTTCAACAATTATCGGTTAGTATCGGTTGAGCCTAAGTTTTTGCTTCTTCACATGATGTGTGCTATTCTATGAATGCCATTTTATTTTGTTTTGATTGTTGTTTTAATAAAATACTTATATCTGAAAGTTTTAAATAAGAGAGAGTCCTCACATAGGTATCTATTTACTTAACTACTCGCATGATCTTCACTTATATCTTTTTGGAGTAGTTTGTCATTTACTCTTGTGCTTCACTTATATCCTATGAGTAAATTGTTGAATACATTGAATATAATGAAGTTGAAATTATATGCTCATATCATGCCTAGTGGTAGCTTCACATTGGGTTTAGAAAGTGAAATCTTTTGAGGCTTGACAATCACAATATTGGTCATACAAGCAATTCATGAATGATTAGTAGAAGGAAGAGAACTTTCAAATGCAAATACACTATCTTGGAAATCTTTTGTGATTGTGAGCCCCCATCAAAATATTATATGCCAAAATTGTTGACGTTGGACAAGGAAGACAACGTAATGATTTATGTTTGTTCATATTCACATAGAAGTTATATTGTCATAGATCCTTCAACATGTGGTGCTTGCCCCCCATCTTTGCTAGCCAAAAATTCCGCACCAACTAGAGATACTACTTGTGCATCCAAAAACCCTTAAACCCAAATCTTATTTTCAAGAGTCCACCATACCTACCTAAGGATTGAGAAAGATCCTTCAAGTAAGTTGTTATCGGTGCAATAAGGCAATAAAAATTGCTTCTAAAAGTGTGAGATCATTTAGTGTAAGCAAAAATTGAGCCTTGTACAAACTTGTGATGGTAAAGAATAAAAGCGACAGACTGCATAATAAAGGTTGCCATAACAATGGGCAATATAACCTGACGTTCTTTTGCACTAAGGGGTTGAGCATACAAACAAATAAGCGCATGGCAACCTCTGCTTCCCTCTGTGAAGGGCCTATCTTTTACTTTTCAGTATTTACTTTTATGCAAGAGTCAAAGTTTTTCTCTCTATTCCTTTTTATTTTTTCTCCTTTTTCAAGCATCATGTGGTGAGGAAAGATCTAGGCACATATGTCCAGTTGAATATGGGTAGCATGAGTTATTATTGTTGACATCACCCTTGAGGTGAATACGTTGGGAGGGGAATTTATATGCCCCTATATTTCTATGTATCTGGTTGAAACGTTTTTCTCATGTGTATGCGGTGAGTGTTAGCAATCATAGAAGACTATATGATGGTTGAGTATGTGGAGCTCTTACTTAAACTCTGTTGAATAAGTTGAATTTCAATTGCTTGGTGACTGAGAACATAGGTTGTTGAGTTTCAAGAGAATTCATTGTTTGAACCTTAACATGTGAATTGGTTGCTACTATAACATGAGAAGTTTTATAAGAAATAATTGTTGTTATGATGCTAGCAAAAGTGATTGAAATTATCATCGATCAAACTTATGCACTTTGCTAGCATTCACACTTCATAAATTATTTCTTTTATCATTTACCTACTCGAGGACGAGTAGGAATTAAGCTTGGAGATGCTGATACGTCTCCAACGTATCTATAATTTATGAAGTATTCATGTTGTTATATTATTATTCTTGGATGTTTTACAATCATTTTATAGCAACTTTATATCATTTTTTGGGACTAACCTATTGACCCAGTGCTAGTTGTTGTTTTTTGTTTGTTTTTTACATCGGAGGAAATCAATATCAAATGGAGTCCAAACACCGCGAAAGTTTTTGGAGAATTTTTATGGACCAGAACACCCAGGATGGGATAGAGCAGCACCTGGGGGGTGCCTCGAGGGGGGCACAACCCACCGGCATGCCTGGGCCCCCAGGCGCGCCCAGGTGGGTTGTGCCCACCTCGGCGGCCTCCCGCACCCCCTCTTCGCCCTATAAATTCACAGATATTCCAAAACCCTTCGGGGTAGCCCTATCAGAAGTTCCGTCGCTGCAAGGCTCTGTAGCCACCGAAAACCAATCTAGACCCCTGCTCAAGACTCGCCGGAGGGGGGGAATCATCACCAGTGGCCATCTTCATCATCCCGGCGGCCACACAATGAGGAGGGAGTAGTCCACCCTCGGGGCTGAGGGTTTGTACCAGTAGCTATGTGTTTAATCTCTCTCTCTCTCTCTCTCTCTCTCTCTCTCGTGTTCTTGAGATGTCACAATCTTGATGTATCACGGGCTTTGTTAATATAATCGGATCATATGATGTTTTCCCCTCTCTATCTTGTGATGAACTGAGTTTTTTCCTTTGAGATTTCGTTGTTATCGGATTGAATACTTTTATGGATTTGAGAACACTTGATATATGTCTTGCAATTGAATACTCGTGGTGACAATGGGGTATCGTATTGATTCACTTCATATATGTTTTGGCACTCAACTCGCGGATCCCCGAGGTGACATTGGGGTAATCTATGCATGGGGGTTGATGCATGTTCTTGTCTTTGTTTCTCCGGTAGAAATCTTGGGGCACTCTTTGAAGTTCTTTGTGTGGGATTATGAATATGAATTTTCTTTGGTGTTATTTTAGTACGAACTCTAGTATAGATCGAATGGAAAGAATAGCTTTGTGTTATTTTAGTACAAACTCTTGAATAGATCGAACGAAAAGAATAGCTTTGAGGTGGTTTCGTACCCTACAAACAATTTATTCTTATGTTCTCCGCTAGATAGGAACTTTGGAGTGATTCTTCATTGCACGTTGAGGGATAGTTATATGATCCAATTATATTAGCATTGTTGAGAGATTGCACTAGCGAAAGTACGGACCCTAGGCCTCATTTTCAACCATTGCAATACCGTTTGTGCTCACTTTTATCAGTTGCTACCTTGTTGTTTTTATTTATTCAGATTATAAAAATATATTTCTACCATCCATATTACACTGTTATCACCATCTCTTTGCTGAACTAGTGCACCTATACAATTTTCCATTGTATTGGGTGTGTTGGGGACACAAGAGATTTCTTGTATTTGGTTGCAGGGTTGTTTGAGAGAGACCATCTTCATCCTATGCCTCCCATGGATTGATAAACCTTAGGTCATCCACTTGAGGGAAAATTGCTATTTTCCTACAAAACTCTGCGCTTGGAGGCCCAACACGAGTCTACAAGAATAAAGTTGCGTAGTAGACATCAGGAAGTAAGCAATTTGAACATCAACGCCCACAACTTCTTTGTGTTCTACTCATGCATATACATCTATGCATAGACCTGGCTCATGATGCCACTGATGGGAACGAAGCATGAAACAAGATCTAATCTAGGAGATGCATAGCAACAAGAGAGGAGTGTGTCTACATACCCTTGTAGACCAAAAGCAGAAGTGTATATAACGCGGTTGATGTAGTCATACTCTTCGTGATCCAATCACGATCCAATTCGATATAGCGCCGAACGGACGGCACCTCCGCGTTTAGCACACGTGCGGCTCGATGAAGTCTCATCCTTCTTGATCCAGTAAGCAAGAGAGGAGAAGTAGATGGGACCTCAACCAACACGGCGGCATGGTGGAGATGGTGGTGGTGCAATCCCGGCAGGGCTTTGCCAAATGCTGCCGGAACCAATCTGAGGAGAAAACGGAGTTTTGGGAGAGGTAGGGCTGCCGTCGGGCATGGGATTTGGTGTGTCCAGCCCCTCCCTCTCCCCCACTACTTATAGGAGGTAAGGGGAAGGGTCGGGGAGCAGCCTTGGTGTTGGGGAACGTAGTAATTTCAAAAAAATTCCAACGCACACGCAAGATCATGGTGATGTATAGCTACGAGAGGGGAGAGTGTTGTCTACGTACCCTCGTAGACCGTAAGCGGAAGTGTTTATCAACGCTGTTGATGTCGCCGTACACCTTCATGATCCGTCTCGATCAAGTACCTAACATACGGCACCTCCGCGTTCAGCACACATTCAGCTCGATGACGTCCTCGCCTTCTTGATCCAGCAAGAGGGGCGAAGTAGTAGATGAGTTCCTCCAGCACAACGGCGTGGTGACGGTGTTGGTGAAGAACAATCTCTGCAGGGCTTCGCCTAAGCACTACGAAAACTATGACGGAGGATAAACTAGAGGGGACGGGGTTGCCGGCACACGGCTTGGTGTTTCTTGATGTGTCTTGGGTGCTAGCCTTACCCCTCTATTTATATGTTGAGCCCTCGGGTCGAAACTTGGAGTCAAAGCCTCCTCAAAGTCGGTTTTGCCCGAAAGGCAAGAGTCCTTCTCGGACTCCAGGGCTAGACGCCAGAGTTCCCGGCGTCTACCCCCTAGATGCCAGGGTTCCTGGCGTCTAGCCTCTGATCTCCGCAAAACTTCCTTTTGCACTTTCCAAAAGCCTCGTGGGCTTTCCCCTTTGGCACAAATAAAGTGTTCTCGTACCCAAACATTTCGAAACATCCGAACCCCTTCCGATGAATTCGGAACCCTTCCGGAGACCAAACACTATTATCCCATATATCAATCTTTATCTCCGGACCATTACGGAGTTCCTCGTCATGTCCGTGATCTTATCCGAAACTCCGAACAACATTCGGTTACCAACATAAATAACTCATAAATACTATATCGTCAACGAACGTTAAGCGTGCGGACCCTACGGGTTCGAGAACTATGTAGACATGACCGATACATTTCTCTGGTCAATAACCAATAGCGGAACCTGGATGCCCATATTGGCTCCTACATATTCTACGAAGATCTTTATCAGTCGAACCGCATAACAACATACGTTGTTCCCTTTGTCATCGGTATGTTACTTGCCCGAGGTTCGATCGTCGGTATCTCAATACCTAGTTCAATCTCGTTACCGGCATGTCTCTTTACTCGTTCCGTAATACATCATCCCACAACTAATTCATTAGTTACAATGCTTGCAAGGCTTATAGTGATGTGTATTACTGAGTGGGCCCAGAGATACCTCTCCGACACTCGGAGTGACAAATCCTAATCTCAAAATACGCCAACTCAACAAGTACCTTCGGAGACACCTGTAGAGCACCTTTATAATCACCCAGTTACATTGTGACGTTTGGTAGCACACAAAGTGTTCCTCCAGTTGCATAATCTCATAGTCATAGGAACATGTATAAGTCATGAAGAAAGCAATAGCAACATACTAAACGATCAAGTGCTAAGCTAACGGAATGGGTCAAGTCAATCACATCATTCTCCTAATGATGTGATCCCGTTTATCAAATGACAACTCGTGTCTATGGTTAGGAAGCTTAACCATCTTTGATCAACGAGCTAGTCAAGTAGAGGCATACTAGTGACACTCTGTTTGTCTATGTATTCAAACATGTATCATGTTTTCGGTTAATACAATTCTAGCATGAATAATAAACATTTATCATGAAATAAGGAAATAAATAATAACTTTATTATTGCCTCTAGGGCATATTTCCTTCAGTCTCCCACTTGCACAAGAGTCAATAATCTAGATCACATCGCCATGTGATTTAACATCAATAGTTCACATCACCATGTGATTAACACCCATAGTTCACATCGTCATGTGACCAACACCCAAAGGGTGTACTAGAGGCAGCAATCTAGTTCACATCGCCATGTGATTAACACCCAAAGAGTACAAAGGTGTGATCATGTTTTGCTTGTGAGAGAAGTTTAGTCAACGGGTCTGCCAAATTCAGATCTCATATGTATTTTGCAAATTTCTATGTCAACAATGCTCTGCACGGAGCTACTCTAGCTAATTGCTCCCACTTTCAATATGTATCCAGATTGAGATTTAGAGTCATCCGGATCAGTGCCAAAACTTGCATCGACGTAACCCTTTACGATGAACTTTTTGTCACCTCCATAACCGAGAAACATATCCTTATTCCACTAAGGATAATTTTGACCAATGTCCAGTGATCTACTCCTAGATCACTATTGTACTCCCTTGCCAAACTCAGGGCAGGGTATACAATAGGTCTGGTACACAGCATGGCATAATTTATAGAACCTATAGATGAGACATAGGGAATGACTTTCATTCTCTCTCTATCTTCTGCCGTGGTCTGGTTTTGAGTCTTACTCAACATCACACCTTGCAACACAGGCAAGAACTCTTTCTTTGACTGTTCCATTTTGAACTACTTCAAAAACTTGTCAAGGTATGTACTCATTGAAAAAATTTATCAAGTGTCTTGATCTATCTCTATAGATCTTGATGCTCAATATGTAAGCAACTTCACCGAGGTCTTTCTTTGAAAAACTCCTTCGAACACTCCTTTATGCTTCTGAGAAAATTCTACATCATTTCCGATCGACAATATGTCATTCACATATACTTATCGTAAAGGTTGTAGTGCTCCCACTCACTTTCTTGTAAATACAGGCTTCACCACAAGTCTCAGATAAAACTATATGCTTTGATCAACTCATCAAAGCGTATATTCCAACTCCGAGATGCTTGCACCAGTCCATAGATGGATCGCTGGAGCTTGCACATTTTGTTAGCACCTTTAGGATCGATAAAACCTTCTGGTTGCATCATATACAACTCCTCTTTAAGAAATCCATTAAGGAATGTAGTTTTGACATCCATTTGCCAGATTTCATAAAATGTGGCAATTTGCTAACATGATTCGGACAGACTTAAGCATCGCTACGAGTGAGAAAATCTCATCGTAGTCAACACCTTGAACTTTATCAAAACCTTTTTCGACAAGTCTAGATTTGTAGATAGTAACACTACTATCAGCGTCTGTCTTCCTCTTGAAGATCCATTTATTTTCTATGGCTTACCGATCATTGGGCAAGTCAACCAAAGTCCACACTTTGTTCTCATATATGGATCCCATCTCAGATTTCATGGCCTCAAGCCATTTCGCGGAATATGGGCTCATCATCGCTTCCTCATAGTTCGTAGGTTCGTCATGGTCAAGTAACATGACCTCCAGAACAGGATTACCGTACCACTCTAGTGCGGATCTCACTCTGGTTGACCTACGAGGTTCGGTAGTAACTTGATCTGAAGTTACATGATCATCATCATTAGCTTCCTCACTAATTGGCGTAGGAGCCACAGGAACAGATTTCTGTGATGAACTACTTTCCAATAAGGGAGCAGTATGCATTACCTCATCAAGTTCTACTTTCCTCCCACTCACTTCTTTCGAGAGAAACTCCTTCTCTAGAAAGGATCCATTCTTAGCAACGAATGTCTTGCCTTCGGATCTGTGATAGAAGGTGTACCCAACTGTCTCCTTTGGGTATCCTATGAAGACACATTTCTCCGATTTGGGTTTGAGCTTATCAGGATGAAACTTTTTCACATAAGCATTGCAAGCCCAAACTTTAAGAAACGACAACTTTGGTTTCTTGCCAAACCACAGTTCATACGGTGTCGTCTCAACATATTTAGATGGTGCCCTTTTAACGTGAATGCAGCTGTCTCTAATGCATAACCCCAAAAATGATAGTGGTAAATCGGTAAGAAACATCATAGATTGCACTATATCCAATAAAGTATGGTTATGACGTTCGGACACACCATTATGCCGTGGTGTTCAAGGTGGCATGAGTTTGTGAAACTATTCCACATTGTTTTAATTGAAGGCCAAACTCGTAACTCAAATATTTGTCTCTACGATCAGATCGTAGAAACTTTATTTTCTTATTATGATGATTCTATACTTCACTCTGAAATTCTTTGAACTTTTCAAATGTTTCAGACTTATGTTTCATCAAGTTGATATACCCATATCTGCTCAAATCATCTGTGAAGGTCAGAAAACAATGATACCCGCCGTGAGCCTCAACACTCATTGGACCGCTTACATCGGTATGTATTATTTCCAACATGTCAGTGGCTCCCTCCATTGTTCCGGAGAACGGAGTCTTAGTCATCTTGCCCATGAGGCATGGTTCGCAAGCATCAAGTGATTCCAAAAGCCCGTCAGCATGGAGTTTCTTCATGCGCTTTACATCAATATGACCTAAACGGCAGTGCCACAAATAAGTTGCACTATCATTATTAACTTTGCGTCTTTTGACTTCAATACTATGAATATGTGTATCACTACAATCGAGATCAAACAAACCATTTTCATTGGGTGTATGACCATAGAAGGTTTTATTCATGTAAATAGAACAACAATTATTCTCTAATTTAAATGAATAACCGTATTGCAATAAACATGATCAAATCATATTCATGCTCAATGCAAACACCAAATAACATTTATTTAGGTTCAACACTAATCCCGAAAGTATAGGGAGTGTGCGATGATGATCATATCAAACTTGGAACTGCTTCCAACACACATCGTCACTTCACCCTTAACTAGTTTATGTTCATTCTGCAACTCCCATTTCGAGTTACTACTCTTAGCAACTGAACTAGTATCAAATACCGCGGGGTTGCTATAAACACTAGTAAAGTACACATCAATAACATGTATATCAAATATACCTGTGTTCACTTTGCCATCCTTCTTATCCACCAAATACTTGGGGCAGTTCCGCTTCCAAAGGACTAGTCCCTTTGCAAGAGAAGCACTTAGTCTCGTGCTTATGTCCAGACTTGGGCTTCTTCACTTGAGCGGCAACTTGCTTGCCGTTCTTCTTGAAGTTCCCCTTCTTCCCTTTGCCCTTTTCTTGAAACTAGTGGTCTTGTTAACCATCAACACTTGATGCTTTTCTTGATTTCTACCTTCGTCGATTTCAGCATCACGAAGAGCTTAGGAATCGTTTCTGTTATCCCTTGCATATTATAGTTCATCACAAAGTTCTAGCAACTTGGTGATAGTGACTAGAGAACTCTGTCAATCACTATCTTATCTGGAAGATTAACTCCCACTTGATTCAAGTGATTGTAGTACTTAGACAATCTGACCACATGCTTACTGGTTGAGCTATTCTCCTCCATCTTGTAGGCAAAGTAATGTCAGAGGTCTCATACCTCTCGACACGGGCATGAGTATGAAATACCAATTTTAACTCTTGGAACATCTTATATGCTCCGTGGCGTTCAAAACATTTTTGAAGTCCCGGTTCTAAGCCGTAAAGCATGGTGCACTAAACTATCAAGTAGTTATCATACCGAGCTTTTGTCAAAACGTTCAAAACGCGTCATCTGCTTCCCGCAATAGTTCTGTCACCTAGCGGTGCATCAAGGACATAATACTTCTGTGCAGCAATGAGGATAATCCTCAGATCACGGTGCTAGTCTGCATCTTTGCTACTAACATCTTTCAACTTATTTTTCTCTAGGAACATATCAAAAATAAAACAGGGGAGCTAAACATGAGCTATTGATCTACAACATAGATATGCTAATACTACCAGGACTAAGTTCATGATAAATTAAAGTTCAGTTAATCAAATTATTAAAGAACTCCCACTTAGATAGACATCCCTCTAATCATCTAAGTGATCACGTGATCCATATCAACTAAGCCATGTCCGATCATCACGTGAGATGGAGTAGTTTTCAATGGTGAACATCACTATGTTGATCATATCTTCTATATGATTCACGCTCGACCTTTCGGTCTCAGTGTTCCGAGGCCATATCTGCATATGCTAGGCTCGTCAAGTTTAACCTGAGTATTCTGCGTGTGCAAAACTGTCTTGCACCCGTTGTATTTGAACGTAGAGCTTATCACACCTGATCATCACGTGGTGTCTCAGCACGAAGAACTTTCATAGCGGTGCATACTCAGGAGAACACTTATACCTTGAAATTTAGTGAGAGATCATCTTATAATGCTACCGTCGATCTAAGCAAAATAAGATGCATAAAAGATAAACATCACATGCAATCAATATAAGTGATATGATATGGCCATCATCATCTTGTGCATTTGATCTCCATCTCCAAAGCACCGTCATGATCACCATCGTCACCGGAGCAACACCTTGATCTCCATCGTAGCATCGTTGTCGTCTCGCCAACTATTGCTTCTAGGACTAGCGCTACTGCTTAGTGATAAAGAAAAGCAATTACAGGGCGATTGCATTGCATACAATAAAGCGACAACCATATGGCTCCTGCCAGTTGCCGATAACTCCGTTACAAAACATGATCATCTCATACAATAAATATAGCATCATGCTTTGACCATATCACATCACAACATGCCCTGCAAAAACAAGTTAGACGTCCTCTACTTTGTTGTTGCAAGTTTTACGTGGCTGCTACGGGCTGAGAAAGAACCGTTCTTACCTACGCATCAAAACCACAACGATAGTTCGTCAAGTTAGTGATGTTTTAACCTTCTCAAGGACCGGGCATAATCATACTCGGTTCAACTAAAGTTGGAGAAACTGACACCCGCCAGCCACCTGTGTGCAAAGCACGTCGGTAGAACCAGTCTCGCGTAAGCGTACGCCTAATGTCGGTCTGGGCCGCTTCATCCAACAATACCGCTGAACCAAAGTATGACATGCTGGTAAGCAGTATGACTTGTATCGCCCACAACTCACTTGTGTTCTACTCGTGCACATAACATCTACGCATAAAACCTGGCTCGGATGCCGCTGTTGGGGAACGTAGTAATTTCAAAATAATTCCTACGCACACGCAAGATCATGGTGATGTATAGCTACGAGAGGGGAGAGTGTTGTCTACGTACCCTCGTAGACCGTAAGCGGAAGCGTTTATCAACGTGGTTGATGTAGTCGTACACCTTCACGATCCGTCCCGAGCAAGTACCGAACAAGTACCTTCGGAGACACCTGTAGAGCACCTTTATAATCACCCAGCTACGTTGTGACGTTTGGTAGCACACAAAGTGTTCCTTCGGTAAACGGGAGTTGCATAATCTCATAGTCATAGGAACATGTATAAGTCATGAAGAAAGCAATAGCAACATACTAAACGATCAAGTGCTAAGCTAACGGAATGGGTCAAGTCAATCACATCATTCTCCTAATGATGTGATCCCAGTTATCAAATGACAACTCATGTCTATGGTTAGGAAAATTAACCATCTTTGATCAATGAGCTAGTCAAGTAGAGGCATACTAGTGACACTCTGTTTGTCTATGTATTCACACATGTATGATGTTTCCGGTTAATACAATTCTAGCATGAATAATAAACATTTATCATGAAATAAGGAAATAAATAATAACTTTATTATTGCCTCTAGGGCATATTTCCTTCACTTGGCCCCTCCTCCAAGGTAGGGGGCGCCGGCCTAGGGAGGAATCCTCCCTCCCCAAGGCACCTAGGGGGGTGCCTTCCCCCCTTAGGACTCTTCTCCTTTTCCTTGTTCTAGGTGCATGGGCCTCTTGGGGCTGGTGCCCCTGGCCCATGTAGGCCAGGGCACACCCCCTATAGATCATGTGGGCCCCGGGGCATGTGGACCCCCCCAGTGGACCCCCGGACCCCTTTTGGCACTCCCGGTACAATACCGATAATGCCCAAAACTTTTCCGGCGACCAAAATAGAACTTTCTATATATGAATCTTTACCTCCGGACCATTCTGGAGCTCCTCGTGATGTCCGGGATCTCATCCAGGACTCCGAACAACATTCGGTTACCAATGCACATATCACAATACTACTCTAGCGTCATCGAACGTTAAGCGTGTGGACCCTACGGGTTCGAGAATCATGTAGACATGACAGAGACACCTCTCTAGTCAATAACCAATAGCGGGACCTGGATGCCCGTATTGGTTCCTACATATTCCACGAAGATCTTTATCGGTTGAACCATGATGTCAAGGATTCAGTCAATCCTGTATGCAATTCCCTTTGTCCGGCAATATGTTACTTGCCCGAGATTCGATCGTCGATATCTCCATACCTAGTTCAATCTCGTCACCGGCAAGTCTCTTTACTCGTTTCGTAATACTATATCACATGACTAACTCATTAAGAACATTGCTTGCAAGCTATTTACGATGTTGTATTACCGAGAGGGCCCAGAGATATCTCTCGTCACACGAAGCGACAAATCCCAGTCTCGATCCGTGCCAACCCAACAAAAACCTTCAGAGATACCTGTTGAGCACCTTTATGATCACCCAGTTACGAAGTGATGTTTTGATAGACACGAAGTATTCCTCCGGTGTCAGGCAGTTGCACGATCTCATGGTCTAAGGAACAGATACTTGACATGATGAAAGTTATAGCAAATAACTAAACGATCTGATGTTAAGCTTAAGGTTGGGTCTTGTTCATCACATCATTCTCCTAATGATGTGACCCCGTTATCAAATGACAACTCATGTCTATGGTTAGAAAACCTTAACCATCTTTGATTAACGAGCTAGTCTAATAGAGGCATACTAGGGACACGGTGTAGTTTATATATTCACACGTGTATTTAAGTTTCCGTCAATACAATACCAGCATGAACAATAAACATTTATTATAAACAGGAAATATGATAATAACTGTCTCTAGGGCATATTTTCAACATCTAGGTTAAAAAATCATGACCGGTCAGTGACCGAACGAGCAGCCCAAACGATTTGAGCCCGATTTGGGGCGGCCCGCTGTAGATGCTCTTGTCTCCGGTTTTTACAGAAAATGCTGCGGATCCTTCCTGACCCTGCCTTTGTTATTAAAAAAGCACCGCATGAGTCCTCCATGGATTTCACCAGTTTTGGCATGGAACATTGATTTGCTCTGCAAATGGACAGGCACATTGGGAACCCAGTGGGATGATTTGGATACAACAGACGAACAGTGGCAGTATGCATACAACAAACAAACAAACAGTAGCGTCTACGTAGTCCTTCTCTACATGGTTTATAAATTTCATGCTTATTTCATAAAAAAAACCATGCTTGCTTGCTCGATTAATTCACAGCCCCATGGACGGGTGGTGATGATAACTGCTCCTGCCACGACTGATCCGTAGTAGTATTATGACGTTGTAAAAAGCCGTCTCTGGCTTGGCCCGTCTCCACTGTTTGTTGCTACGCGTTCCTAGCGCTTGGCTGATCAGCGTTACTGCTACGTCGCGAGGGTTGGGCCGGCCTGCATTGTGACTTTGTGTTTGTGATGAGCGAGCACGCCGCAAAGCCTGGGGCGACTGCCTAAAAGCGACGCTTATTTACCCCTCCCCCCTTTTCCAGCTACCTCCCTCTTTTTCTCAAAGGTGGCGGGTGAGACAAGCATCAGAAACAAATGCTACATCTGCTCTGCTAAGTTCCATGCTCATTAGGGAAACTCGGGCATTTGCTACCCAAAAGATGACACGCTGCTGCCCCACGATCCATACATACGGAGTACTATATCAGTTGAACATGGGACACGGCGGCATGGGGCATGGGTGCCATTGCCATTCATTTTTCCAGAGTGTTGTTTGGAGCTTGAAATTCTCACCGATATAGCCCTCCAAACAGCGGTCATCCAGATCATTTTTCCTTAGGAGGAGGATAGTTGCACTTGCACCGGACCGTACGTGCATGGACGCACCTACGCACGTGGCACACTGGAAATAATGATAATAACACTGTTACACAGACACACAGTAAACGGCAACGCACTGAATACTACTTGCGAATTCGCCGGGTCTTGTTGGTCCTTCCACATCCAAGCGAGCGGCGCACGGCCGGTGGAAGGGGCAGGGCAGTACCGCGTGGCCTTCAGACGTCGTATCATCCGGTCGCTGTCTGCCCGGCGGTACACGGAGTTGCCATAAATGGCACCGGCCGGGCATGGCCGCAGCGCGGCAGAGGCCGGCAGGCCCATATTCATTTGATGCGGCGAGTAACATCAGAATGGACCTACTACACGCTGCTTATGGCCTGTACGGCCGGGGAACACCACCGCAGGTCTGGTCTGCACCCGCCCGTGCTTGGACGCTTCATGGCGGCCACTGCTGCCGTACGTGACGTTGGTGGGCACAGCGTCAACTTTCATGGAGGTTTAGCACGTACCACTGCTCGAACATACACGTTCAGGGCTTCAGGCCAAGCTGATCGATCTGTGCTGCATGGCCTTTTGCTGGAGCAATTCCGTCGTGGACGTGGCCCGAATGGACGTCTGAAACAACCCTGGATCGTGAGAATTGACACGCGAGAGATTGGATGAGCATTGCAGTCGCTTGGGCC
Source organism: Aegilops bicornis (assembly GCA_021605145.1). Classification (NCBI taxonomy): domain Eukaryota; kingdom Viridiplantae; phylum Streptophyta; class Magnoliopsida; order Poales; family Poaceae; genus Aegilops; species Aegilops bicornis. Next base: position 705,548,267 of record CM038675.1, read on the forward strand.
GTTGTCTTGTACCCTGATTTCATGGGTCTCCCGTCCAAGGACAAACAAGACATGCGTAGGTCAATGGCGTCGTGGCCTTTCGGGGCTACAGTCCTGCTGCTGGCTACAGGAGAGCCCTACATGCGTCTCGTGCGTGCGTGCGCCGACACCTCCCATCGTAGAAGAAGAGCCCTGTAGAGATTGTTGAATTGGTGTACTGCTAGTAGTTATTGGGCTGTGCCGTAGGGGTCGGGGGACCTCCCGATGGACGTCTTGTAGTGCCCCTATACTTGACACCAACATTCAAGTGGCTGCCGTGCTTTCTTCTTCCGCACGGAAACTTCGTCACTCTTACGGGGTCGCCGACGTGACATCGTACGGTTTGACTGGTACTAAGCAGACATGGCGCCGTTGACGCGATGTTTGACGTGCACTAGCACTGCAAATGTACAATGCGGTCCGCATCATGCCATCGCCCACGAACAGCTTCCGAAGACGGGTGATGTGATCTTTTGGCTAAAATATTTGTATGGCTAGTGTTGTAAGACTATGTACAGGACATGTGCATGTGTTCTAGGCTTCTAGCAAGGTCTAAGATCGAGGTCGACTCTGATTGTGCGGAGGTTGTTGCTGCCTTAACCGATGGTTACTCTTCCGTAGCTTCTCCGTGGGACCGGTGGATGTTTGTTTGGATAAGTGGGAAGACTGCGGCGGCGGCCTCTGAGAGTGTGCCGGGCCGTTGTGTGACCCAGACCCGGCAATGTGGCTTGGTTAGGGCATTCGATTTTAGATGTTAGGCTTTGGTGTGATGCCTGTTTGGTATTCGGCTCGAACAATCGGCACCCCTTCATTAAATGGATAGGAGTAGCGACAGATGCTGCCAAGATAGTGGCTTCAGACTTAATGATGTATTATTTTTTATGTCTTTATGAATAATTAATAAAATGGTTGCATGCATCGCTCAGATGTAGATGTCAGGGGTCAAAAAAAAGTTTTTGCTATTTTCTTATGACTATTATTTTATGTCATTTGACTTTACTCTTGTGATCTATGATCATTGTAACAAAGAAAAATCAAGTAGCTTATGAACTGGCTAGGATATTTTTTTCCTTGAATCTCTGAATGGACACCGCTCCAGATGCAGTTGTTCTTCTTATTGTAAAAGCTACTATCCTTATGAATAAATAAAGAAGGAGATGATCGTCAAGAAACTTAGGTTTATTGATTTCTTTTCAAGCAACCGGCAGAAGCCCTCTCTTTTCATTAAGGATAAATAAACTGGCCAGTTTATAAGGAAAACTAACTGAAAATCGATACATCTGCGACAAGCGCACACACCAGCCCTTAGGTTGCGCCCTAATCGAGCTGAGGAGACCGCCACCTAAGTGACAAGAGACGACACCCTCCCACCCAAGACCGATTTTTGAAGTCGGGCACCGCTCCGACGTCCACATCGGCCCAAAGGTCGCGGATCAGCCCAGTTGATGGCTCTCTCGCCCTAGCGACCAAAGCCAACACCCTCGTACAGGAGATCTCCGAAGTCACCGCTCCGACTTCCACACCAGCACCAAGGCCGTGATCCAGCCTAGTCGATGACATTGCCACCTAACCGACTAAAGCCAGCACCACGCGCGGGAGACTAACGATGTCCAACTTCCACACCGGCCCATAGGTTGTGCACCCGCCTAGCCGTCCATGAAGCTAATAAAGCTGCAAGAGGCATCACCAACTAACAAGAGACCGGACCTCCAAGGTGTTGCCCCAAGGGGAACCGACGAGGATCTTCGTCGACGCCCGCTTTGACCAAGGCCGAAGCATGGGTTTTCGCCTGAAGTCGAAGAGCATGAGGCAGAGATGACAAGGGTGCTGAAGGGGCTCCACAACTACGCCTCCGGGAGGGAACAATGTCCTAGGACGTCACCAACGTTAGCACCAACCGAGATCAAGCTAGTTTTCACCTGGAGCTCACCAAAACCATCATCACCATCGCCAATCCGGCAAAACCGCCACCGGCAACAACCAAGAGCACTAGTCAGCTAACCACCGTCAACCACCACCCACACAAACGTGCAACACTGATATGTCTCAAACGTATTGATAATTTTTGTACAATTCATGCTATATTGCTATCAATTACATACACTTTGGCCATACTTTTCATTGAATTTTACTGGACTAACATATTGATCAAGTGCCCAATGTCATTTCTTGTTTTTGCTTTTTCTGTAATTTAAAAAAAATCCCAAGAAGAAGTTCGAGGAAAAATGGGTCATCGTGTTTTAGAAAATGTTATCCATGTATTTTTAGAAAATCATCGCGTGATTTTCAAAGTCCATCAGATTTTTTTTGAAAAACTGCTTGTGTTTTTAGAAAACATTCATCATGTTCTTTCTTATAAAGTTCACCATGTATTTTGAAAAATATGTGAACATCCTTTTATTTACATGAACTTTTTTGCAATTATGGATCACTTTTAAAAAATGCGTGAACATTTTAGAAGATACATGTTTTTTTTAAACATGCGGACACCTCTTTTTGAAAAGTACATGAACACTAAAAAATATTTCATGTATCTCTAAAACATATTCTGGAGTTTTATGCAGAAGAATAGAAGAAAAACGAAGCGAGAAATAAAAGAAATTCCATCGAATTGATTAGGCCCATGTGTGCGTGCGTTGTAGGCTCGCAGTTCATCCGGCTACACACGAAACAAGAAATTGCAATGTCAGTAGTTAAGGGTTACCCCTTTCAAAAGTCACTTCCACCTTCTAAGCAGATGATGAGTGGCACACTGCATGTGCTTCACTTGTCGCAAACTGAGAGTTTTCCCTTTTCGTAATTATTTTATTTCAAATTTTTTATCTCTTGAACCACGTGTTCAAATCCTGAGCTATTTTCACCATCAGATTTCTTGCGTCCAGATCTTGGAAACTAGATTCAATGTTAGTAGGTTTCGACAAACCTTTTTTCATGAAAAAGTGAGGCCGGAAAGTCAGTTACAGTTTTTTCACCTTTTTCTTTTTCTCGAGAAGCATAGATGTGCTTCTCGCGAAAGCATATCAGTCTTCCACGAGAAGCAAATATGTGCTTCTTGTGGAAGCATATTTTTTCCCCGAAGAAGCACAGCTTGCAGAAGCAAATGTATGACTTCACGAGAAGCAAATCTAAGCAAATATGTGCTTGTTATGGAAGCATAGTTTTTTTTCAAGAAGCACTCCATGAGAACCAAATATGTGCTTATGGTGAAAATATGTTTTTTTTTCCTTTCCGAGAAGCACAATTGGACTTCTGAGAAAGCAAATTTGTGCTTCTCATGGGAGCACATTTTTCTTTTCCTTTTATGAAAAGCACAACTATGCTTCTCACGGAAGTAAATATGTGCTTCCACAAAAAACAAATATGTGCATCTCATAGAAGCACACTTTTTTTTCGGCCAAAAAGCCGGTGCAATTTTTCTCTGCAAAACTCAGGGAAAACTAGATGAAAAGCCAAAAATACCAAAGAAAGAACCATCTAAAACCTAAAAACACGTACAGATTTTTTTAAAACAAAATCCAGAGGAAGCTCCTAGCACGTGACATATGATTGCTGCTGGAAGCACCACTTGGCGTGCTCCCAGGTCATCAAAAATGACCCTGGAGGTTTGCCGCAAAGGATGACCTTCACTTAGTTGCTCCTGAGAAATAGACGCACAACCTAGCCGGAAGAAAATAGACCTCCTAGTCGGCACTTAAGGCGCCCCAATCTCCGGATAGTGCCCATGCTGAAGCTAGCGGGTCGCAGCAAAAAAAAACCTCACCTCCCGCCGTTGTGATTCCACTCAGTTCCCGGCTAGCTTCGTTCGCTGGTTTTGACTGTGACTGTTGACTGTATTAAAAAAATATTTACAAGTATTAAAAAAATTGACTTTCCTAAAAAAAGTTCATAAATTTATGAAAAATTCACACAAAACAATGTTTACAAGTATTAAAAAAATATTCATGCATTTTAAATATTATTCATGAATTCATAAAAAATATTGGATTTGAACAAATTTACAAACTTGAAAAAGGATCGTGTACTTGACAAATGTTCACAAATTTATTTTAAAAATTACGGATTTTTTAAGAATAAATTAAAGTTTAAAGAAATTTCGGTAATTCAAGAGAAGTTCAAGAATATGAAAAACAATGTTCACAAATTTTAAAAAAAAGTTCACTGAATTGAAATGATGATTTAATAAAAAAACTCACGAATTTGAAAATTGCGTAAAATTTGAAAATCTTTGCATACTTTCAAAAAAATCCACCAAAATGTAAGAAAGTTTCCGAATTTTAAAAACCTTTAAGAAATTTTTAAAACATACCACACTGATTAAAATGGAAAAATAGAAAAGAAGCAGAAATAAAAAAGGAAAAGGAAATGAAAATGAATAACTAACAAGAAAAAAGATAAAATCTCAGAAAAATAGGAACAAGAATATATATATATATATAGTGTTACTATTCATCACCCAGGGTGCAGGATAAATTATTCTTCACCCGAGGTAATCCTATGATTATTTAATAATTAAATTACGTTTGGAATTCAAATAGTTACATTCTTATTGATTCACTACGTAAAATTTGGCATAAAAAATAAAAATATAGGGCATAAGACAAGGAAATTTGCAGTTTATGTGTATTTTACACTATGTTTTTACGTTTGTAATTTTACGTAACATAAAATATTTTTTACGACGATTATATATTTTCTTACGGTCTCTTTTTACGTCAGAAATAAGACAAAACTTACGAAACGTAAAATTACGATGCATTGATGGTAAAATAGAGAGGGGGTGAAGAATAACTATTCCTCATCCAGGGTGATGAATAGTCAATCTATATATATATATATAGACGGTCTATTCTGCTAATATTAGGAGAATAACTATACTACACACCACTTCGGCACTGCACGCGGTGTTTTTTGGTACTGTTTTCACTCTAATTTTTTAACCATTTATCGGAATGAGGCGTGTAATATATCATTGAAAAGCTATGGATTAGGTGCAACTTCAACGTGTTGAACACTTTTCGAGATTCCACACGGTTTAAGAGCAGTTTTGAAAATAGTGCGGCGGACGACAAGTGGCAGCGAGCGTTTTTTCACGTTTTTTTCTAAACCGCTTGTCGGAATGAAGCAAATGATACGCCGTTGGATAGATATCGTAGAGGCACATCTTTTTCATATATAAATCTTTCTCTAATTCATTACGGTTTAAGAGCAGTTTCAAATTTACTAAATCGCGGAACTCTGTTTTTCAAATTTTTTGAAATTTTCGGTACTGTTTTTGCTCCAGTTTTCTAACCGTTTGTCGAAACGAGACGTATGATACGCTGTTGGAAAGCTACGGACAAGGCGCAACTTTGATATGTTGAAATGGTTTTGAGATTCCTTGCGGTTTCTAGTTAATTTTAAAAATCGTGCGGCGGACGACGAGTGGCAGCGGCCGTTTTTGGCAAAAAATTTGCAAACCGCTGGTCGAAATGATTCAAACGATACGCCGTTGGAAAGATATCGACGAGGCGCAACTTTTTCATGTAGAACACTCTCCCTAATTCTTTACGGTTTAAGAGGAATTTCGAATTTACCGAAATGCGGACACTCTGTTTTTCGCGACACCTAAATCGACGTGGGTACTTCATCCGACTAAAAACCGCACTGCATCGGACGAAAAACTGCACTGCATCGAACGGGTAAGAGAACTGCATGGTTTCTTTTATTCAAACGTAATTTTTTGAAGGACGAGAGAATAGAGTGCACTTCACATACGGTGTAAATGAACCACAACACTATCAAGAAGTGCACTGCATCGGATGGGCAAGCGAGCTGCATAATTTGTTTTTGTCGGACGAATTTTCTAAGACAAGAAGGTGAACCGCAACACTATCGAGAAGTGAACAACATTGCTTTGTTTTGTCATTCTGTAACATTTTTTTCGCACTTCACATTGGAGGTAAGTAAACCGCGAGCAGTACCAAAATTGAATGCAACACTACAAAAAATGAACTTCATGATTTTTCTGCCTTTTCTTAACTTTCTTTTACAACATTTTTTCTCTCTGTGAAATCTTGATTGTGCGCCACGAGAGTAGTGAACCACATGAGGGGAAGTGAACCTCGTAGCGAATAGAAGTGAACGGCAGTTTTTTGACACAATTTTTTCTCGTGTGTTTTGCACTTGGAGAGTAGTGAACTTCATACATTTTTAAAAACATCACATTGAGCTGCATTTTGTGTGGAGTGAACCTCTAGTCCCATAGAAGCAAACCGCTCTCTCCTATACTACCGAGGACATTTTCTTTTGTGTCTCTTTTGTTTTGGTTCACGTGGAACAGGGTGAACCACAACGGTTAGAGGAGCGAACCTCTCCAAGGGACAAGTGAATTTTTCAAAAAATATATGAACTTCTAGTCTCCTAGAAATTTGCACAACACCTTTTTTTACGAATCGAAAAGTGAATCACAATTTGGTATCCTGGGGAGCTCGATGCGGTCACGTAACCTCGTACACGCGAACTCGGGGAAGCAGAGTGGATTTGGTAGGGAAAAGCAGGTCATGGGGCATTCGACGCGTGCCCGGTGACTGCACCGACGACCAATACGCCTGCGTTGGGAAAGCAAAGTGCACTTTGCATCGGCGGAGAACAACATGAGAGCGGAGCAGAGGTGATGTACGCTGGCACGACATACTGCATAGCCGTGACCTCCAATGTCGCCGCACCTTCACCACGAGTCGTCGACTATGGATCTGAGATCCCCGACACCAAACGGCCACCCGACGACGGATTGGGGCTCCCCCGCCACCCCACACCTAGCCAGCTACGGATCTGAGCACCCCCGCTACCCCACTTCCAGCCGGCAATAAATCCGAGCTCCTGCAGCCACCGGATGTGCCGCCACGGACTCCTCGCGTTCCCGGTCCCGAAATGTGGTCAGACGCGGTGAAGCCGCCCACACCACGACGACCATGCGCTACCGGGACTGGGGTCGTCCGCGCGGGAGGGATTGCGCACATCCAGGCGGCGGTGGCTCCTGGAAGGTCGTCTAGTGGCGTGGCTGTGGAGATCCAGGCGGTGGTGCTCCCAGAAGGATGGCTGGGAGACGGTTGCGCCGCCACCTGCGCACGATGCCATGGGTGGTGGAGGGAGGCAGATGTTCGGGGACGTCGCGGCGCTGGTCATCCAGCGGACCGGCTGGGAAGGAGGCCGGATGGAGGCGCCGGTCCGGGAGGGGAGCGTGGAGTCGCCAGCCTCAAGAAGGCCGGCCAGGGGCAGCGTCAGGCGGTGCTTCAGAGAGCCTTCAAAGTGGCGGTCGGAGGCAGTATGGTGGGAGGCAGTGGCAGTCGTGGGGGAGGGATGAGGGAGGGTCTGGATGTGGTGGAGTGGGGCACCGCGGTGGTCGCCCGATTCTTGGGAGTGGTGGTGGGGCGGGGCTTGGGGTAGGTGGTGGTGATGTGGGGGCGCCGGGTAGTCGCCACGGCTCTGAGAGTGGTGGTGGGGCGACGGGCCTGGGTAGGTGGGCACCGATCACGGAAGGGAGGGAGGTTGTGGCCCTCCTGCCCGGAGGAGTGGTGGAGTCGTGGGATAGAGAAATGTTAGCAGAATAAGCCTCCGATGTGCAAAATAAGACTCTAGAGGGTGTTATTATAATAGACCTATATATATATATATATATATATATATATATATATATATATATATATATATATATATATATATATATATATAAACGGCGCGAAACCGGCTCGAAATAACAAAAACCACAACTATGTATCACACAGTGGCTGGGAGCCTGGGATGGTGTGTGCATTCTAGGCAGAAGTATGTAAACGGCGCGATAATCGCCGAATAGGCGCGTGTTCCTATGTCTAGCTTTGTTTTTTTTTTTTGAGACAATGTTCCTATGTCTAGCTTGTAGCAACACGTAGGAAGTCCCATTGAAAGCAAGAGCATCATGGGCGGGCCCAGGAGCGTGGGAGACCACAGTCTCGTTTTTTCCTTCTTTTTTTCACTTTTTTTGATTTCCTTATTTTCTTTACTTTCTTTATATTACAAAAAATTACATAAAATATTGAAAATATATATTGCGACGCAAATGAAAAATGTTAAATGTGTATAAAGAAAATGTTTTGCATGCATACGAAAAATGTATGGAGAAAATATACATGTGTCTGAAAAAAGTTCATCATGTATTTTAAAAAATGTTATTCAAGAATTTGATCAAATATTATACAAGTATTTGGAAAATCTTAATCAAGCCTATGGAAAACGTTCATCTTGTAATTCAAAAAGATTAATCAGGCATTTGAAAAAATGTTAAAGGTGGACACAAAAAATGGTGCATGTATTCAAAAAATATTAATGTTGTATTTGAATAATGATAAACATATATAAAAATTATATTAAATGTATATACGAAAAAGGTACAATGTATATATAAAAAATGTTAACATTATATATAATTTTTTTAACAGCGTATATAAAAAATATTTGAGATGTGTACGAAAGATGGTAAATGTGTACTGAAGAAAAGTTGACATGTATTGACTCGAAAAGAAAACGATGAAAAACAATAAAAGACAAATAAAATGAATTAAACCCAATAAAAAGCATAAATAAAAACAAAGAAAATATAAACCCGATGACCAATTTAAAATTATGAAAAAAGAGAAACCCTGAGAAAGAAACAAAGAAAAAAAGTAAACCGAAGAAAACCCTGAAAGAAATAAAAAAACAAAAGATTAGAAATAAATAAAAGTGAAAATACCAATGAAAACCAAGAAAGAAACAAGTAAAGATGAAGAAAAATGAGAAATAGTGGAAGTCGAATTGAGACGAAGAAAACCTATGAAAAAGCAAAGAAAACAAAAAGACCGTGAGGAAAAAAGGAAAAAGGAAAAAAACATAAAAAAAAACCTGAGCTATGCGAAACCAGGGGAAGCTCCTCGCACGTGACATCTAACTGCTGCTGGAAGCACCACTTGGCGTGCTCCCAGGCCACCAAAAATGCCACTGGAGGTTTGCCGCAAAGGGTGAACTTCACTTAGTTGCTCCCGATAAATAGATGCACAACCTCGCCGGAAGAAAATAGACCTCCTAGTCAGCACTTAAGGCGCCCCAATCTCCGAATAGTGCACATGTTAAAGCTAGCGGGTCGCAACGCAAAACGCTCACCTCACATTGGCCGCCGGTGCGATTCCACTCGGACCCCGACTGGCTTGGTTCGCTGGTTTTGACCGTGACCATTGACTATCGACAATTGACTTTCCTAAAAAAAGAAGTTCATAAATTTATGAAAAATCACACAAAAAATTGTGTATAAATATTAGAAAAATTTCCATGCATTTTAAAAATTATTCATGAATTCATAAAAATATTTTATTTGAACAAATTTACAAACTTGAAAAATGATCGTGTATTTGACAAATGTTCACAAATTTTATAAAATTTCGCAGATTTTTAGAAAATATATTGAAGTTTAAACAAATCTAAGTAACTCAAGAAAAGTTCACGAATATGAAAAAAAGGTTCGCAAATTTAAAAATAGTTCACTGAATTGAAATGACAAATTTGAAAAACAAATCACGAATTTGAAAATTGCGTAAAATTTGGAAATCTTTGCATATTTTCATAAAAAATCCACCAAAATGTAAGAAAGTTTCCGAATTTTCAAAACCTTTAAGAAAGTTTTAAAACATACCATACTGTTTAAAATGGAAAAATAAAAAAAGAAAAGAAATAAAAACAAAAAGCGAGAAAAAAGAATAACAAACAAGAAAAAGCATAATATCTCTGAAAAATAGGAAAAAGAAAATATATATGTGGAGCTTCTAGAATCTTCACAAAAGAGGTTGAAAGCGTCTGGAAACTTCACAAAACCGGCTCGAAATAACAAAAAACAACAACTAAGCCGGCCAATTATGTATCACACACTGTCTGGGTGGGTGGGTGCGTTGTAGGCGGATGTATGTAAACGGCGCGACAATTGGTGAATAGGCGCGTGTTCATATGTCTAGCTTGTAGCAACACGTTTTTCCCATTTTTTCACTTTTTTTATTTCTTTATCTGCTTTACCCTTTTTATACTGTTTATACTACCAATTATTTTAGATAAATACATTACAAAAACAATTACATAAAATATTGAAAATATATATTCACGACGCAAATGAAAAATGTTAAATGTGTATAAACAAAATATTTTGCATGCATACGAAAAATGTATGGAGAAAATATACATGTGTCTGAAAAAAGTTCATCATGTATTAAAAAATGTTATTCAAGCATTTTATCAAATATTAAACAAGTATTTGGAAAATCTTAATCAAGCCTTTGGAAAACGTTCATCTTGTAATTCAAATATGTTAATCAGGCATTTGAAAAAATGTTAAAGGTGGATACAAACAATGTTGCATGTATTCAAAAAATGTTAATGTTGTATTTGAATAATGATAAACATATATAAAAATTACATTAGATGTATATTCCATAAAGGTACAATGTATATATAAAAAATGCTAACAGTGTATATAATTTTTGTAACAACGAATATAAAAAATGTTTGAGATGAGTACGAAAGATGGTAATGTTGGAAATATGCCCTAGAGGCAATAATAAAATGGTTATTATTATATTTCTTTGTTCATGATAATAGTCTTTTATTCATGCTATAACTGTGTTATCCGGAAATCGTAATACACGTGTGAATACATAGACCACAACATGTCCCTAGTAAGCCTCTAGTTGACTAGCTCGTTGATCAACAAATAGTCATGGTTTCCTGACTATGAACATTGGATGTCATTGATAACGGGATCACATCATTAGGAGAATGATGTGATGGACAAGACCCAATCCTAAGCATAGCTCAAAGATCGTGTAGTTCGTTTAGCTAGAGCTTTTCCAAGTGTCAAGTATCATTTCCTTAGACCATGAGATTGTGCAACTCCCGGATACCGTAGGAGTGCTTTGGGTGTGCCAAACGTCATAACGTAACTGGGTGACTATAAAGATACACTACGGGTATCTCCGGAAGTGTCTGTTGGGTTGGCACGAACCGAGACTGGGATTTGTCACTCCGTATGACGGAGAGGTATCTCTGGGCCCACTCGGTAATGCATCATCATAATGAGCTCAATGTGACCAAGTGTCTGGTCACGGGATCATGCATTACGGTGCAGTAAAGTGACTTGCCGGTAACGAGATTAAACGAGGTATTGGGATACCGATGATCGAGTCTCGGGCAAGTAACGTACCGATTGACAAAGGGAATTGTATACGGGATTGATTGAATCCTCGACATCGTGGTTCATCCGATGAGATCATTGAGAAGCATGTGGGAGCCAACATGGTTATCCAGATCCGCTGTTGGTTATTGACCGAGAGGCGTCTCGGTCATGTCTCATGTCTCCTAACCCGTAGGGTCTACACACTTAAGGTTCGGTGACGCTTAGGGTTATTAGGAAGACTTGTATGTGATTACCGAATGTTGTTCGAGTCCGGATAAGATCCCGGACATCATGAGGAGTTCCGAATGGTCCGGAGGTGAAGATTTATATATGGAAAGTTGTCATACGGTCACCGGAAAGATTGAGGGCATATCGGTATTGTAAGGGCCACCGGAGGGGTTCCGGAGTCTACCGAGGGGCCACCTCTCGGAGGGCCTCATGGGCCGTCTTGGGCAGGAACCAACCTCGAGGGCTGGGCGCATCCCCCTTTGGGCCCATGCGCCTAGGGTTGGGGAAACCCTAGTGGGGCGCCCTTGTTTGGGGCAAGCCCTCCTTGGCCCCCCCCTCTAGATCTCATCTAGATGGGGGCCACCCCTTTCCCCTTCCCCTATAAATAGAGGGGTGAGGGGAGGGTTGCACACAACATCCAAGGCGCAACCCCTCCCCTCCCCAACACCTCTCCTCCTCCGTACCTATAAAAAAAACACCTCTCCTCCTCCGTTAAGAGCTTGGCGAAGCCCTGCCGGAGTACTGCCTCTCCACCACCACCACGCCGTCGTGCTGCTGCTGGAGCTCTCTTCCTCAACCTCTCCCTCCACCTTGCTGGATCAAGGCGGGAGACGTCTCCGCTCCGTACGTGTGTTGAAAGTGGAGGTGTCAGTCTGCTCAAAGACTAGGATCATCGGTGATTTGGATCACGACGAGTACGACTCCCTCAACCACGTTCTCTTGAACGCTTCCGCTCGCGATCTACAAGAGTATGTAGATGCACTCCTCTCTCTCGTTGCTAGATGAACTCATAGATAGATCTTGGTGAAACCGTAGAAATTTTTTATTTTCTGCAACGTTCCCCAACAGGTAAATGTGTACTAAAAAAAAGTTGACATGTATTGATTCGAAAAGAAACCGATGAAAAACAATAAAATAAAAATAAAATGAATTAAACCCAATAAAATGCATAAAGAAAAACAAAGAAAATGATAAACCCGATGACCAATTTAAAATAATGAAAAAAGAGAAACCCCGGGAAAGAAACTAAGAAAAAAACACAAAGAAAACCCTGAAAGAAATAAAAAAAACAAAAGATTACAAATAAACAAAAGCAAAAATACCAGCAAGAACCAAGAAAGAAACAAATAAAGATGAAGAAAAACGAGAAATAGTGGAAGTCAAATTGAGACGAAGAAAACCTATGAAAAAGCAAAGAAAACAGAACAACCAAAAATACCGAGCTATGCGAGCTATGCGTCGCCCATTCGGGCGACTCGGCGGGATCTGGATCCCTAGCCGGGGTCCCTCCTTCCTCCTTCCCTCCGCCACGGCGATAGCCCGGCCGGCGATGGGGGGGTCTTCCTCTTACTGCGCCGGGGCGGTGCGGAGCCCACGTGGGTGGCACGGCCGATCCGCTGGCGGCGCGGGGCTCGCTTCCGGCGGTGGCGCGACGGCCGCTCGCCAAGGGCCGATCCGCGGCGGCGGCGGGTCTGCCTTCCGCGGCGCGGCTGCCTTTCGCTAAGGGCGATGTGGGGTGCGGTAATGGCTCTGCCTCGGCGTGGCGGCGTTTTGGCGGCGGCGGCCGGGTTCTGCGGAGATACACCATCGACCTCGGATCGGCGGTGGCGGCATGGAGGGCTGGTGGTTGGGTCGGTACCATGCGGGTTGTGCCCTCGGACAGATCTCGATCCGCCGGTGCGACTACTCAATGTGCGGCGGCTCGGATCGGGCGACGACCGTGCACACAATACGTGATGGAGGTTCTTCGAGCGGATCCGGTGAAAACCTTGTGCTCGGCTTGATGCCATGACCGGCGTTGGTGGCACCCTTTTGTGTCATTTCCTTCTTGAACGCACGCCGGAGAAGCTCTAGACCTCTATCCGCTACCTGGGGAAACCCTAGATCAATTGATCGGATGACGGCGGCGTTGGTGTCATTTCCTCTTTGGGGCGTCATTCTTGGAGGCGCACACGGATCGAGGACCGGTGAGCGCCTTTTTGGTGGAAGCGGTTCTTCATCCTTCACATTGATGACGGCGGATCTTGGCGGCGTGGTGCGGTGGAGACTCGGCGCCCGATGCGCGATGATGGACTCAGCGCAGTGGAGGTAGTTGTCGAGGCGTCAAGGTGGCGCGTCGATGACGGAGTGACACGACAAGGTAGAAGCCTCAATATCTACTCAAGACGGACCTGTGGAAGATGGCGGCGACGACACATGTGAGTCGTCGGACCAATTTATGCCCCGGACCGGTATGTGGCTCGGTACCGGGCTTCGGCTTTGATGATAGGATTAGGTGAGTAGTCCGGGTATGTGGCCGGGTAGCACCTGCATCATTTGGATAGGAGTAGTGGCATATGTTGCCAAGATGACAGATTCAGTCATATTGTTGTAATACTTTGTAAGGTCCTCGAGAATAATCAATAAAGTGGCGTATGCATCTCCCGATCTGGAGGCCGGGGTCATCCTCCTTTTCTAAAAAAAAGCAAACTCACTCGATAGAACGAACCCTGGGACGAACAGAAAAGCTGGCGAATACTGGTCGGCCCAGTAGCTTACAGTGTGCATGGGCGGAATCTTCAGGCGAGACGGAAGAAACACTTGGGAGCTCCTACTCGCTGCTTATTGCGGCAAAGAGTCGACGCTTCGAATAGGTAGGTTTCGCCTGGGCCGGCCCATTTTCCATTGGCGAGGTGAAAAAATGCTAAAAAAAACTGAGCGAGCTGAGGATTCTAACCCCTGACTACGTAGTCAGCTGGAGTAGCTGTTCCGCTGCGCCAAGGTACCTCCTGTGCTACTTTTGCAGCGCATAATTAAAGAAACAAACGACAGTGGCAAAAACTGAACATTCACAAAAAATAATCTTCAAATTTGACTTGTCAATTTTATTTCTCATGAAAATTTTCCAAAAACTAAAGTGTAGGTGAACAAGGTCGCTTGCTAACTATAGCTCCTAGGTGTCTATGTCTCAATGGGAGCTTGTCCTATACGAACTATAATCAACAGCAGATGTAAACTTTTTTGAAAGTTTGAACTTGATTTCTTTTTTGAAAAAGGTAATTATATTTTGAAACACAAACATTTTTAAAATTGTGAACTTGACAACACTTTTTCAAAGTATGATACTTTTCCAAAGCACAAACATTTTCTGAATTTGTGAACAAATTTGGAAAACTGGAATATTTTTATAATTCCGAACATTTTTTTGAATTTATGAAATATGTTCGTGTCTCCTAGTGAACACAATTTGAAAGTGAGAACATTTTTCGAAATTATGAAGAATTTTAGAAAAGATGCAAAAAAATTCTGAAAATCAGGAACAAAAATTGAAAATGGCAACACTTTTCGAAGATATGATACTTTTTCAAAGCACGAACATTTTTCTGAATTTGTGAACAAATTTGGAAAACTGGAACATTTTATAGTTCCGAACTTTTTTGAATTTACGAAATATGTTCATGTTTCCTTGTGAACGAAATTTTAAAGTGGGAACATTTTTGAAATTATGAATAATTTTAGCAAAGATGCAAACATTTTCTGAAATTCAGGAACAAAAATTGAAAATGACAACACTTTTCAGATATATGATACTTTTCCAAAGCAAGAACATTTTTCTGAATTTGTCAACAAATTTGGAAAACTGGAACATTTTTATAATTCAGAACATTTTTTGAATTTACGAAATATGTTCCTGTTTCCTCGTGAACAAAATTTGAAAGTGGGAACATTTAAAAAATATCGGCAACATGAATTTTTTTTTAATTTGTGAACAAAATCTTGAAGGTGAGAACTTTTCTTTTGAATGTACAAACCAAGTTTCAAAACATGAACATTTTAAGAAATTGTGAACTAATTTTGACAGTGGGAACATTTTCTGACAGTGAAATAACCGGAAAACTGAAACAAGAAAAAAACAGAAAATTGAAACAGGGAAAAAGAAAAAAAGGAAAAGAAAAAAGAAACAGAAAAATAAAATAAAAATCCGGTTCAGGAACCTGCTAGAAGGTTCCCCAAACCGGAAAAACCGACTGGAACCTTCCAGAATGTTCCTAAAACCGGGATCGTTGTAAAGCATGTGGCGCTTTTAACTGGGCCGGCCCGTCACGGTCGATGCATGTGCGGCGCCCCGACAACTTGACGCAAAATGCGTCAAATAGGAAAATCCGAAACACTTGCCCCAAGAGAGATATAGTCCCCGCGCGAATAGGAATTGGCGGAAGAAAAATATACCAACATACATATAGTTCTGGGCCTTTGACGTGGTTATCGTGCTAGGGCTGCACATAACCGCTCCAAGTTTGGTTTGTCCCAAAAAAATATGATTCATATTTAGTTTCCTAAAAAACCAAGTTTAATTTCTGCTTTTTAAATATATTTGTAAACAGGATTCCATAGAAAATATCTAAAATTTATGTAACAGATTTAAGAAATAATACTAAAAATGTTTTAGAAAATATTGAAAATATATATTCACGACGCAAATGAAAAATGTTAAATGTGTATAAACAAAATATTTTGCATGCATACGAAAAATGTATGGAGAAAATATACATGTGTCTGAAAAAAGTTCATCATGTATTAAAAAATGTTATTCAAGCATTTTATCAAATATTAAACAAGTATTTGGAAAATCTTAATCAAGCCTTTGGAAAACGTTCATCTTGTAATTCAAATATGTTAATCAGGCATTTGAAAAAATGTTAAAGGTGGATACAAACAATGTTGCATGTATTCAAAAAATGTTAATGTTGTATTTGAATAATGATAAACATATATAAAAATTACATTAGATGTATATTCCATAAAGGTACAATGTATATATAAAAATGCTAACAGTGTATATAATTTTTGTAACAACGAATATAAAAAATGTTTGAGATGAGTACGAAAGATGGTAATGTTGGAAATATGCCCTAGAGGCAATAATAAAATGGTTATTATTATATTTCTTTGTTCATGATAATAGTCTTTTATTCATGCTATAACTGTGTTATCCGGAAATCGTAATACACGTGTGAATACATAGACCACAACATGTCCCTAGTAAGCCTCTAGTTGACTAGCTCGTTGATCAACAAATAGTCATGGTTTCGACTATGAACATTGGATGTCATTGATAACGGGATCACATCATTAGGAGAATGATGTGATGGACAAGACCCAATCCTAAGCATAGCTCAAAGATCGTGTAGTTCGTTTAGCTAGAGCTTTTCCAAGTGTCAAGTATCATTTCCTTAGACCATGAGATTGTGCAACTCCGGATACCGTAGGAGTGCTTTGGGTGTGCCAAACGTCATAACGTAATCGGGTGACTATAAAGATACACTACGGGTATCTCCGGAAGTGTCTGCTGGGTTGGCACGAACCGAGATCGATTTGTCACTCCGTATGACGGAGAGGTATCTCTGGGCCCACTCGGTAATGCATCATCATAATGAGCTCAATGTGACCAAGTGTGCCGTCACGGGATCATGCATTACGATGCACGAGTAAAGTGACTTGCCGTGAACGAGATTAAACGAGGTATTGGGATACCGATGATCGAGTCTCGGGCAAGTAACGTACCGATTGACAAAGGGAATTGTATACGGGATTGATTGAATCCTCGACATCGTGGTTCATCCGATGAGATCATTGAGAAGCATGTGGGAGCCAACATGGGTATCCAGATCCCGCTGTTGGTTATTGACCGGAGAGGCGTCTCGGTCATGTCTGCATGTCTCCGGAACCCGTAGGGTCTACACACTTAAGGTTCGGTGACGCTATGGTTATTAGGAAGACTTGTATGTGATTACCGAATGTTGTTCGGAGTCCCGGATAAGATCCCGGACATCACGAGGAGTTCCGAAATGGTCCGGAGGTGAAGATTTATATATGGGAAGTTGTCATACGGTCACCGGAAAGATTCGGGGCATATCGGTATTGTACCGGGCCACCGGAGGGGTTCCGGGTCCACCGGGAGGGGCCACCTCTCTCGGAGGGCCTCATGGGCCGTAGTGGGCAGGGAACCAGCCCCTGGAGGGCTGGGCGCATCCCCCCCTTGGGCCCATGCGCCTAGGGTTGGGGGGAAACCCTAGTGGGGGCGCCCCCCTTGTTTGGGGGGCAAGCCCCCTCCCCTTGGCCGCCCCCCCCCCCCCCTCTAGATCTCATCTAGAGGGGGCCGGCCCCCTTCCCCCTTCCCCTATAAATAGAGGGGTGAGGGGAGGGCTGCACACAACATCCAAGGCGCAGCCCCTCCCCTCCCCAACACCTCTCCTCCTCCGTACCTATAAAAAAAACACCTCTCCTCCTCCGTTAAGAGCTTGGCGAAGCCTGCCGAGATCGCCTCTCCACCACCACCACGCCGTCTGCTGCTGGAGCTCTCTTCCTCAACCTCTTCCTCCACCTTGCCGGATCAAGGCGCAGGAGACGTCTCCGCTCCGTACGTGTGTTGAACGCAGAGGTGTTGTCCGTTCAGCACTAGGATCATTGGTGATTTGGATCACGACGAGTACGACTCCCTCAACCCCGTTCTCTTGAACGCTTCCGCTCGCGATCTACAAGGGTATGTAGATGCACTCCTCTCTCTCTCGTTGCTAGATGAACTCATAGATAGATCTTGGTGAAACTGTAGAAATTTTTTATTTTCTGCAACGTTCCCCAACAGTGGCATCATGAGCCAGGTTTATGTGTAGTTCTCTTTGCACGAGTAGAACACAATTTGTTGTGGGCGTAGATGTTGTCAACTTTCTTTCCACTACTAGTCTTATTTTGCTTCAACGGTATTGTGGGATGAAGTGGCCCGGACCGACCTTACACGTACGCTTACGTGAGACGGGTTCCACCGACTGACATGCACTAGTTGCATAAGGTGGCTAGTGGGTGTCTGTCTCTCCCACTTTAGTTGGAGCGGATTTGATGAAAAGGGTCCTTATGAAGGGTAAATAGAAGTTGACAAATCACGTTGTGGCTTTTACGTAGGTAAGAAAATGTTCTTGCTAGAACCCTATTGCAGCCATCAGAAACATGCAACAACAATTAGAGGACGTCTAACTTGTTTTTGCACGCATGTAATTGTGATGTGATATGGCCAAAAGTTGTGATGAATGATGAATGATATATGTGATGTATGAGATCATGTTCTTGTAATAGGAATCACGACTTGCATGTCGATGAGTATGACAACCGGCAGGAGCCATAGGAGTTGTCTTAATTATTGTATGACTGCGTGTCATTGATTCAATGCCATGTAATTACTTTACTTTATTGCTAAACCGTTAGCTATAGTAGTAGAAGTAATAGTTGGCGAAGCAACTTCATGGAGACACGATGATGGAGATCATGATGATGGAGATCATGGTGTCATGCCGGTGACAAAGATGATCATGGAGCCCCGAAGATGGAGATCAAAGGAGCTATATGATATTGGCCATATCAAGTCACTACTATTTGATTGCATGCGGTGTTTATCATGTTTATGCATCTTGTTTACTTAGAACGACGGTAGTAAATAAGATGATCTCTCACAATAATTTCAAGAAAGTGTTCCCCCTAACTGTGCACCGTTGCAAAGGTTCGTTGTTTCGAAGCACCACGTGATGATCGGGTGTGATAGATCCTAACGTTTGAATACAACGGGTGTAAGCCAGATTTACACACGCAATACACTTAGGTTGACTTGACGAGCCTAGCATGTACAGACATGGCCTCGGAACACAGAAGACCGAAAGGTCGAGCATGAGTCGTATAGAAGATACGATCAACATGGAGATGTTCACCGATGTCGACTAGTCCGTCTCACTTGATGATCGGACACGGCCTAGTTGACTCGGATCATGTTTCACTTAGATGACTAGAGGATGTCTAATCTGAGTGGGAGTTCATTAAATAATTTGATTAGATGAGCTTATTTATCATGAACTTAGTCTAAAATCTTTACAATATGTCTTGTAGATCAAATGGCCCACGTTACCCTCAACTTCAATGCGTTCCTAGAGAAAACCAAGCTGAAACATGATGGCGGCAACTATACGGACTGGGTCCGGAACCTGAGGATTATCCTCATAGCTGCCAAGAAAGATTATGTCCTAGAAGGACCGCTAGGTGAAGCACCCATCCCAGAGAACCAAGACGTTATGAACACTTGGCAGTCACGTGCTGATGATTACTCCCTCGTTCGGTCACGGCATGCTTTACAACTTAGAACCGGGGCTCCAAAAGAGTTTTGAGCAACACAGAGCATATGAGATGTTCGAAGAGCTGAAAATGGTTTTCCAAGCTCATGCCCGGGTCGAGAGATATGAAGTCTCCGACAAGTTCTTTAGCTGTAAGATGGAGGAAAATAGTTACATCGATGAGCACATACTCAAGATGTCCGGGTTGCACAACCGCTTGACTCACCGGGAGTTAATCTCCGGATGACGCGGTCATTGACAGAATCCTTCGCCGCTTCCACCGAGCTACAAGAGCTTTGTGATGAACTTCAATATGCAGGGGATGGAAAAGACCATCCACGAGGTATATTCAATGCTGAAATCAGCGGAGGTAGAGATCAAAAGGAACATCAAGTGTTGATGGTGAATAAAACCACTAAGTTCAAGGAAGGCAAGGGTAAGAAGAACTTCAAGAAGGACGGCAAGGGAGTTGCAGCGCCCGATAAGCCGATTCTGGGAAGAAGTCAAACAATGGACCCAAGCCCGAGACCGAGTGCTTTTATTGCAAGGGAAGTGGTCACCGAAGCGGAACTGCCCCAAGTACTTAGCGGACAAGAAGGCCGGCAAAACCAAAGGTATATTTGATATACATGTAATTGATGTGTACCTTACCAGTGCTCGTAGTAGCTCCTGGAGGTTGCTCATATTTGTAACTCAAAGCAGGAGTTGCAGAATAAGCGGAGACTGGCGAAGGACGAGGTGATGATGCACGTCGGGAATGGTTCCAAGGTCGATGTGATTGCCGTCGGCACGCTACCTCTACATTTACCTACGGGATTAGTTTTAAACCTCAATAATTGTTATTTAGTACCAGCTTTGAGCATGAACATTGTATCTGGATCTCGTTTAATACGAGATGGCTACTCATTTAAATCCGAGAATAATGATTGTTCTATTTATATGAGAGATATGTTTTATGGTCATGCCCCGATGGTCAGTGATTTATTCTTAATGAATCTCGAACGTGATGTTACACATATTCATAGTGTGAATACCAAAAGATGTAAAGTTGATAACGATAGTCCCACATACTTGTGGCCTCGCCGCCTTGGTCACATTGGTGTCAAGCGCATGAAGAAGCTCCATGCCGATAGACTTTTAGAGTCTCTCGATTATGAATCATTTGACACATGCGAACCATGCCTCATGGGCAAAATGACCAAGACTCCGTTCTTCGAAACAATGGAGCAAGCAACCAACTTATTGGAAATCATACATACTGATGTGTGCGGTCCAATGAGCGTTGAGGCTCGCGGAGGATATCGTTATGTTCTCACACTCACTGATGACTTGAGTAGATATGGGTATGTCTACTTGATGAAACACAAGTCTGAGACCTTTGAAAAGTTCAAGGAATTTCAGAATGAGGTAGAGAATCAACGCGGACCGAAAAGATAAAGTTCTTACGATCAGATCGTGGGGGAGAATATCTAAGTCACGAATTTGGTACGCACTTAAGGAAATGTGGAATCGTTTCACAACTCACGCCGCCTGGAACACCTCAGCGTAACGGTGTGTCCAAACATCGTAATCGCACTTTATTGGATATGGTGCGATCTATGATGTCTCTTACCGATTTACCGCTATCATTTTGGGGATACGCTCTAGAGACAGCTACATTCACTTTAAATAGGGCACCGTCTAAATCCGTTGAGACGACACCGTATGAATTATGGTTTGGGAAGAAACCTAAGCTGTCGTTTCTAAAAGTTTGGGGATGCGATGCTTATGTCAAGAAACTTGAAAGCACAAGTGCTCCCTAGGTGGTTTTGGTAATTAATGTCAACATATCTCTTGTTGGACTAACACTTTTATCTAGTATGTTTCAGATAAGTTCAACAATGGAGTGGCATGGACTAAAGGATGTGGGAACTCCTTCAAGATGCAAAGGACAAAGGTTTGGCTCAAGCTTCAAGCTCAAGACTCTTCATTTTACATTTTAGTGATCCAAGATCACATTGAGTCTACAGGAAAAGCCAATACTATCAAGGAGGGATGGGGTGTTGCTTAATGAACCTCTTGCTTCAAGTGCTTAGTGATATGCTCCAAATACCCTCAACTACTTTCCCACTTCCACACATATGTACTAAAAACCTAAAGTCAAACTCGGCCCCACTGATTCTTCCTATCCGGCGCCACCGAGTTTGGATGTCTTAGCCACTGCCACAAACCCTAGGCAAATCGGTCTCACCGATAGGGATCTCGGTCTCACCGAGATGGGATTGTAATCTCTCTGTGTATGTCCACTATCAAAATCGGTCTCACCGAGTTTGAGAAATCGGTACTACCGAGATTACAATGCAAACTTTCTGGTTGACTCATTATCAAAATCGGTCCCACCGAGTTTGAGTAATCGGTCCAACCGAGTTTGCCTGACCAACTCTCTGGTTAGCTAATTACCAAAATCGGTCTCACCGAGTTTGTGTAATCGGTCTCACCGAGATTACGTTATGCCCTAACCCTAACCATATCGGTCCTACCGAGTTGCATGTCAGTCCCACCGAAAATCCTAACGGTCACTAGATTTGCTGAATCGGTCCGACCAAGTTTCTCAATTCGGTCCCACCGAGTTTGGCAAATTGTGTGTAACGGTTAGATTTTGTGTGGAGGCTATATATACCCCTCCACCTCCTCTTCATTCGTGGAGAGAGCCATCAGACTGAACCTACACTTTCAGCATCCTATTTCTGAGAGAGAGAACTACCTACTCATGTGTTGAGGCCAAGATATTCCATTCCTACCGTATGAATCTTGATCTCTAGCCTTCCCCAAGTTGCTTTCCTCTCAAACCCTCTTTCCACTAGATCCAAATCCTATGAGAGAGAGTTGAGTGTTGGGGAGACTATCATTTGAAGCACAAGAGCAAGGAGTTCATCGTCAACACACCATTTGTTACTTCTTGGAGAGTGGTGTCTCCTAGATTGGCTAGGTGTCACTTGGGAGCCTCCACAAATTGTGGAGTTGAACCAAGGAGTTTGTAAGGGCAAGGAGATCGCCTACTTTGTGAAGATCTACCGCTAGTGAGGCAAGTCCTTCGTGGGCGACGGCCATGGTGGGATAGACAAGGTTGCTTCTTCGTGGACCCTTCATGGGTGGAGCCCTCCGTGGACTCGCGCAACCGTTACCCTTCCTGGGTTGAAGTCTCCATCAACGTGGATGTACGATAGCACCACCTATCGGAACCATGACAAAAACATCCGTGTATCCAATTGCGTTTGATCCTCCAAACCATTCCCTTTACTTTCTTGCAAGTTGCATGCTTTAATTTCCGCTGCTCATATACTCTTTGCATGCTTGCTTGTTATGTATTGAAAAAGTTAAACTTGTGCCTAAACTCCACTTAAACTTTAATAAGGTTAAAAACTACAACTTTGGTACTTAGTGTCTAATCCCCCCCTCTAGACACCTCTTCTCAAGATCCTACAAGTGGTATCAGAGCATTGGTCTCCATTGCCTTGGTTTAATCACCATTGGAGGAAGATGGATGAGTCTACTTTGGGGAGTCTTAGTCATAGAGTGCCTATTCTTGATGGAGAGTATTTTCATGAGTGGAAAAATGAGATGCTTGTAATTTTCAATCAATATCATTTGAACTAGTACATTGCTAGCCCTTGTGCACCTCATGTTGATCCTATGCATCCTACCCTTGATGAATCTATTGACATGACTAGGAATCTTAGAACTGTTAATCTTATCACTAGAGGCTTGCCTAGAAACTTAATTAGAATCCTGATTACTCTTGAGTGTGCCTACACTATATGGAAATTTCTTGAGGAACGCTTTCCAAATTATTCCTTGAAAAATCTAGATGAAATTCTCTATAAGTCTATTGCTTTGAGTAAAATGAATACTAGTGATCCTATGTTTGGTGATCGCTCTATTTGAACTTACCGACCTTATGCGTGCCAAAGGAGATGTTGGAATTATTAGTGATATTATTTCCGAAGCTATAAGAATTCATAAGCAAGATCATTGTCAAACTCACTCTAACGAATTACCCTCTCTACGATTTGATCCTCCACATGACGATGTTGAACATGGATACTATGATGAGGATGATGATAGTGACTTCGATCTTGATGATCTGATGAGATATTTTGGTCTTATGGCAAATCTTCGGGGATATGTGTCAGGAGGAAAGGAATGGGTTCTTGACAGTGGATGTACCGATCACATGACCGGAGATAAAGACATGTTTCGTGAGCTTGCTGAAAATGATGGTCCTCGAAAGTTTGTCACTTTCGGTGACAACTCAAAGGGTAAGGTGGTTGGCCTCGGTAAGGTGGCCATCTCACATGATAGCTCCATTCAGAATGCCATGCTCGTTGAATCTCTTGGCTACAACTACTTTCAGTATCTAGACTTGCTGATTTCGGATTCAATGTCCTATTTACTAAAATTGATTGCCAAGTGTTTCGTCGAGACAATCATAAAATGGTCTTTACCGGTATACGTAGAGGTGATCTATACATTGTTGATTTCACTAAAAAGGCTCAACCTAAAAACTTGCTTCATTGCTAAATCCTCAAAAGGTTGGTTATGGCATAGACGATTAGGTCACGTTGGCATGAGAAACCTTGACAAGCTTATTAAAGGGAATCATATCCTTGGAGTTAACGATGTCATATTTGATAAGGATAGACTTTGCAATCGCTTGTCAAGCGTGTAAACAGGTTGGAGGAAGGCATCCCGTGAAGAACATCATGACCACAAAGAGGCCACTCGAGCTACTTCACATGGATCTCTTTGGTCCCAACTCCTACAAGAGTCTCGGTGGAAATTCTTTTGTGTTAGTTATAGTTGATGATTTTTCAAGATTTACGTGGGTGTTCTTTCTCGATGATAAATCGCAGGTCCAAAAGATCTTCAAAAACTTCGCTAGAAAGGCCCAAAATAAATTTGAAGTGAAGATCAAGAAGGTTCGCAGCGACAACGGAACGGAGTTCAAGAACGGAAATGTGGACACCTTTCTTGACGAAGAAGGTATTTCACACGAGTTCTCGGCTACGTACACACCTCAACAAATGGAGTTGTTGAGAGGAAGAATCAGACGCTCATCGAAATGGCGAGAACGATGCTTGATGAGTACAAGACGCTGAAGCACTTTTGGGCAGAAGCGGTTGAGACAGCTTGTCATGCAACAAATCGCTTGTATCTTCACAAGCTACTACTCGGCAAGACGGCATACGAGCTCTTCACCGGTAACAAACCCCAAGTTGGATACTTTAGTATTCGCTCAAAGTGCTACATTCTTGATAAGCATCATCGTTCTAAATTTGCTCCTAAGTCTCATGAAGGTTTCCTACTAGGTTATGGCTCAAACTCTCACACTTACCGTGTCTACAATAATTTCACCCGAAAGGTTGAAGAGACAGTAGATGTGAAGTTTGATGAATCTAACGGCTCGCAAATAGAGCAATTGCCAATTGATGTAGGAGACAAAGATCCTTCGGAAGCAATCCAAGAGTTGTCTATTGGCAAGGTTCATCCAACGGAGGTGAAGGAGAGTACCTCGTTCGTCCAAGTGGAAGCTTCTACTTCACGACTAGGTGAACCAAGAGTTGATACGGAAGCATCCACAAGTGGGACACACCAAGATGAAGAAAACGAGGAAGTGCATCAAGATGAACGTCAACGACCTCCTTCTCCACCACGACAAGAGAACGACAACGCCAACAATGAAGAAGGCCAAGAAGAAGAACAAGATGAAGAAGATGTTCAACGAAGACCCAAGCAAAAGCTTTCACGAAGTTCGAGCAAAAATTGCTAAAGACCATCCCGTCGAGCAAATCTACAATGATATTCAAACCGGAGAATCACTCGCTCTAAAACTCGTTTAGCTAACTTTTGTGAAAACTATTCTTTCATATCTAGCGTTGAACCTATGAAGGTTGAAGAAGCATAGGAAGATCCGGATTGGATAAATGCTATGCATAAAGAGCTACACAACTTTGAGAGGAATCAAGTTTGGACATTGGTTGAGAAGCCCGACAACAACCACAACATCATCGGTACCAAATGGGTGTTTCGCAACAAGCAAGATGAAGATGGACAAGTAGTTCGCAACAAAGCATGTCTAAATCGCCCAAGGCTACACACAAGTCGAAGGTATGGACTATGGTGAGACTTATGCTCCCGTTGCTAGACTTGAGTCCATTCGCATCTTACTTGCCTATGCTAATCATCATGATATCACCTTGTACCAAATGGACATTAAAAGTGCTTTTCTAAATGGTGAAATAGAGGAGGAAGTTTATGTTAAGCAACCTCCGGCTTTGTCAATCCTAAGAAACCCAATCATGTTTACAAACTTCACAAAGCTCTTTATGGTCTTAAACAAGCTCCTAGAGCATGGTATAAATGCTTGACCAAGTTTCTTCTTGAAAAAGGCTTTGAAATTGGGAAAATCGATTCCACACTTTTTACTAAAAGGGTTAAGGGAGAATTATTTGTGTGCCAAATCTATGTTGATGATATTATATTTGGTTCAACTAACCCTCATTTTAGTGAAAAGTTTGGGAAGCTAATGTCGGAGAAGTTTGAGATGTCTATGATGAGTGAACTCAGATTCTTTCTTGGGTTGCAAATCAAGCAAACTAAGGAAGGTACTTTTGTTTCTCAAACGAAGTACACCAAGGACTTATTCAAGAAGTTCAATATGCAAGAATGCAAAGGTATGACTACACCCATGCCTACTAGTGGACATCTTGACTTAACCAAAGATGATGAACCAGTTGATCAAAAGGTTTATCGCTCTATGATTGGTTCATTGTTATATCTATGTGCTTCACGTCCCGATATCATGCTAAGTGTGTGCATGTGTGCACGATATCAAGCTGCTCCTAAAGAATGTCACCTTAAGGTCGTGAAAAGGATAGTGAGATACTTAATCCATACACCAAATTTTGGCATTTGGTATCCTAAGAGGGCCCCTTTCGATCTTGTTGGCTACTCCGACTCGGACTATGCCGGTGACAAGGTCGATAGAAAGTCCACTTCGGGTACTTGCCAATTTCTTGGTAGATCTCTTGTGTCTTGGTCCTCCAAGAAACAAAACTCAGTATCCTTATCCAAAGGTCAAGCGGAATACATTGTCACCGGTTCATGTTGTGCTCAATTACTTTGGATGACCCAAACTCTTAAAGACTATGGGATATATGTGAAACATGTTCCATTGCTTTGTGACAATGAAAGCGCTATCAAAATTGGTCATAATCCCGCATAACATTCTCGAACTAAGCATATTGAAGTTCGTCATCATTTCATTCGAGATCATGTTGCTAAGGGTGACATTGATCTTAAGCATGTTCACACCGAAAAGCAATTAGCGGATATATTCACTAAACCTCTTGATGAGAAAGTGTTTTGCAGGTTAAGAGGAGAATTGAACATCATTGATGCTTCAAACTTGGAGTAGAAACTCCATTGGATACATGCAAGACATGAGCTTATGCCTAATCCTTGATATCTCTCTTATGATGGAAATATTATGTCTTGGATATATTTGTATATTGCATGTTATCTAACCCATGTAGGTACTTGGTTGAATCAAATTCCATGAGGTTGTAACATACTCATATCTTGAGCAATCTCTACATCACCAAGTCTCTACACAAGGTGGTTGAAGCCAAGGAAGCACAAAACCATTTAAACATATCCTTTGACAAATTCTATGTTGAGCTTCATGATTGCCATTGTTGGATACACAAGTTCTCTTCCTTGCACGAACTAACCCATGTAGGTAGATGGACTCAAATTCCAAGTGGTGCTCCAAATTCTTGATGAGCTACATCAACCTTGAGCAACCCACACAAGTTCAACTACATGGACAACACCACCAACCAAGGTATGTTATTCCATCTTAGAGAAGCTTTACTCCAAGTCATGAGTTAAAGCAACTCGACAAGATGTGAATACATCAAGATGCTTAAACGAAAAATGGCAACCCCATTTTGAGCTTAAACTATGAGTATGACCTATGATCAAGTGATCTCACTTGACTCCTAAGTCAATATACTCTAACATAGGTGACTTTGTCGCCGGCCATCTCTAGATGAAGTTCTCTTGTGTTCTTTTCTGAGTTTTTGCATTTGTCTCATGCATATGTGTTTCCCCTTTCAAAAAAAAACTTCATCTAGATTTCTTTCTGTTTGCTCCGCATTTTCTGCATTCCAATTCATTGCGTATCATTCAGTAAATTCCTTGCAAATATTTGTGAGATCTTATTAGTCAAGTGAGCTGAGGTGACAAGTGTTTTCTCTGTGATGAACTCGTTTACACCGATTTGTTATTTTCGGTCCAACCGAAAACTTTTGTTACCACCGAAGCATACCACTCGGTGCCACCGATTTCACAACAGGAAAAACAGTTTGCCACTTATTCTGTGTTTCTTTTGATCCAGCTCCACTCAATGAATCTTGTCCTCTACAAGCATCACATTTTTATCATTGCTTTAGGTTGTGACTCAAGGATCAAACCCATTCACGACAAATTCCAGCGAGGGAGAGAGATCTCAAATTTTTTATCAAGCCCTTCTTGGAAATTGATGTCAAAGGGGGAGAGAGAGATCACATCAAAGCTTATCAATTAAAGAGATCACATCAGAGAAGGAGAGAGAGATCCATCAGGGGGAGAGAGAGATCTCCAGGGGGAGAGAATACTAGATAAAAGTATTTCTCAAGGATCCCAGATGCTTGGTGTTCAAGACGAGAGATGCCACATGTCTTCTTGAGGGGAAAGACATGTTCATATGTGCTTATCTGCATTAGCTTGCATTAGCTCTGTTCATTTATATCTTTCAGCTCTGATTATCTGTTCCCTATCTTCTCCCAGTATCCCATGCTAGATTCAGGGGGATCAAGACATCTAAGGGAAAGAAATCATCTAAATTCATTGCATATCTTTACTCTTGGGGACATGTCTAATCCAATGTAGTACTTAGTACTCACTCTCTACATGTCATCCCAGTCTTGGTATTCTTGTGGTTTCTTTTGTTTGCTCTGGCTAGTAGGTGCATTTGTGTTATCTAACCTTGTTTACGCAGGTTCATTCTGTCCTAAGCCAACTCAAGACTACAAGGTAAGTATATGCATCACAATCATGTGTATGAGGAATTCTTGCTGATGTACATACTGTTTGCAAGAAGGACTCATGGGCATGAAGGTATTCTCTTTAATATTCTTTGCTCTGATGCATATGGCCAGGATACATGTAACAAATTGCCTGCTCTATCATGGTTATGCTGTCGCATGCATCTATATTCCATATTCACATGATTGCATACATGTAGGGGGAGCCTATGCCTGTTACATGTCTTTCCAAAGCTTTACTTGTTATTCTTTATATCTTTATCTAAAGCTTTGATGTATGTTGTCATCAATTACCAAAAAGGGGGAGATTGAAAGCACAAGTGCTCCCTAGGTGGTTTTGGTAATTAATGTCACATATCTCTTGTTGGACTAACACTTTTATCTAGTATGTTTCAGATAAGTTCAACAATGGAGTGGCATGGACTAAAGGATGTGGGAACTCCTTCAAGATGCTAAGGACAAAGGTTTGGCTAAAGCTTCAAGCTCAAGACTCTTCATTTTACATTTTAGTGATCCAAGATCACATTGAGTCTATAGGAAAAGCCAATACTATCAAGGAGGGATGAGGTGTTGCTTAATGAACCTCTTGCTTCAAATGCTTAGTGATATTCTCCAAATACCCTCAACTACTTTCCCACTTCCACACATATGTCCTAAAAACCTAAAGTCAAACTCGCCCCAATCGATTCTTCCTATCCAAGGCCACCGAGTTTGGATGTCTTAGCCACTGCCACAAACCCTAGGCAAATCGGTCCCACCGATAGGGATCTCGGTCTCACCGAGATGGGATTGTAATCTCTCTGTGTATGTCCACTATCAAAATCGGTCTCACCGAGTTTGAGCAATCGGTACTACCGAGATTACAATGCAAACTTTCTGGTTGACTCATTATCAAAATCGGTCCCACCGAGTTTGAGTAATCGGTCCAACCGAGTTTGCACGACCAACTCTCTGGTTAGCTAATTACCAAAATCGGTCTCACCGAGTTTGTGTAATCGATCTCACCGAGATTATGTTATGCCCTAACCCTAACCATATCGGTCCTACCGAGTTGCATTTCGGTCCCACCGAAAATCCTAACGGTCACTAGATTTGCTGAATCGGTCCGACCGAGTTTCTCAATTCGGTCCCACCGAGTTTGGGAAATTGTGTGTAACGGTTAGATTTTGTGTGGAGGCTATATATACCCCTCCACCTCCTCTTCATTCGTGGAGAGAGCCATCAGACTGATCCTACACTTTCAAAGATCCTATTTCGAGAGAGAACTACCTACTCATGTGTTGAGGCCAAGATATTCCAATCCTACCATATGAATCTTGATCTCTAGCCTTCCCCAAGTTGCTTTCCACTCAAACCCTCTTTCCACCAGATCCAAATCCTATGAGAGAGAGTTGAGTGCTGGGGAGACTATCATTTGAAGCACAAGAGCAAGGAGTTCATCGTCAACACACCATTTGTTACTTCTTGGAGAGTGGTGTCTCCTAGATTGGCTAGGTGTCACTTGGGAGCCTCTGACAAGATTCTGGAGTTGAACCAAGGAGTTTGTAAGGGAAAGGAGATCGCCTACTTCGTGAAGATCTACCGCTAGTGAGGCAAGTCCTTCGTGGGCGACGGCCATGGTGGGATAGACAAGGTTGCTTCTTCATGGACCCTTCGTGGGTGGAGCCCTCCGTGGACTCTCGCAACCGTTACACTTCATGGGTTCAAGTCTCCATCAACGTGGATGTACAATAGCACCACCTATCGGAACCATGACAAAAACATCCGTGTCTCCAATTGCGTTTGAATCCTCCAAACCCTTCCCTTTACTTTCTTGCAAGTTGCATGCTTTACTTTCCGCTGCTCATATACTCTTTGCATGCTTGCTTGTTATGTATTGAAAAATTTAAACTTGTGCCTAAACTCCACTTAAACTTTAATAAGGTTAAAAACTGCAACTTCGGTACTTAATGTCTAATCCCCGCCCCCCTCTAGACACATCTTCTCAAGATCCTACAAAACTTCAACCTGAAAAGCTCGAACCCAAGTCGGAAAATGCGTCTTCATAGGATACCCTAAGGAAACCATTGGGTATACCTTCTACTTAAGATCCGAAGGCAAGATCTTTGTTGCCAAGAACGGGTCCTTTCTGGAGAATGAGTTTCTCTCGAAAGAATTAAGTGGGAGGAAAGTAGAGCTTGATGAAGTATTACCTCTTGAAATGGTAAGTAGCGCAACTCAGGAAGATGTTCCTGTGGTGCCTGCACCGACAAGAGAGGAGGTTAATGATGATGATCAAGATACTTCGGATCAAGCTCCTACTAAACTTTGAAGGTCCACAAGGACACGTTCCGCACTGTGAGTGGTACGGCAACCCTGTCTTGGAAATCATGTTGTTAGACAACGATGAACCTTCGAACTATGAAGAAGCGATGGCGGGCCCAGATTCCAACAAATGGCTTGAAGCCATGCAATCTAAGATAGGATCCATGTATGAAAACAAAGTATGGACTTTGACAGACTTGCCCGATGATCGGCGAGCAATAGAAAACAAATGGATCTTTAAGAAGAAGACGGACGCAGATGGTAATGTTACCATATATAAAGCTTGACTTGTCGCTAAGGGTTATCGACAAGTTCAAGGAATAGACTACGATGAGACTTT
Organism: Aegilops bicornis; assembly: GCA_021605145.1. Lineage (NCBI taxonomy): Eukaryota > Viridiplantae > Streptophyta > Magnoliopsida > Poales > Poaceae > Aegilops > Aegilops bicornis. The sequence goes on from CM038675.1 coordinate 705,579,626, forward strand.
CTCTCCCGTAGCGAAGTTGAAGTCCATCCGAATCATGTTAGCAATTGCCGCATACTATGATTATGAGATATGGCAAATGGACGTCAAAACGACATTCCTTAATGGCCATCTTAAGGAAGAACTGTATATGATGCAGCCAGAAGGTTTTGTCGACCACGAGAATGCTAACAAGGTATGCAAGCTCCAGCGATCCATTTATGGGCTGGTGCAAGCATCTCGGAGTTAGAACATTCGCTTTGATGAGATGATCAAAGCGTTTGGGTTTATCTTGAGACTTATGGAGAAGCCTGCGTTTACAAGAAAGTGAGTGGGAGCTCTGTAGCATTTCTCATATTATATGTAGATGACATACTTTTGATGGGAAATGATATAGAACTTTTGGACAACATTAAGGCCTACTTGAATAAGTGTTTTTCAATGAAGGACCTTGGAGAAGCTGCTTACATATTAGGCGTCAAGATCTATAGGGATAGATCGAGACGCCTCATAGGTCTTTCACAAAGCACATACCTTGATAAGATATTGAAGAAGTACAATATGGATCAGTCCAAGAAAGGGTTCTTGCCTGTATTGCAAGGTGTGAGATTGAGCTCGGCTCAATGCCCGACCACGACATAAGATAGAGACGAGATGAGTGTCATCCCCTATGCCTCAGCCATAGGGTCTATTATGTATGCCATGCTGTGTACCAAACCTGATGTAAACCTTGCCGTAAGTTTGGTAGGAAGGTACCAAAGTAATCCCGGCAAGGAACACCGGATGTTGGTCAAGAACATCCTAAAGTACACGAAAAGGACTAAGGATATGTTTCTCGTTTATGGAGGTGACGAAGAGCTCGTCAGAAGGGTTACGCCGACGCTTAGCTTCGACACGCATCTAGATGACTCTAAGTCACGCATCGGATACGTGTATATTTTGAATGGAGGGGCATTAAGCTGGTGCAGATGCAAGCAAAGCGTCGTGGCTGGATCTACATGTGAAGTAGAGTACATGGCAGCCTCGGAGGCAGCGCATGAAGCAATATGGGTGAAGGAGTTCATCACCGACCTAGAGTCATACCCAATGCGTCAGGCCGATCGCACTCTTCCTGTGACAACACTAGAGCTATTGCACTTGCCAAGGAGCCCGTGTTTCACAAGAAGACCAGCACATCAAGCGTCGCTTCAACTCCATACGTGAAAATGTTCAAGATGGAGACATAGATATTTCTAAAGTACATACGGATCTGAATGTAGCAGATCCGCTGACTAAACCTTTCCCTAGAGCAAAACATGATCAACACCAGAACGCTATGGGTGTTCGATTCATCACAATGTAACTAGAATATTGACTCTAGTGCAAGTGGGAGACTGTTGGAAATATGCCCTAGAGGCAATAATAAAATTGTTATTATTATATTTCTTTGTTCATGATAATAGTCTGTTATTCATGCTATAAGCGTGTTATCCGGAAATCGTAATACACGTGTGAATACATAGACCAAAACATGTCCCTAGTAAGCCTCTAGTTGACTAGCTCGTTGATCAACAAATAGTCATGGTTTCGACTATGGACATTGGATGTCATTGATAACGGGATCACATCATTAGGAGAATGATGTGATGGACAAGACCCAATCCTAAGCATAGCTCAAAGATCGTGTAGTTCGCTTAGCTAGAGCTTTTCCAAGTGTCAAGTATCATTTCTTTAGACCATGAGATTGTGCAACTCCACGATACCGTAGGAGTGCTTTGGGTGTGCCAAACGTCACAACGTAATCGGGTGACTATAAAGGTACACTACGGGTATCTCCGGAAGTGTCTGTTGGGTTGGCACGAATCGAGATCGATTTGTCACTCCGTATGACGGAGAGGTATCTCTGGGCCCACTCGATAATGCATCATCATAATGAGCTCAATGTGACCAAGTGTCCGTCACGGGATCATGCATTACGGCACGAGTAAAGTGACTTGCCGGTAACGAGATTAAACGAGGTATTGGGATACCGACGATCGAGTCTCGCAAGTAACGCATCATTGACAAAGGGAATTGTATACGGGATTGATTGAATCCTCGACATCGTGGTTCATCCGATGAGATCATTGAGGAGCATGTGGGAGCCAACATGGGTATCCAGATCCCGCTGTTGGTTATTGACCGGAGAGGCGTCACGGTCATGTCTGCATGTCTCCCGAACCCGTAGGGTCTACACACTTAAGGTTCGGTGACGCTAGGGTTATTAGGAAGACTTGTATGTGATTACCGAATGTTGTTCGGAGTCCCGGATAAGATCCCGGACATCACGAGGAGTTCCGGAATGGTCCGGAGGTGAAGATTTATATATGGGAAGTTGTCATACGGTCACCGGAAAGATTCGGGGGCATATCGATATTGTACCGGGGCCACCGGAGGGGTTCCGGGGGTCTACTGGGAGGGGCCACCTCTCTCGGAGGGCCTCATGGATCAGATTGGGCAGGGAACCAGCCTGGAGGGCTGGGCGCATCCCCCTTTGGGCCCATGCGCCTAGGGTTGGGGGAAACCCTAGTGGGGGCGCCTTGTTTGGGGGCAAGCCTCCTCACGCCCCCTCTAGATCTCATCTAGATGGGGCCGACCCCCTTTCCCCTTCCCCTATAAATAGAGGGGTGAGGGGAGGGTTGCACACAACATCCAAGGCGCAACCCCTCCCCTCCCCAACACCTCTCCTCCTCCGTACCTATAAAAAAAACACCTCTCCTCCTCCGTTAAGAGCTTGGCGAAGCCTGCCGAGAATCTTGCCTCTCCACCACCACCACGCCGTCGTGCTGCTGCTGGAGCTCTCTTCCTCAACCTCTTCCTCCACCTTGCTGGATCAAGGCGCGGGAGACGTCTCCGCTCCGTACGTGTGTTGAACGCGGAGGTGATGTCCGTTCAGCACTAGGATCATCGGTGATTTGGATCACGACGAGTACGACTCCCTCAACCCCGTTCTCTTGAACGCTTCCGCCATGATCTACAAGAGTATGTAGATGCACTCCTCTCTCTCGTTGCTAGATGAACTCATAGATAGATCTTGGTGAAACCGTAGAAATTTTTTATTTTCTGCAACGTTCCCCAACAGGTAAATGTGTACTGAAAAAAAGTTGACATGTATTGATTCGAAAAGAAACCGATGAAAAACAATAAAATAAAAATAAAATGAATTAAACCCAATAAAATGCATAAAGAAAAACAAAGAAAATGATAAACCCGATGACCAATTTAAAATAATGAAAAAAGAGAAACCCCGGGAAAGAAACTAAGAAAAAAACACAAAGAAAACCCTGAAAGAAATAAAAAAAACAAAAGATTACAAATAAACAAAAGCAAAAATACCAGCAAGAACCAAGAAAGAAACAAATAAAGATGAAGAAAAACGAGAAATAGTGGAAGTCAAATTGAGACGAAGAAAACCTATGAAAAAGCAAAGAAAACAGAACAACCAAAAATACTGAGCTATGCGAGCTATGCGTCGCCCCCGCTCGGGCGACTCGGGCGGGATCTGGATCCCTAGCCGCCGGGGGTCCCCTCCCTTCCTCCTCTCCCTCCGCCGCCGAAGGGCCTTGCCAGCGATAGCCCGGTGGCGGCGGTGGGGGTCTTCCTCTTACTGCGCCGTGGGCGGTCGAGCCCCAGCGTGGGTGGCACGGCCGATCGCTGGCGGTGCGGGGGCTGCCTTCCGGCGGTGGCGCGGCTTTGCCTCGGAGGCCGATCTGCTGGCGCGGCCGGTGGTCGCCTTCCGGCGGCGGCGCTGCTGCCTCGGCCAAGGGCGGCGATGTGGGGTGCGGCAGCCGGCTCTGCCTCGGCAGCGTGGCGGCGTTCGGCGGCGGCGGCCGGGTCTGCGGAGATACACCATCTGACCTCGGATCGGCGGTGGCGGCATGGAGGGCCTGGTGGTTGGGTCGGTACCATGCGGGTTGTGCCCTCCGGACAGATCTGATCTGGCCGGTGCGACCTGCTCAATGTGCGGCGGCTCAGATCGGCGACGACCCGTGCACACAATACGTGATGGAGGTTCTTCGAGCGGATCCGGGGTGAAAACCTTGTGCTCGGCTTGATGCCATGACCGGCGTTGGTGGCACCCTTTTGTGTCATTTCCTTCTTGAACGCATCGCCGTGGAGAAGCTCTAGACCTCTATCCGCTACCTCTGGGGGAAACCCTAGATCAATTGATCGGATGACGGCGGCGCGTTGGTGTCATTTCCTCTTTGGGGGCGTCATTCTTGGAGGCGTACACGGGATCGAGGGACCAGCGGGCGCCTTTTTGGTGGAGCGGTTCTTCATCCTTCACATTGATGACGGCGGATCTTGGCGGCGTGGTGCAGTGGAGACTCGGCGCCCGTCTTGTGATGATGGACTCGCCAGTGGAGGTAGTTGTCGAGGCGTCAAGGTGGCGTCGATGATGACGGAGTGACTCGACAAGGTAGAAGCCTCAATATCTACTCAAGACGGACTGTGGAAGATGGCGGCGACGACACATGTGAGTGCGTCGGACCAATTTATGCCCCTGCACCGGTATGTGGCTCGGCCGGGCTTCGGCTTTGATGATAGGATTAGGTGAGTAGTCTGGGTATGTGGCCCAGGTAGCACCCCTGCATCATTTGGATAGGAGTAGTGGCATATGTTGCCAAGATGACAGATTCAGTCATATTGTTGTAATACTTTGTAAGGTCCTCGAGAATAATCAATAAAGTGGCCGTATGCATCTCCCAGATGCAGAGGCCGGGGGTCATCCTCCTTTTCTAAAAAAAAAAAGCAAACTCACTCGATAGAACGAACCCTGGGACGAACAGAAAAGCTGGCGAATACTGGTCGGCCCAGTAGCTTACAGTGTGCATGGGCGGAATCTTCAGGCGAGACGGAAGAAACACTTGGGAGCTCCTACTCGCTGCTTATTGCGGCAAAGAGTCGACGCTTCGAATAGGTAGGTTTCGCCTGGGCCGGCCCATTTTCCATTGGCGAGGTGAAAAATGCTAAAAAAAACTGAGCGAGCTGAGGATTCTAACCCCTGACTACGTAGTCAGCTGGAGTAGCTGTTCCGCTGCGCCAAGGTACCTCCTGTGCTACTTTTGCAGCGCATAATTAAAGAAACAAACGACAGTGGCAAAAACTGAACATTCACAAAAAATAATCTTCAAATTTGACTTGTCAATTTTATTTCTCATGAAAATTTTCCAAAAACTAAAGTGTAGGTGAACAAGGTCGCTTGCTAACTATAGCTCCTAGGTGTCTATGTCTCAATGGGAGCTTGTCCTATACGAACTATAATCAACAGCAGATGTAAACTTTTTGAAAGTTTGAACTTGATTTCTTTTTTGAAAAAGGTAATTATATTTTGAAACACAAACATTTTTAAAATTGTGAACTTGACAACACTTTTTCAAAGTATGATACTTTTCCAAAGCACAAACATTTTTCTGAATTTGTGAACAAATTTGGAAAACTGGAATATTTTTATAATTCCGAACATTTTTTTGAATTTATGAAATATGTTCGTGTCTCCTAGTGAACACAATTTGAAAGTGAGAACATTTTTCGAAATTATGAAGAATTTTAGAAAAGATGCAAAAAAATTCTGAAAATCAGGAACAAAAATTGAAAATGGCAACACTTTTCGAAGATATGATACTTTTTCAAAGCACGAACATTTTTCTGAATTTGTGAACAAATTTGGAAAACTGGAACATTTTTATAGTTCCGAACTTTTTTTGAATTTACGAAATATGTTCATGTTTCCTTGTGAACGAAATTTTAAAGTGGGAACATTTTTTGAAATTATGAATAATTTTAGCAAAGATGCAAACATTTTCTGAAATTCAGGAACAAAAATTGAAAATGACAACACTTTTCGTATATATGATACTTTTCCAAAGCAAGAACATTTTTCTGAATTTGTCAACAAATTTGGAAAACTGGAACATTTTTATAATTCAGAACATTTTTTGAATTTACGAAATATGTTCCTGTTTCCTCGTGAACAAAATTTGAAAGTGGGAACATTTAAAAAATATCGGCAACATGAGTTTTTTTTTAATTTGTGAACAAAATCTTGAAGGTGAGAACTTTTCTTTTGAATGTACAAACCAAGTTTCAAAACATGAACATTTTAAGAAATTGTGAACTAATTTTGACAGTGGGAACATTTTCTGACAGTGAAATAACCGGAAAACTGAAACAGGAAAAAAAACAGAAAATTGGAACAGGGAAAAAGAAAAAAAAGGAAAAGAAAAAAGAAACAGAAAAATAAAATAAAAATCCGGTTCAGGAACCTGCTAGAAGGTTCCCCAAACCGGAAAAACCGACTGGAACCTTCCAGAATGTTCCTAAAACCGGGATCGTTGTAAAGCATGTGGCGCTTTTAACTGGGCCGGCCCGTCACGGTCGATGCATGTGCGGCGCCCCGACAACTTGACGCAAAATGCGTCAAATAGGAAAATCCGAAACACTTGCCCCAAGAGAGATATAGTCCCCGCGCGAATAGGAATTGGCGGAAGAAAAATATACCAACATACATATAGTTCTGGGCCTTTGCCGTGGTTATCGTGCTAGGGCTGCACATAACCGCTCCAAGTTTGGTTTGTCCCAAAAAAATATGATTCATATTTAGTTTCCCTAAAAAAACCAAGTTTAATTTCTGCTTTTTAAATATATTTGTAAACAGGATTCCATAGAAAATATCTAAAATTTATGTAACAGATTTAAGAAATAATACTAAAAATGTTTTAGAAAATATCCTCTCATTTCAAATAAAATGTCCATGGAACAGCTAAAACTTGTTTCAACAGCTGAAATGTTTCGTACTCCCTCCGTTACTAAATATTTGTCTTTCTAGAGATTTCAACAAGTGACTACATACGGAGAAAAATGAGTGAATCTACACTCTAAAATATGTCTATATACATCCATATGTGGTAGTCCATTTGAGATCTCTAAAAAGACAAATATTTAGGAACGGATGAGTACATGTGAAATAAATTGTTCATGGAAATTCTAATTATTATGCTGCAGGATAAAAGAAGTAGCATACCATCTATAAAAAAAGTTCACGTTATGTCATATGAAATAATCATACAACTTTTAAATAAATTTCATCGGTAAACATTTTTTAGATTGATTTTTTTATGTTGCACCATCTATGAAATAAATCATGTATGTCAAATAACCGAATTATGAATGTCAATAAAAATGACCATGCAACTTCTAAAAGTTGTATTCCACATAAAAAAAAATATTTGCAATATTGTCTAGCACTAATTAAAAGTTTATTAATTTATGACAAACAAGTTCGTATAAGTAATTCAAAAATGTTTTTGCTCCAGAACAAACATGTAAAACTCTTTTGTGTTTCCGAAACAACATAAGTCATGAAAGGGAAAAGACAAAATGAAAAACCAAAAATAAAGAGAAACGACAAGAATGAAACGGACATGGAAAGCTAACTGGCCAGTCCAATGGTTTATTTTTGTGAGAACAACGACCTAACTTTAATAATTAAGAGGACGCATCACATAATTCGAAGAAACCAAAACAAAGTTGACGAGAAATACATTTTTAAACTCTTGAGTTGTATCACAACACTCCATAGTCACCATCTCTTACTTTATCAATCACATCTCGATGTTCCTTGGAACCAATCAGTACAAATCTTAGACCATTGGTGCACCGTGACTAGAGTGTTCATGAATTTTGGCACTGTTTATAACTTTATATTTCTTCCCTTACGTAACGTGATGTTTTTTTTACTCTAAACCATGAAAATAACTTATAAGAAAAAGGAAATCCATTGAATGTTTCTAAAGTACTCCCTCTGTCCCATAATATAAGATGTTTTTTGACACTACACTAGTGCCAAAAAATGTCTTACATTATGGGACAGAACCCAAAACAGATAATTAACACATATACTATGAAAGAACATATAAATCTCTTCTATGTATTTTATCTAATTTAACAAATAAGTTTAATAAATCTTCATGTACGTCAAGTGTTTTTCTAAATGTAACTATATATCGAAATATATCCGTATTGTCAAAAGAAATATCATGATGTGAAAATTTATATTATGGGAAAAAAATATTCTATAGATGAAAATATATAATTCATGATGTGAAGATTTTCATTTTCAAAATAAATATTTTTTTAGTTTCAAAAAATATCTTTACCAAATAAGGGAAAAACATTATTATTAGTAAAATTAGAGTAAATAGCATAAAACTACCACTTTTCGTGCTATGGTTCCAAAAAACCACCACTTTTTTGTTTGTGACGGATACCTACCACTTTTCTCGTCGGCTGTCTCAGAAAACCCAAATCGCCCGTTACTAGCGTTTTGATCCGTTTCGACGGTCCGCTGTCGAGCCTACGTCGGCGCCAGCGTGGCGATGAGGCGCGATTAATGGTCGTTACTCGGACCGCACCGCCGCTCGCTCATTAAGTCGCCTCCTCCCTCTCACTGCTCTCGCTCACTGCCTCCGCCCGCACTCATCTCTCTCTCGCTCTCACTCTCCTCTCCTCTCTCTTCTTCGACGCCGGCGGCGACTTGCGCTGTGGAAGCTCCACCGTCGCCATGCCTTCCTGGAATGACGGGGATACGAGCTCAGAGGATGAGTGCGACATCACAAGCATGGACATGGCTCTTTGGGTAAGTTTTTCGATCTGCTGAGCTAGGGTTAGGGTTCATCTAGGAGCTAGATTAGGTTAGTGTTCATCTTGGTGAGCTAGGGTAAGCTTTGGTTACTGTTATTTAGTAGGCAGGGTTATGGTTGCTGTTTGAGCTATGTTTATGTATGCTTGAAAACTAGGGTTAGGGTTAGGTTTCTTGCTGGATTGGGGAAATAAATTGCGATCTATGTCTGGTTGTGTGAGCTAAGGTGATTTTGTTGATGTGTTCATGCAGGAGCTCCCTGACACCACCATGGAGCCTCTTTTCTGTGGCCAGCTGGAGCTTTCTGAACCCACCTGCATGATGCACCACATGAGGCCAATTAAGTGTGTGGCATTTGAAGGAACCTTAACTGGAAGGCGTTTCTATGGTTGTCCAGTGCCGCACGTATAGTACATTAATTGGAATCATTTTCTTTTGAACCCACACATGTATTTACAAGGATGCCAAGTTGCTATTCTGAACCCACACAATATTATGTTGGCACGTAGCTGTTCTGAACCTGCACTGTATTATTTAGGATGAACTGCAATATGCCTTGTATTAAGGTATTGAGGGATATGGTCACTATCAAAAATGCTTATGGATAGGAAGCATATATCTGTGAATGTACTTGTACAAGCAGGTTGGGTTTCAGCTATAGTTGAGTTATATTAAGCCTCACCTTTAGTTTCTTAGTCTCACCTTCAGTTTCTTAGTCTGATATGATTTGTTGTTATGCAATTGAGTGCACTTAGTGATGTATATTTCAATTTCCAAATGCAGAGTGAAGGTGTTAACTGTGGTGTTACTGAGTGGGTTGACAAACCGTGGCATCCAATTCTTCAGAATTGCTTGTCCAGGCTGTGGGACATGTACCATGAATGTAATTGTAAGGTGGTAGTTGATAAGCGTAAGTATGAGAAGCATTTGGCCAAGCTTAAGATCGAAATGACAAGTCGTGCATTGAGTACACAAAGCTTGTCCAAGATGTATCCAAGATGTTTGATTGGCGGGATGGTAGGGTAGACCACATGGATTACTGTAAGGCGCTGAGCAGGAAGAATTTGAGAAGAAGAAGAAAGAAGTAGAAGAGAGTGCTAGGTTGGAGGTTCAGATGGAGAAGCTCAAACTTGCCAAGGAACAAAGGTGCATTTTACAGAGTCAAGCTGACATTATCAAGAATACCAGGAAGGCAATGAAGGAGGTTGAACAGGAGAGAGATTTGCTTAAGATAGAGAAGGCCAAGCTTGAGCATGTGGTGAATGAGCTGCTGAATGATGGGCATGCAAGCAAGGAGAAACTTGAGAAAATCAAGGCCATCCTTGATTTATGAAGTGTGTTCTGCAGATGGTGAAGTACATCGAAGGCCTTTATAAGTATGTGGCCTAACAATCTGATGTGAAGATATGGGGTGTACATTTTGGGGAATGTGAAGCTAATCTAGTCTATGTCTATGCTTATGTTAAGAACTGTAGTTTATGCTGCTAGAACCTTTAATGCTAAGTTAATAACTAAGTTGTAATGAATGCTCTGCCTGCATTTGAACCTCTTATGCTATGTTATGGAGTCAGTGATAAGCACTGCTGGACTATGCTATGTGTTTTTTCATGTTTAAAAGGTAGTTATGTTTATTAGTGCTTTGTACTTGGGCTTTGTGGCCCAGTTATATTTACAAACCTAGGCCTACTCCACCCACCCTCCACTGCTCATAAATAGCCTACTCCACCCACCCTCCTCCCTACAGAACACAGCCGCCACACCCCACCTCTAGAAACCCTAGATGGATTTAGAGCTTGGGGAGGTGACAAATGAGGAAGAGGAGGCAGTGCAAGCAGTGGATGTGAGGAGGCAAAGGGCTCGCAGAGAAGATCTTGGAGAAGTGCAAGAGTGGGAGCTGGAGTTCAAGAGGAGGCTGGCAGAGAAGATTTTGGAGAAGTGCAACTCAGATGAGTTCACAGTTCTTGTCCCTGGCGGCAGGCGCAAGATCTCAGGGAAGATCATCAAGTGGGCTAGGGCACAGGCAGTAATCGCTCCCCACCCTTCTACCAGAGCAAAGTTGCGCCTTTTCTTTGATCGTTATGATTGAGAGTTGTTAGTAGTTATTTTAATTATGAATAAGAGTATGAGCTATGTATCCCTTCCACTTTCTGTACAACTCTATGTATGAAAGAATATTTGCATGGTGGAATCTATGAATGTTTGATTATTTGAAAGAATGTTTGGTTCTTTGAAAGATTGTTTCTATCAATCTGTGCATCAGTTTCATAAGTTTCAAACACTCAGGTAGTGCAACCCAGAAGTTTGAAACAATCTTTGCATCAGGAAGTGCAACCCAGAAGTCACAAACAGTCAGGTTTCATAATGCAAGCAAATGCATAGGTTTCAGGAACCAAATACTCAGGTTTCAGGAAGCAAATACATAGGTTTTAGGAAGCAAACACTCAAGTTTTAGCAAACAAATACATAGGTTTCAGCAAGCAAACACTTAGGTTTCAGCACTCATACAGTGCAAACAAGACAACTTTTCAGAAAGCTCAATAGTTACCACTAGCAGTGAAATATGCCTTCCACTTTCCAGTTGGCTTCCTAACCCTCTTGGACCCAATCTCCATCTCAGAGTGAGCAGCTTGCCTTGGAGCATTGAAACCTGTGTACCCCCCTCCTCTGCTAGACGTTGATGCTTTGGTGTTCTTTGCTGGAGAGGCAATGGATGACCTTGTGTTCTTGGCTGGTGAAGATGTGCTAGGAGCCATTGTCTTCTTGGTTGCTTTGGTCTTCTTAGCAGGTGCTGATGTGGCAGGTGTTGGAGTAGCAGAAGCAGCTGCCTTGTTCCTCTTTGTTGGTCCTGGAGTAGCTGTGGCTGTTGCAGGCCTCTTCCTAGCTATGGCTGGTGCTGATGGTGGTGGTGGTGGTGGTGGTGGAACCACACCTGTAGTAGCTCTGGTAGATGAAGAGTAGTCTGACATATACTCCTGCACATTTAACAAAGCAAATTAGAATTAAACCACCTAGCCTATGAAACATAAATTTCTTTATCAATAAGCATACCTGGTGATTATTCTTTCTCATCTGCAGTTTGGGTTTCAGTGGAACACCACATGTGGTATATTTGTGACCTTGCATATTGCAATTGCTACAAGTCACTGTCCCAATTCTTGATGTATCCTTCTTGGCAGGCACCTAAAAATGTCCTTTCCTCCTAGCTGTCTGCTTTTTACCCTTCTTTTCTTTGAATACTGGAGGAGATATGTCATCCCCATGGTGTGTGGCCAACAATCGTGGCTGGAACAGGGTATATAATCTGCTTGTAGGTTTCACAGTAGAGGGGCTTCTTGAAGAACGCATGGACAAAATCTTCAGGGTGTAGCTTGACCTTCTGCATTGCTGCTATAGCATGACTACATGGAACAGCTGTCATATCCCACCTCCTGCAGTCACAAGTGTAGTTGTTTAGGTTTACACAGTAGGTCTTTTCTGAACTACTTGTAACTTGCCAAATGCCTGGTCCAGCCATATATGCATCATAATATTTTGCCCACTTCTTGGCCTCCTCCAATATCTCAGAGCAAGTGGGTGTGATATCCCACCTACATGTCTTTGTCTTCTCCCTAATCTTCTGAAACTTGATCATGAGTTTTGTCCTCATTCCTTCAAGCATTGTCCTTATGGGCTTGTTCCTAACATCCAGAATCATCCTGTTGAAAACTTCACAAAGATTGTTTACAACAAGGTCTGTCTTGCATATAGTATCCATTCTATGCCTAGCCCAAGTATGGACTGGTATGTTGGACAACCACTTCCATGCCTCCTCACTCTCTTTCTTCAATGCTTCCATGCCCATGCTTAGTGAAAGAATATGCAGCCTGGTCTAGATGTTTTTTCAATTCATCCCCTCTAAACCCAGCTGATTGGAAGTTGGCATATATGTGTCTTAAACAAAATCTTTGAGGGGAGTTAGGAAATACATCCTCTATTGCATTGAGAAGACCCTGTTCATTTATTTTGTATTAATAACAAGTAAGTAGAGCAGTACATAGTGAAAGGAAAAGCAGTACAGAGTAGTTGTACCTTTTGCCTGTCTGACATAATTGTGTAGGGCCCAAACTTGTTACCACTACCAATTACTATCCTTAACTGTGTAAGAAACCAAGTCCAACTATCTGTCTCCTCCTTGTCAACAACACCAAATGCAATAGGCAAGATGTTGTTGTTGCCATCCCTCCCTGTTGCTGCCAGGATTTGCTGCCCAGTGCTTAGTTTGATGAAGCATCCATCAAGACCTGCATTTTAAGCCATTAGTAAGTAGCAACATGTAATGCAATCCCTATTTAAGCACTATACAGACTAGTTTTACCTATGAAAGGCCTGCAACCATTTAGGAACCCCTCCTTATAAGAAAACAGACAGTAAAATATGTAATGAAACCTTGGGGTAGGTGCTGGGTGTAGTTCAAATTCTTTTGTTCTCACAACACACCTACTACCAGGGTTTGTGTCCAAAACACACTGCAGATAGTCTCCTAACCTGTAGTATTGTGTCTTGTGATCCCCTTGCACAACATCAACTGCTTTCCTCCTTTCCCTGTAGGCCAAACTTTTTGGAACATGTACTCCAAATTTCTTTTTTGTATAACTCAGTATAGTCTCAACACCTGCACCAGGATTGGATCTTACAGTATCCTCAATAGCCTTTGCAACCCACTTTGTAACCTTTGTGTTCTCTCCACTTGCTCCACAGGTGTGATCAAGATTCATCTTCTTGATGCTAAAGGTTGACTCATGGGCAATCTTAGAAGCAGTAATATAAAACTCACAACCATGCTTTCTATCTGAGCACCAGGCTATGATCCTACTTGGATCATTCCTATGGTACTCAAAGTTCCTAAGTGTCCTAACATGGTAGTTTCTCAATGCTTCTCTGAACTCTACCACATTCAGAAAGCACAAATGAATCCTAAACTGTTCATGTGCATCAGGCCTAGAGGAATCATACCATATTCTCTCCTTCTTCTTCAATTTTCTCTTCCTGCCACAAGGCAACCTAGGTGCATCATCATCTTCATCAGAAATGCCTTCATCACCTGGAAAGCAGAACTCATCAGCTTCTGGCACGAAATCTTCAATCTTTATGTGATCTGGCTTACTGTGTGATCTGCTGTTGGGCCTTGTTTCCTCACAAGTATCTTCTGTGCCACAGTTTTCACATGATCTGAAGCTTCTTCTTCATCATCTTCTTCAGAACCATTTGGCTCCTGCCAAAACTCCGAGGGTTCAGAAGCAGCCCCAAAATAATGCTCAGCCATCTCTTCCTCTTCCCTGTAGTGCTCACTTATTCCTTCACCACCTTCATCTTCTCCCCTAGCCCAAGACTTGTATGAAATTTTCTTCCCTCTGTAATCACCCCTGAAAAACTCAAAATCCAAAGAGGATTTGTGTCGGTGTCAAAACCGGCGGATCTCGGGTAGGGGGTCCCGAACTGTGCGTCTAGGCGGATGGTAACAGGAGACAAGGGACACGATGTTTTTACCCAGGTTCGGGCCCTCTCGATGGAGGTAATACCCTACTCCTGCTTGATTAATATTGATGATATGGGTAGTACAGAGTGGATCTACCACGAGATCAAGGAGGCTAAACCCTAGAAGCTAGCCTATGGTATGATTGTTGTTCGTCCCCACGGACTAGAACCCTCCGGTTTATATAGACACCGGATAGGGTTAGGGTTACACAGTCGGTTACAATGGTAGGAGATCTACATATCCGTATCGCCAAGCTTGCCTTCCACGCCAAGGAAAGTCCCATCCGGACACGGGACGAAGTCTTCAATCTTGTATCTTCGTAGTCCAGGAGTCCGGCCAACGGTGATAGTTCGGCTATCCGGACACCCCCTAATCCATGACTCCCTCAGTAGCCCCTGAACCATGCTTCAATGACGACGAGTCCGGTGCGCATATTGTCTTCGGCATTGCAAGGCGGGTTCCTCATCCGAATACTTCATAGAAGATTTTGAACACAAGGATAGTGTCCGGCTCTGCAAAACAAGTTCCACGTACTACCGTAGAGAGAATAACTTTTGCACAGATCTGCTGACGTATCCCGCGGCGTGACATCACACCACGGCCAAGCCTTTATTCGAATCGTTTTTATTGTTCCACCTCAGCGCATTTAGCGAGGCGGTTTTTTTGGCACGTCTTATCAAAGCGGAGATCGTGCCCCCTTATTCCGGGATCCTCATCAGTACGGACGTGGGTAACCCAACTGCCGTTCGCTGGCACGCCTCCATCGGCGGCGAAGTCCCGAACGGTCACGGGAGGGCTCTTGGCATTCAACCTCTTTATAATGAGACCAAGGCCCGCCTTCTTTTTCAATCTCAATCGAATCCGCCCCTCGCCTCGAGTTCCAACACCCAAAGCTCCAGATTTAGGCGCTTCGGACCTTCGACGATGTCCGGCTCCGACCTGCACGGCCGGTGGATGTCTTCCTCCGTCACGGAAGAAGATGTGCTAAAGCTGAGAGACGCCAGGTATCTTACTGGCGAAATTTCGCATAGGCTGCCTGCCCAAGGGTAGGTTATTCCCACTCCCGAGCCTGGTGAGAGCATGGTATTCGTGTCTCACTTCCTTGTGGTTTAGGCTTCCAGCCGGACCCTTTCGTGAGGGGGCTCATGTTTTATTATGGGCTGGAATTCCATGACTTGGATCTGGAGTCCATCCTCCACATCTCGTCATTCATTGTTGTATGTGAAGCCTTCCTCCGCATTACCCTCACTTCGGATTGTGGCTCAAGACCTTCAAAGTAGAGCCGAAGATGATCAAGGGGCATCAGGCAGAGTGTGGAGGGGCTGTTATAAGCAGGAATGCTGATGCTCCATGGCCCGAGGGCTCTTTTCAAGAGGAGCTTAATTTATGGCAGCAGGAGCGGTTTTACATCACCGCTCCCAGAGGCTCCAAATGGGCGGCGTCACCTGCCTTCTGCTCGGGTCCTCCACTGCAGCTGGCGTCATGGGTTAATAAAGGGCTCGACTGGGGACCGTCCCAAGGACGCACTCACAGGTGCGGGCCGTATTCGAGACCTCCTAGAGAGAGAGATCAATCTGGTCGTAGTAGCGCAGGTCATGTTGATTCGTCGCACCTTGCCCTGCAAACGTCGCCCCTCCGCCTGTGGGAGTTTAATCCAGAGGGACCACGAGCTCTCCAACATTTTATGGGCGTAATGCTCGTGGAGATGTATCAACTGTTCTTCGGATCACAAGCAATGTGTCCGTACTTGACCGAGGACGCAGGTCTGAGCTGCAATCGCCCGGATACTCAAGTAAGTAGTCCTGCACCTGGACATGCTATCCTCATATTATCATAAACTTGCCCTTAAAAGATCTATCCTTTAAGCAGGAGTGGATAGCGAAAGCAAAACTGATCAGGTGTCCGGCCCCCCTCCCCGAGACCACGCCGGATCCTGTATTAACCAGGATGCTAGAGGCCGTGCCTTTTGAAGAAGGCGAAGGGGGGAACAAGGGAACTACTACCTCTGTGAAGGAGGCTATCAAGAAAGCGGGGATCGAGAATCCCTCCCTTCAAGGGGAGAAGAGGACCGCTTCTGAAGATCCGGAGGCCAAAGCCTCGAAGCGGGGGAAGAAATCTTCACCAGAGGGTCCTGCGGCGAAAGATGCCCCGTCCGCACTATTTCCCCAAGGAGATCAACCCTCCAGCGAGCCGTAAGTAAAGGGGGGCGTTTTTTCTTAAAAGAGAGACATCCCTGTTTTATTTCTTAAGGTTAACCGAAATTTACCTTGTAGTTCGGATCTCAGCCCTTCTGTGAGCTTCGTCTTGAGGATCTTGATCCGGAGATGATGGAGAGCGAAACACCTCCGCCTGCCGTACCGTTATGCGGGGTGGACGACGCTGAGGTGTCGTCGCGGAGGGCTTCTCCGAATCCAGCGGAGCCAGAAGGCGGCCGTATGTCCCCTCAAAGTCCTCTGTGTCCGGCCTTCGAAAAAGGCCATCGGACGAGTCCGGCACCAACGGGTGTACGGTAGGCGGAGCTGAAGGATCTGCTTGGGCGAGCGTCTATCTCGGAAGATCACCGTACATTAATGGGTACGGTGATTGAAAGGATTTCATCCGCTGAGAGCGGATTGCATGAAGCCGTCATAAGTTTCTTGTGGGTTTTGAGGTACGCAAAATGATGTACCTTCGGCGATTCTGCATATAAAATGCGCCTGTATAGATAGTAGCCCACGAGACTTGGTGCGGTGTCAAAAATGACGGCGCCGAGGATCATAACCCCAGTATAATATGCGCTCTTCCTATGTAGGTGGCGAAGCGTCCGTGGCTAGCCGGATCGATGAATTTGCCGAATCAAGCGGCAACTTGACGCGGCGGATGCGGACATCACACTTGTTAATAAGCGGCTTGACGAGTCACAAGGTATGCAACTTCTCCGCGGACACCTGGTAAGGGAACTTGACGCCCATGCCTTACAACATGTATGCTTAATGTAGATGGTGCCGCTGCTATGGAGAACCTTCGGGCGGAGCTACTTGAGCCAAGGAGCAAGCCGCAAAAAGTGATGCGGCGGCCTTAAAGGCGGCCAAGAACTAAAAAGCGAACAGGCTGCTCCTTTGCCAAGCAAGAAAGAAGTGGCCGAGATGGCCGTGAAATTGAAGAATGCTATCGACCGTTGCGAGCTTCTTGAAAAGAAGATCGAGCGAAACAAGAGGACCTGAAAAGGCCACCACCGAGGCCAAGGATGCTCGCTCTGCGATGAGAGCTATGAAGGAGGAGCTACGTCGGGCCGAAGATATTGCGGTGAAAGCCCTTTCGCCTGCGGAGGAAATTCAGGATCCTAAATGCGCTCAATTGGACCGGTTGTGGGGTGCGGAGGATGCTTATCTGGATTTATGGCGGCGAGTGCCGCAGACGCGCCGAACACTTCCGAGGTCAAAAGGATCACGGAATGGAAGAGCTTTTTTGGTCGCAGTTCCATAGTCCGGAGCGTCCATTTCGTTGACCGATCGTTTGGCCGAATGGGCTGAGCTGAATAGGTTGTCCGGACTTGCCATGAAGGCTGCCATGACTCATTTGTGGCCGAAAAGCCCCAAGCCGAAGAGTTATTTTGGCTTGGTGCAATAGTTCCTTGGTGCGGTGCCGCATATCGATGCAATGAAGCGGTCAACATGCATAGAGGGTGCGCGGATGGCTCTTGCCCGTGTCAAGACATACTGGGTGGAGATGAAGGCCACCGACGTTGCATCCCAAGATTCGGACAGAAGCCGACTACCTTCCGAGCACTATTTTGAGGAAGTCCTGCAAGGCGCTCGTTTAATAGAGACGCAGTGCTCGAAGGATATTATGTTTAAATGACATGTATGATTTGTGAAAACAATGTTTCAATATAATATAAGGGCTTTTTATACTTGTGCGTTCAAGTATTAAAACACCTCTGTCCGTTGATGTATATGTGTATATAACCCGAAAGATGGCAGTCTTGACTTTACGCACATAGTGCTTTGGGGTGTTTGCAAAAAGCGCATTTTCACACTTAATCCAACGTCTTGGTCACTGTAAAGGAGGTGATAAGCGTAGCAAACTAGGCAACCGGACTATAATGCTTTATCACTTTCACTTAGCCATAGGAGTTCGATGGTGGGGCTACTATATAGCCCCTAGGGGCACCGCGCTCTCCCGGTCGGGCGCGTATGTACTGACCGGAAACAGCCTTCGTCGTCAATGCGGGAATTCTAAACATTCATTTGGGTCATCGAGTGGTTGACCGGTCTCACGCTATATCATGACAATCGATTTTAGCTTTCTCCACTGAGGTGCTCAACCCAGCTCAACCGGGGCACAATCGCAGTGGTTCTCCCAGCGCTACCTTAGCCAACATAACGGAACGTAAGGTACCAAAACATGGGAGCTGAGCAAACCCAACATTTGACCAAAGACATGATTCGGAGCTGATGCATATAAGGCCTAACTCGAGACGCCGAACACTCCCTAAGGTATTCGGTCTTTATGAAAAGCAGGCAGAATAATGCCCTAAGCCCTGTTGTCCGTGCACGCCAAGAAGGTTACGAGTGCGGCCGATGCAAAAACACCAGCCTCCTCCTCGGTTATAGCAAGAAACCGGGGGATGTGTATCAACAAGAGACAGTAAAAAAGGTTTACGAAGGGTCTTAATCTGAAAAGAATCCTTGCAACGGGTCACTACTGCACGTCTGCGCCTGTGTCTCCGTTGTGCCGTATCCTGGACGGGCGTAGCATGTTGTTCATCTGTAAAAGAGAAGAACTTAGTTGAAAAGAAAAAAATATCGTGCGAAAAATGTACTTTATATTAAATAAACAGAGTACGGTTCGAAAAGTGAATAAATTTGAGCTTTACTGTCTCTTGTTGTACATGCGTGCAACCCCTAGTACAGGGGTATGCCGCTAGTAGGCACCAGACTCGTCTAGCCATGTCCGGGGTTCGAATGACCTATTCAGGTGCTTTGATTAGTAGAGCCGGATTGGTGTGGGGCTGTCAAGGCAGTCTCACGTTCTTCCGTGCTCGAGTGACACTTAATACTCCCTTTTAATGAGATGATGACGTGTGGACCGGGCATTTAAGTGTAAGAGATGCATAATGCGGTATTGCGTTAAAGCGGGCGAAAGCTTCATGCCCCAGTAGTGCTTGATAGCTACTTTCGAATGGGGCGATGTGGAAGGTTAACTTTTCGCGGCGGAAGTTGTCGGGTGAGCCGAACACAACTTCTAGCAGTAGGGAGCCCGTACAATGGGCATATAGGCCTGGCATTACCCCTTTGAAGGAGGTGTCGCTATGGCGAATTTTTGTTGGGTCTATCCCCATTTTGCAAATTGTGTCCTGATATAGCAGGTTTAGATCGCTACCTCCGTCCATTAGGACTTGTGTAAATTGGAGTCCGTCGATTATAGGACCTAATATCAAGGCAGTCCATCCTGCGTTCCGGATACTTCCGGAATAGTCCTGGTGATCAAAGGTGATTGGTTTTGACAACCATCGTTGGGACTCTGCTGGGATAGACTGTGCGGCACATATTTCTATGGGCGCCGCTCTGTTTTTCCCTTTTGTCACTTGAAGTGAGTTAACTGTTTTGAATTTTTGTGGGAAATTCTTTTATTTTCCGGTGCTCTACTTGTGGGGTTCGTCATCGTCCTCGCTTGGTGTGTCGAGCCCCTTGTGTTCGGCATTGAGTTTGCCAGACTGCTTGAAGACCCAACAATCTCTGTGGGTATGGTTTGCGTGCTTCCGAGAATCTTGTGGATTTGGTATATTTTGTCCAAGATTTTGTTTAAGTTGGATAGCTCGTCATTGCTGTCCTTGAGGGGCAGTTTTTATGATTCTGCCGGAGCTTCTGAATCCGGCATTGGTATCGTGCTCTTCGGGCTGTTTCCCTTTGTCCGGCGATGGTCCTTGCTGCGTCATGGTTTTCCATTTCCATCCCTGACTTCGAATGTACTTGGGTCGCTGGTACTGCATCTTGCCAGCCAACTATCCTCTCCGTGCAAAAGCGGGTCATGAGGCTTGTTAATGCAGCCATTGTTCTCGGCTTCTCCTGGCCGAGATGTCTGGAGAGCCATTAAATCTCGGACGTTGTGTTTGAAAGCTGCTAAGGCTTGGCGTCCGGACAATCGACTATTTGGTTCTTTTGGTAAGGAACCTGTTCCAGAATTCTTGGGCTGACTCTCCGGGTTGTTGAGTTATATGACTTAAATAAATGCATAGCGGAGGACGGACATAAGTCCCTTGAAAATTTGCCCGAAAAGCATCCTCGAGCTCTTCCCAACTACCAATGGTATTTTCAGGGAGGCTTTTGAGCCAATGCCGAGCTGGCCCTTTGAGCTTGAGGGGTAAGTATTTTATGGCGTGGAGATCATCTCCTCTAGCCATGTGTATGTGGAGGATGTAATCCTCAATCCGAGACTCCAGTGCAATGGTTCCGTCGTATGCCTCTATGTTTACGGGTTTGAATCCCGCTGGAATTCGTGATCCAGACCTCATCGGTGAAACACAGGGGTGTCTGGCGCCCTATATTTGGGTGTGCCGTGATGTTCGGATATTTGGCGTGTTGCATTGCTTAGAAGAGCTTGCCTTCTCGGCCCATAGATGGACCTAACTGGGCCATCCTTTTGATGCGAATCCTTATGCGGATCGCGTGCAGGCTTGTGTGTGGCGCCACTTGTCGCTCCGTGTTTGCCATGTGGTCGTCTATCCAACCGGGCG
This sequence comes from Aegilops bicornis, assembly GCA_021605145.1. Lineage (NCBI taxonomy): Eukaryota > Viridiplantae > Streptophyta > Magnoliopsida > Poales > Poaceae > Aegilops > Aegilops bicornis. Next base: position 705,600,494 of record CM038675.1, read on the forward strand.
ACCTCTTTGTTCTTTGATTGCGGGGGCTTTAAGGCCTCCTCATCGAACTCGGGCAGTAATTTGCGCTTCGGGTAGCTCTTTGTTTGGCGACTGTCGCCGTATTTCTCTGCGGTGTTGAGTACTTTGCTCCATCTCGATTACGAGTCGTCTTCCGCTGTTTTGAGCTTCCGCTTCGCTTTTTCAGGCTACGCGATGGCGGCGAGCCTTTTGTGGAGGTTCTTCTGCTCCAACAATTTGTCCGGTGTGAGATCGTCCGGACTGTTATCTTCGCCGGGACGGGTTTTTATCCAAGTTGTCCTGTTCGGACGGTTGCTCGATAGCATGTTAAATGATCCACCGGCTCGCCTGCTCTATGGCTGGGTCTTTGTCGGCGGGACTTGGTGCGGCGTTTACGTTGCCGTTTGACTGCTTTTCGAGGATTTATCCTTCGTAGTGTCCCGTTGTTCCTCGTCGTCGCTTCCTTTAGGTGTATCCACCATGTATACATCATGGGATGAGGTGGCTGTCCAAAGATCCTATAGGTGCTGGTTCATGGTTGTCTCCTACATCGTCGTCCATACCGTCGATGTCTTGAGTCGAAATCGAGCACGTCGTTTAAGCTTTTCGTGATGGCTACAAAGTGGGTGGTGGGTGGGCTTTGAATTTCTTCGTCGTCCGCATCCCAACTTTCACGACCATAGTACGGCCAGGCTTTCTGATAAAGAGAGAGACTTGATGAATTCAGGATGTCGCCAAAGGGCGGTCTTTGAAAGATGTCTGCGGCAGTGAACTCCATAACCGGCGCCCAATTGGATTCGATTGGCAGGGCGCGGAGGGTTCGGAGTCCGGAGAGGAGTCCGGCACCTTGGAGTCACGGTCTTCGCAAAGGACAGGGATGGAGTTCGGCTCAATCGCCGTAGAAATTGTAGCCCCCGAGGCGGTGTCCAACCACTCGTCCTCGATAGGGGGAGTCGGCTCCGAGCTAAGGGTCAGAGCGGACGCTGGTGCGGCCTCGAGGCACCGCTCGGGCAGCGAGCTAGATCGTGCCCATCGAGACAGTGCGGCGTGCTTGGCTGTGGCTTGAATCCGTCGAAGATCAAGTCTCCGCGGATGTCGGCCGTGTAGTTCAAACTCCCAAATCTGACCTGATGGCTGCGTAGCTTCGATCTGCTCCAGATGGCCAAGTGAGTTGGCCCTTGATCTTGAAGCCCGAATCTGAAGATCTGTCCGGGAGAAAAGTCTCACCTGGACCGTCGTTGTTGATGATCGAAGGAGCCATCGGGCCTAAGGATGACGACACGGAGGAACTCTCAATGAAAGCACCAATGTCGGTGTCAAACCGGCGGATCTCGGTAGGGATCCCGAACTGTGCGTCTAGGCGGATGGTAACAGGAGACAAGGGATACGATGTTTTTACCCAGGTTCGGGCCCTCTCGATGGAGGTAATACCCTACTCCTGCTTGATTAATATTGATGATATGGGTAGTACAAGAGTGGATCTACCACGAGATCAAGGAGGCTAAACCCTAGAAGCTAGCCTATGGTATGATTGTTGTTAGATCCTCTACGGACTAGAACCCTCCGGTTTATATAGACACCGGATAGGTTAGGGTTACACAGAGTCGGTTACAATGGTAGGAGATCTACATATCCGTATCGCCAAGCTTGCCTTCCACGCCAAGGAAAGTCCCATCCGGACACGGGACGAAGTCTTCAATCTTGTATCTTCGTAGTCCAGGAGTCCGGCCGACGGTGATAGTTCGGCTATCCGGACACCCCCTAATCCAGGACTCCCTCAATTTGTCCAACTCATCTTCATCTTGATCTTCTGCTTCAATGCCTTCAATTTCCACTGCCTCTTTTCCCTTGTTGACTGTTGTGTGTTAAAATATGGATCAACATGCACAACTGGAGGCTGTGAAGAATTTGAGACAGGGAAAAGGACACCTTCTTGGGAAACACTATAAACAATGGGATCACCAACTTGACTCATTGGAATCTGCTCTTCAAGCAAGGTGTGGTCCATGTTTGCATCTGCTGGATTTGGGTCACTAGCCTCTCTCACTGTTATGTTCAATACTTTCTTCTCAGCAAACAAATCTAGCATCTCCTCCACCTTCTCATCACTGTTCAAAACCTCAATCCCCTCCAGCCCCTTACCCTCATCCTTAACATATGACAGATAGGCATCCAACCCATAGCCCTCAAGTTCAATAAGTGCTAACAATAACAGGTAATTCATTTCTGATAAGGAAAACTTCCTTTCCATGTTGTCTCTACCCTGAAAATGCAGCCTCAACTCCCATACTTCATCATCCAAACTATGCAAAAAAAGAAACAACACATTCAGATTTCTTTAGATTTTCAAGTTAAAAAGTATGCAACAGTTTCACTTGCACAACATATCATCCAAACCTAAACCCTAATTCATGTATTGCTTACAATGTATACATAATAATTTACCAAAGAAACTAATTCATTAACAATCTAAGAAACATACCCTAACCCTAGTTCATAAATAAACTAAGAAATATAATTGAAACAATTCATAACTTACTCCACGCCACCAAGTGAGGAGGCCCACTGGTGCCCGCCTTCTGGATCCGCGTGGATGCATTTGGCCACTGCCCTGGCCGCGCGGAACGCCGGCGAGATCTGGACCTCCTGCGTCGGTGGCCCAGGCGAGCGCTGGGTCGGGAAACTTGCGCTGCCTAGCCACTTGTTGACCTCGGAGTGAGCACCGCCCTCGCCGCCGGCTGTCGCCCCAGGCTCGCCGTCGTCCTTCTTCTTCGCCGCCGCCAGCGTCGGGAGAGACAGAGAGCCCGGGGACAGGAGGAGCGAGAGAGAGATCTTTGCCGACAGAGAGAGAAAGGCAGCGAAGCGAAGGGAGTGTCCGACCGCACCGGTCAGTCCGAGTAACGGCCGTTAATGGCCTCGCCGTCACACGCGGCGCTGACGTGGCCTGACAGGCGGGCCCGGACCGTCAGAAAACGGATCAAAACGCTAGCAACGGGCGATTTGGGTTTTTTGAGAAAGTCGACGAGAAAAGTGGTAGGTATCAGTCACAAACAAAAAAGTGGTGATTTTTTGGAACCATAGCACGAAAAGTGGTAGTTTTATGCTATTTACTCATAAAATTAAAATAAAAATAATGTAAAAAGCCATAAAAAGAAAATAAAATATAAATCTGAACAAAAAGAAATGGAGTAAGAACAAGAGGTGAAAAAGAAATACAAAGTGAAAAGAAAATAAACTAAAAGAAAGCTCGGGATAGCAAAACTCTTATTTGGAGCATGACATTATTATTTTTTATTTGATATGGAAAAAACGAATGGTTAATTACTTAAATCGTGATTTTTCTAAAAGCAGGATTACACTCGGCCTCTGCATCAGTTGATGCACACAACTAAGTGTTATTGATTACTCCCTCCGCTTAGAAATATAAGATGTAACTACCCTTTTTCTGAATACATGAGGGAAGAAAAGGGAGACGTCTAGACCGAGACACATGCACTACATGCGATGCAAAGTTGTAGAGATCAATCGCACACAGTACACGACACAACATGCACATGTCAGAACGTGAGATCTGGAAGACCCACGGACGAGCTCGTGAAGAGAAGGCTACAGGAGCGGAGAGGAACGAGAGCACACCCCGCCGACCGCCACTCCGGCGCCGGCGGCCACCATCCCACGCCGCCTCCCCCTTGGGATCGGCGTCCACCCACCCGTCGTACGTCACCCCGACTGCGACGGACACCCCCCCCCCATTGGTGTGCCTCGCCGCGGTGCAGCAGTTGCAGCCGGAGCTCGCCCCGCTGGCGACTGCTCCTTTCGTCCGCTGCCACTACGGCGTGTTCCAGCTAGCCGCTATCGTTGTCCACAGGCCCCTGCTCCCCCTAGCTCTCCAGGTTGGTGGCACGCCGGTGTGGCCAGCAGGTTTGCTCTTTGCCCTAACTTGCTGCGTCAGTTGTTCTCCAAGCCCTTCTGCTAATACTCCGCCATAGTTGTCCAGTCCCTTTTGCTCCACCTTTGATGCATGATAGCTTTCTTCTCCCTGGGTTTATGATCGCTCCCTAACTAGCTAGTTCCACTTCCACTCGCTCTTGGGGGTTTTTTGGTCTCTTACGTGCATGTTGATGCTTAGACATCGTTCGTTCTCGGGTAAACCATGAGCTCGCCGGAAAGCGACTTTGAAAGGACCAGGCGGAGGCCTGACAGCGACGGGGCGAGGTTTGAGGACCGCATGCTCGAGCGATACCGTTGTGGCACTGTCCAAGTTGTCGCCCGGTGCGAAGCGCCCATCTTTGCGCACCGCTGTTCTCGTCGACGGGCTTTTCTGCTCGCCGGATTTCTTCGCCAAAACGCTCTCCCACTGGTTTGGGGGGAACCCGGTGGGTTTCCGAGTTCGGCCGTTGACCGTTGGCCATTTTGAATTTGAAGTTGCCCATGCAGGCGTTGCATGGGAGATCACACGTAAGAGATGTTGGTCTTGGGGGCCGTTACACGTATCAGTCTCTCTGAGCAAAGAGAAGCGTGCCAACGTAGCGGCACGCTCTACGCCACGACCGTTCACCGCGCACTCCCGCTTGTCATCGTTGCTAGGACCTCACCCTGGCACGATGCAACGTCCCTCTAATCCCTCGTGCAGTGTGCGTGATCTCTCGAGCCCAGATTTCCCGCGATCTGTTGAGGGTGAGACCCCAAGGCTGCATGCCCCATGCAGCAGCAATCATGCCAATGCCTTAGACCCTCTTCACCCGCTGGCTGCCGCGCATGACGCCCAATCCGATCGACCGCTCGACAGATGTGATGTGATGGGTCCTCCGGCTTACCAGGACGTTACTGCCGTTTATCGTGAACCCCAACTTAATAGCACGCTTGTCATGCGCCATAATTCCTACTTGCAGGCCCTCCTGTCCACCCCGGCACCTGGGAATCACGCGACCCCTGCGCAACGCATCGCCTCCACCACAGGAGAGAGGGCTGCAAAGCCTAAAGATTTGCATCTTAGATGCTTTCGATGCCTAGCCTACAGGCACCGGCGCAAGGATTGTAGAGACCCCATCGTTTGCTGGCTCTGCAGACGTGTGGGCCATGTGGCTTCCCAATGCCACTCCCGACGCGGCTCAACGTCTTCGCGCTGCCCTCCCCCCTTTTTGCTCGGCCACCATGCCTACCGCTGCTCCAAGCTCTCCAACCCGCCCCACTCCTTCCAGCTCTCTTGCCCTGCTTCCCCCCGAGCCCGCACCCACCACCTCCATGGAGCCCGTGGTCCGAGGCCGCCCCACTTCCCTGGACGTGCACTACCCCCTCCTCCCTGATCAGAATGCCCTAGTTTGCCTCGTCAACATCACCCCTTCCATGCCCGGCTTCCTCCCATGGCTTAAACGCCTCTTCGCGGATCGACTAAACATCACAGATATCCGGTTCGCCGGGTGCGCCACTGGCACTGTGTTTGTACTCTTTCTTCGCGAGGAAGAGCAAGTGGCCGCCCTGCGAGCCAGCCCGCTGATGACTGATACTCGTAGGGTGGACATCATGCCGCACAATGCGGGTGATAATTCCTTTACTTTCTCCTTCCGTCACATAGTTAGCCTATCCCTTGAGAAGATGCCACTCGAGTTGTGGGATCGCCGTGGGGTCTCATCCAGCGTGGCCGGCTTTGCTAGCCTGCTGGGGGTGAGCCATGCTTGTCTCCACGGGAATGACTTCTCCAGCATCCTTGTCCTCGTCAAAGTCGAAGCCCTCCAACACATCCCACACCACCTCGCCTTCCACCGCATCGACGGCGCCGGCATCTATGCCGACGTCGTCATTAACGAAGTCTGGGACGTGGCACGCATGCTGGGCTCGCACTCCTCCCCACCCCTCCCTCCCAACAGCTACACCCCCCCCCCCCCCCCCGACAACGGCGACCACGGTCCGGCCCATGGGATCAGGCGTGGTCATGCCAACCCACGCGCCTCGCGGGCATCCAATGAATCCATGGCTGACCGGGCCTTCCGCGCCTTCCAATACCCCCACTTTGCCACGTTTGGCGATACCCTTGCAATGATCAAGCTCTCTGCTAAGCCTAGGATCCAGAAGGTAGACACGTTCGCCATCCCCACCATTGCCGAGGTAGCTCACGAGGACGAGGACCGGCTCTGCCTCAAGCCTGTCCTCCTCGGCACCAAGGTCGGGCGGCCACATGTAGAGGCCGCCTTTGACGCGGACACCCTAAGCTTCACCTTCTCTGTCAAGCTGAGCAACAATTACGGCCTCTCGCATCGTTGTGGTCGGCCCTTCCAACATGAGCCACAACCACTTCCTTTGCTTCGATCTCACCCTTGGCAAAATCGAGCACCACACCTGCAGATCTATCCTTTTTAAGCTATGGCCTAAAACCCTCTCAAAGCGATTTACATGTTCCCGCACTCTTCCGCTGCTACCTGCTATCGATTGCAGGCATCCACCCAAAGCTTTCGTGCCAAGCTCGCTGATTCTCGACGTTGGGCCTTTGCTTTCGCTCATGAACGAGAGCCGCTTCCCGAGCTTGACAGATCTTTGCCACAAATTCGAGCCCAGCGCGTCGGTGATGGTGGCGAGCCAATCTGTCTGAGGCACAGACGTCCGTGCCCGCCCGTTAAATCGGCTTGTTGCCCGTGGGCTTCCTCTCGCCTATGGCGTGCCACGGATATGCAGCACGGGGCTGCGCAATCCTGCCTCTGGAGGTTGCTACTGCTTCGCAATCGTCAGACTCCTCATCCCACCCTCTGCCGCCGACCAGAGCCACCCACCCACCCGCAACTCCTTGATCCCCATTGCGACCAATAACATCGCCCTCCCAGCTCGGATGGGCCTCGGTGCCACCTCGGCCGGCAGCGCCCTTGTGGCGCAGGCGTGAGGAGGATGCGGAGCCGGCGCCTCACGGCCATGATGTGGCGGCAGCAGCGTGAGGCACGGTGGAGGCAACAGATCCGGCCCCATGCGGCCACACTGCCTTCCCCCGCCGGAGCCCGCGCATTCGACAGCTGTATGACGGGGTCCGCGTCGACCCCATTGAGCGCGCCTCCAAGCGCAAGGCCTCTGCCAACCAGGCTGCCGGAGAGGGCAGCAGCCGCCGTTCCTCGGGACGGAAGAGGTGCAAGGCCGTCAAGGCGGCCTCCATCGTCGAGTTACCTCTCCAGGGCACCCTAAGGCCCCTGGCGAAGGCAAAACCAAGCTGTTGCCGCAGCTGTTGCGACCGAACTTGAAATGCCGTGCGGATGCAAGCTCATCCTCCTCAGACACGTCAGGTGCTGCCCCTGGTTCTTCAGAGTCGACCGGGTCAGAGCATGTATAGGTTTACCATGGGGATAAGGAAAGATGTTTCGGCCAAATGCATGCTAGTTCGAGCCTCCCCTAACGGCTTTCTTCTTACCTTGTGCATTGTATCGTAGTTCATCCGCCTAGTGTCCGGGTCTCGCTGGACTATGTATACGCATTATCTTTGCATGTTTGTTTTCCACTGTCCTTTGCTTTCAAAGCTTTGTAAGCTCATCTGAGCAACTTTCGATTATTAATCTAGCTTTTCATCTACTCCCACCCTTTGCCATGACTACCCCTCCTTTATCTAAGTGTTCCCCTCTCTTTCATGCGGATTGCTAATTGGAATGTTAGAGGGCTTGGAGACTCTGACAAATGCTCGTTGGTCAAAGATGCATTGTTTGCTTGTCGACCGAGTGTTGTTTACTACAGGAGACTAAATTGCAGGTTGTGGACTCGTTCAAGGCAGCCTCCTTCCTCCCCGCAGCTCAAAGGTCCTTTGTACACATGCCGGCCAACGGTACAGCTGGAGGTTTGCTCTTGGCCTGGGATGACAATGTCGTCTCAGGCTCGGAGATTTTCAAGCACGTGTTCATTATAACTGCTGGGTTTCGATCCGAGCAACAACGACAGCTTATCACCTGTCCACGGTGTATGCCCGTGCGCACGCCCAGCGAGATGAGTTCGTTGCAGTGATGAGTCATGCAGCGGGCCAAATAACAGGCCTGGATCATTATCGAAGATTTCAACATGTACAGGTTTGAGCACGAGAAGTCGCAAGGCAGGAAGAATTGGTCTTTGATGGACAGGTTCAACACATGGATCAGAGACCACGCTCTCGACGACATTGAAGTTGCCAACAGGAGATTTACTGGTCCAACAAGAGATCGGAGCCTACCTTTGTAAAGCTGGATAGGGTGCTTGTCAACGCTGATTGGAATCTGGGATTCCTCAACACCTCCGCCCGCTGCCCTTACGCCACAACTTCGGACCATGTGCTCATCGGTGTGGATTTCTCAAGGGCAGCACTTAAGAGCTCTTTCTTCCGCTTCGAGAACCATCGGCTGCTCATTAGGAGGTCCGGAATCTGGTATCACTGAGTTGGGAGAGAGGAACCAGCAGATCTCGTCGGCCACCACTTTGTTTAACTGCAAGTTGAGGAGGACTAGAGCTGCGATCAGAGCCTGGGAACGCAAGAAGTCACCCATGCAAGAGACTCTAGCCAACTGCAACCATGTGGTTCAATACCTTGACTCCGTGGAAGAACACATGCAGTTATCCATGTTGGAGGCCTCTCTGAGAAACCATGCCAACTCAAAAGCCCAGCAAATTATTCTGTGGCAAACCAGCTTTTGGAGAAGAAGAGCTAAAATAAGAGGCTGCACTTTGGGGGATGAGAACACCAAGTTTTTCCACGCTGCCGCTAACCGCCAAAGATCGCCAAAACACGATCAAGCTGCTAGTTTAGGGATGATCTGAGTTTTACGATGATCAAGACAAACTTCAAATTGCTACACTTTTCTTCACCGGCATCTTCGCACAACTTCGAGTCGTTGCCCACTCAACCCCGGAAGCTTATACGACCAGGCCGATCTAAGCTCCTTGGAAGTGCCGTTCACCGGCTGAAATAGCAACAAGTGATACGTAGAGCTTGAATAATAAGAGCCTGTGGGGCACGGCTTCACCAATGAGTTCTACAAGAGCTTTTACGGGCTGCTAAAGGAGGACTTAATGCGTTTTTCCAAGCTTTCCATGACCATTGTGGTGATCTGAGCGGCATCAACACTACCAACATTGTGCGCTTCCAAAGAAAGACAACCCAACAGATATCCGGGATTTCGTGCCCATTGCTCGGTCCATAGTATACCTAAGCTTACAACGAAGGTTTTAGCAGTCCGGCTTCAACGGATAATCCCAAGCCTCATACACCCTCTACAATTTGGTTTCCTGCCTGGAAGATGCATAGCTGAGAATTTCGCTTTGGCAGCAGAGCTGGTTCAGCAGGCAAAAAAGAGAAAAAAGTCAATGTTAGTGCTCAAGTTCGATTTTCAGAAAGCTTTTGACAGCGTTAATTTGGGATGCTCTGAAGCTCATCCTCACACCAGAGGTTTTGGGAGCAGATGGGTCGATGGATACATGACATCCTATCAACTAGTTCGTCCGGAGATAGTTATCAATGGATCTGCCGGAGAGAAGATCATGTTAAAAAGTGGTCTAAGGCAAGGGGACGCCCTCTCTCCCTACCTCTTCATCCTGGCAGCCGACGTTTTGCAACAGCTCTGCCAAAAGGAACACCAAGCGGGAAACCTCAACCATCCTCTTGGGGGCGATGGCCCCTTCCCGCTCCTGCAGTATGCTGACGACACGCTGATCCTAATGCAAGGAGATATCCAACAGGCACGGGTTATCAAACGGATTCTACAAGCTTTCGGCGATTTCACCGGACTCGGGATCAACTATCATAAAAGCACTATCATGCCGGTTTGCCTAGACGATCGACTTGCCAAAGTATAGCACATATTCTACAATGTCGGTCTCGGCTTTCCCATGCACGCATTTGGGATTACCCCTCTCTCTCAACAAGATCACGCATGGACTGTTGTTGCCAGTAATTCACAAAGTAGACAAGCTTCTGTCTGGATGGCTCGCGACCTTTCTATCTTGGGGGCGCCTCACCTTGATCAACGCAGTGTTGGCAGCGATCCCCAGCTACTTCATGAGTTGTTTCCTATTGCCACAGCAATCGCTAGACAAGGTCGAGCAAATCCTAAGGGGCTTCTTATGGCAAGGGAAAAACCAAGCCAGCGGAGGGCATTGCCTAGTCGCACAGGGACGTGATCATTTTGCCAAAGGAACATGGAGGTCTGGGGGTAAGAGACATTGCAGCACACAACAGGGCCCTCGTTTGCAAGTTCATGGCAAGGATATTACAACAACGTGACGTGCCGTGCTTCAGCTGGTTTGCACTGCATATCTTGTCACAAGGAACTCTCCTGGTCTCCACAAAGCGGGACACGGCCATTTGGAGAGGCTTCAAGTCCACCTTGTGCACGGTTTCCGAGGCTACCAAATGCAAGGTCGGGGGCCAGACAGAGCATTGCTTTACGGCATGACCATTGGCTCGAGCGTGGTCGGCTCATGGCATGTTTCCGGCTCTTTTCTCCTTCTCCACATCCAAGTTTTGCACGATGGCTTCCCGGTTTAGAGATGGACAATGGAGCATTCAGCTACATCCAAACCTCTCTTCCATAGCAACCCGGGAGCTTCACAACCTGCTCGAGCTCTTGCATAATATTCAACCACATGCGGTATGCCGGATGTGAGGGAGCCCTTCTAAGGCACAAGTCTGTCACCACATCTTACTTCTACCAGCTGTTCACTTTCAGAGGGAAGACTTGTCCGACAGCCAAATATATTTGGGACAAGATCATACCACACAGGCACCGTGTTTTCCTATGGATTGCCCTTCAAGACAGACACAACACTCGCGACAACATGCTTAAGAAGCATTGGGACAAAGTCGTTGCGCACAACGGGTGTGATCTATGCCCGGCCGCAGAGACAATGCACCACATCCTGTTACATTGCAAGCTGGCGCAGTCCCTCTGGTCCAAGCTAGGGATGCAAGACCTTGCCGCGTCATCCATCGAAGCAAGCGAGCTCTGTGCCATAGCAGTCATGGGCTCGACACGACAATAAGTGGCACATTTTGTTCACAGCATGCGCAGTCGCCCTTTGGAGCGCCCAGAATGATCAGGTCTTTCATGGATCCTTTTGGAATGAGAGGCAACTATGCAACGAGGTTACTGAGCTACTCAAGCTATGGAGCCTGCGCGCTAAACCACAGGACAGATATTTTTTTCCCCTGGGCAAATGCACTTGATCCAACTTACCCTTCTCTCCTTCCCAACCCTTCTGCTTTGTATCCTTTTATAGGTCTGGTGATGGCCTGCTGCACAATGTGTGCGGCGTTAACATCACTTTCATGTAAATGACTCTGGTCATTCAGGTTCCCTACCCGTTTTGAATGCATAAGGTAGAAAATGATCTACCTTTTTATTCAAAAAAAGAACGTGAGATCTGATCCCTTGAACTTCTCAGCGACAAGTTGGTCCATTCTAGCTGCCATGTCCGTGCTCATGTGGTTTGTTAGAAAGGAGTGAGGGATTGATGAAATAGTTTGTCGTATTGCTTGAGCCTCGTGGGCATATATATAGAAGTACATGATCTATTTGTAGTACAAGACAAGCCAGAATACTTTCCTAGTCTAGCCTATATATCCAATACAATCATGTTACTCAACATCCCCCGCAGTCACAACAGTAGCGATGTAGACGGTGAATCCGAAGGCAAGCCGGGGAGATGCAGCGACAGCCCATTGTTGATCGGTGTAATGCGTGCGCTCGTAGATGACCTTCACTGGATCCATGCGGAGGCGCAAGCAATAGTTGATCAGACCGGTCGCGCGTTGATGAAGATGCACAGGATCCCGCGAGAGTGCGACGCGTGATGCAGATCGGGACTGCTTCTGCGTCCAAGCATCCGCGTCGTGCGTCCAGGACGGTGCATGTGGCGTGCAGCAAACTGCACTTGCACATGTGCATGCACGTGAGCAACGCAAGCCTGGATGAAAACCAGGGACGCGCTCGAGGACACCCCCGGCCGCCACACTTGCACTGTTGTCACGCTGCGTGATGTTCGGGACGACGAAGCTGCCGATAGGAGTCAAAGCCGATGATGAAGTAGAGGCACGATGTAGATGACGAACAGCGGCGAGCGACGCAAACCGATCTTAGATCGGGAAATAAAAAAAAAACACCAATCAAAACGACCGGCGTGAGAGAAAAACCCAGATCAAGGAACTGGAAAAAAAGACTCTCTAGCGCAGCCGGTCAACACGACCGGCGAACGAACCCTAGATACGGGTGGTAGTTGGTACGGCCCCCGGCGGTGGTCATGGAGGCCGACCGCTCCGGGGGCGGCGCGCGGGTGCGGAAGCGGCGGCGACTAGGGTTTAGGATCGAGGTAAGGCTGATACCATGTTAGAAAAAAGTGAAGGATTGATAGAATAGTTCGTCGTATTGCTTCAACCTCGTGGGCATATATATAGGAATACATGATCTACTTGAAGTACAAGAGAAGCCAGAATACTTTTCTAGTCTATCCTATGTATCCAATACAATCACGTCACTCAACATGGTTCACCCAATCTCCAATCTCGCCTTTCCTAAACAGCGAAGAGGGATTAACAACGAGCTTAGCTCCTGCATGCTCAACTTCAACACGATCTGCCCGATTGGCGTCGACGTTGCTAAGTGATGTGAAGCCGCATAAATCAGCTACTTGACTCATGACTCCGCCGTTTTCCTCCTCTCGGGTGAACGGGACGACGAGGAAGCTTGCTAGCTTCCTAATAACCCTGGGCGTGTCTGACACAATCTCCTCATACCTTAGAAACATCACCTCTCATGGTCTGGCCAGACTTTATTTCCAGTACTCGAGATAGCGATCCCAGAAAGGATTGTAAGGCGAGCAACCCTCAGAAAACATCGCGAATGCTTCATCCATACTTAGGGATATACCTTGGTGCAACTTCTTCTCAAAGTGCCACCTTGAGAGAAATGCGTCTTTGGGCTCCCGGCAAACGCACACGTTCCGGCAGCCAAGGGTGGAAACCGCGGGTGGGAGCAAGGGGAGCGGTAGGTGGGTGGAGAGCAGTCGCGGAGAGGGCAGCGTCTCAGCTCTGTCGAGGTCTCCCGGCCGTAGCGCGATGAAGGGCACAAGTTGATGAGGACGGACTGTGAACAGTGGGTGGTCGGTGAAGGTGTAACGAGATCTGTTTAGGACGGTAAACAGGAGGGCCTTCAGCCAGGTGGTGCCGCCTTTAGGATGCGCAGCGAGGATGATGTCGTCCGGGCGGGGCTTGAGCTTGTCCTGGACACAGCCATGACATCCTTGAGGCAATGTGGTCTGATCCAGCAGTTGTTGTAAAGGAGGAGTGGCGTGGACCATCTGGAAGTGTTGCTACGAGATTTTGGGTGTGGGTTTTGGGTGACACAGCTTCAGATGGGCGAGTTTCTGAACCCTCCATGGCCTCGGAATGAAGGTGTGCCATGGCTGGGGTTGGGCTGTATATGTTAATGGTTTCAGGGTGTCATATAGCAGGGACCGGCCAACAACTCGCATTGTCTTTTGCAATAATGTAAATGTACAAAACAAGGGAAAAGTAGCCACGAGAATAGCGAGCTGTGTTTTATAACTTTCTCCCCAACAGCTCCTACCAACCACGTGATCCACGGATATTAGAGCAACTCTAGCAGACCTTGCATCCCACCGGCCCGCAAAACGCGTTTGTAGTTCGCGCAAAATTGTCTTTGCGGGCCGGCGCAGACGGGCACAGATGCAGACCTCTCAAATGGACCCGTAAAAAAGCATATTCACGAAATATGTTTTTTTACGGATCGGCTTTGCGGGGTCTGCTCTTTACACCGCTGCATCCCGTATCTCATCGGCCCGCAAATATCAAATCCAACATAATGAACAATAGAAAGCAAAACTAAATTATTCAAATCAAACATAATACAATAATCATCCATATTACAAATAATTATTCAAATCACCATAGCAAACTTAGATAATGCAATACTAAACTTGTCATGAATGCAAATACAAATGAATACAAAAATGAGTCACTGTCCAGCCCTTTGCCAATGGTGCTCAATGAGATCCTTCTGAAGTTGAAAGTGTGTGTTTGCATTTTCAATCTCCTTGTATGTCTGGAAAAAAAGCTCTAATGTGGTTAGGGTGTCTAGCTGGTTTGACACGGCTACCCACATTGTCGTAGAAGAATTCCAAGTTCATTCCTCTCTCATCTTCAAGAATCATATTGTGTAGGATAACACAACATATCATGATATTTTTCAAGGTTTTCTTATCCCAAAATGAGCAGGACCACGGACAGTGGCAAACCTGGATTGCAAAACACCGAATGCTCTTTTAATGTCTTTTCGGGCTGCCTCTTGCACCCTTGCAAATTCACATTGTTTTTTAGTTTTGGGTTCTTTGATGCTTTTGATAAATGTGCACCAAGGAGGGTATATACCATCTGCAAGATAGTACCCCTTTGTGTATTCATGCCCATTGATAGTGTAGTTGCAAGCAGGAGCATCACACTAGCAAGCCTAGCAAACAAATGAGACCGTTGCAACACATTGATATCATTGAGAGTGCCCGGCATACAAAAAAGCAATGCCAAATCCATAAATTCTCGGATTCTACGGCCTCAAGCACGATTGTTGCATCACGCGACTTACCATAATACATTCCTTGCCATGTCTTGGGGCAATTTTTCCAAGTCCAATGCATACAATCAATGCTACCTAGCATGACAGGCCAACCTCTCCTTTCATTAGAAGCCATCAATTTCTTTGTGTCATCTTCGTTGGGTGCCGAAGATACTTAGGACCAAAGACACGGATGATCATCTTTGCAAATCTACGCACAGACTCAATTGTAGTATCTTCACTAATGCGAAGATACTCATCGGCATAGTCAGCCGGAACACCATACGCAGTCACCCGCATTGCCGCGGAGATTTTTTGATATGCACTAAATCCCTTTAAGCCACAACATTTTTTCTTTGAGTAAAATACCGGCAATTTGCCTCGCAAGCTTGAACAATTTTGACAAAGAGGGATCGGCGCATTCGGTACCTTCTTCGGAAGAGGTGCGGTGGATATGTAGGATTCTCTGCGAAGTAGTCTTGCATCAACATCTCGTTCCCAAGATAACGGTTTCGAGGAATGCAAAGACGCTCGATGGTCGATCCTCGCCTCCTTTTCCGGTTCTCGTCTTCGTGCTCCTTCACGGCAAGTGCCATGACCAATGTCTGCTGCCGAAAGTTCGCAAGCATGGTCTCAACATCCGAGTCGTCCGAATCGAACGAATCGGAGAGCAAGAACTTCTCGCACGGACTCAACTCCATCTACATGCGTACCGGCGCGTCAATTAACTATACCGCTCGCAAAAATCACAAAAATACGCACTAACCGGTGGCGGACGCGGTGGGTGATCCCGGGCAGCGACGAGGAGGCCGGCTCGACGATGGTCGATTCCTAGCGGCGGCAGAGACGAGGGCGGCTCTTCTCGCCGGATCGAAGTCGGTCTGGCGCCTCGGCGCGAGGAGGGTGTCGTGCCCAATGAGCGATTCCACCTACAGATTTGGCGAAATCGGCGGCGCGGGCGAAGCAAGGCGGTCGTGGCGGAAGGAGTGGAAGGCGCTGCTGGCTGAAATGTCCCACCCGCCAACTGCTTCTCTGTGATGCAGGGCACCGCAGCCGCGAGGGGGAAACCCGCCCCCCCCCCCCCCCCAAAATTTTTTAGGGCCAGGACGGGATACGTGGTCGGCGGATCGGGCAGGTTTTTCCGCCCCAACCCGCATTTTGACGGTTATTTTACAGGTCGGGGTGGGATGCGGGGTCTGCTAGAGTTGCTCTTAGCTATATGTTCATTATGATGGCAAAGCTGAACCAGGAGAAATTTCAAGCGTGGTATGGATACGATCTGCATCGGTTAGCTTTTCTCTGGACCGTCCATCATGAGAATCAGAATGGGTGTTTCAAAGTGTGAAACATAAACTCAGCATAAATACAGGTTAGACATGGGAAAAAGGCTTGCCTGCAGTGCACATTGCATGCAGTCGACTCTCGCGGTCGCGCTTCTACTAGGATCATCTTTTTTAGAAACACCGTACAAGTTTTTAATCGAGAACTAACAGTGTTCAGATTGTTTGTTTGTTTCTACACTTTTTTAGGAGAAACAGCGTACACATGAGATTTGTTTCTTGAGCGGAGCTCACTGCAGCAAATAGGAGCCCAAACGCACAAGGGAAGACAGAGTGGGCCGGCCCACTTGTACTACGTGCGAGGCCACCCGTTTTTTTTCGTCTTGTTTCTTCTTCTTTCTTTTCGTTTTTTTCCTTTTAAAAAAAATCTCGTTTTCCTGTTTCTTTTTTTTCATACAAAATTTTCAAAAAATGTTGACAATTTCCAAAAAATCAATTTGAAAAAGTTATTCAGAATTTCAAATTTTGTTCACGTTCTTAACAATTTGTTCACTTTTTGAAAAAATGTCCGGAATTGTGAATTTAGTTCACTATTTTACATATATGTTTGGATTTTCAAATATTTGTTCTTTTTTCTTAGAAAAAGTCACGTCCTGAAAATTGTTTGCATTTTCAAAAACTATTCTTGTTCTCGGAAAATTGTTCTTGTTTTTCAAAAAGTGTTCGCACTTTGAATTTCTTTTGGGAATTTCTAAAATTGTTCAGTTTTAAAAATTAGTTTGTGTTTTCATAAAATTTTATAAATTCCAAGGAAAATTAAATTAATAATTGTTTGCGTTTCTCAGAAACAATTAGCATTTCAAAATTGTTCACAATGTTAAAAATTGTTTTCAAATCTCGAAGCTGCAGTATTTCATTTCGCGCTTCCCATTGATCACCAACAGCTAATCAGTCCTAGTTGTTAACAGCGGGCGTTCCGGAGCATGAGGTTGCTAGGTCGATTACTCGCAAGCACAACATACTTTTGCACTAAAAAAACAAGTCATTCGCGCCCGCATATCTAGCAATTCTGGCCAAACTGTGGCCCAAGCAATAGGGGTAAGAGAAAATAGTTTTTTTTTGAGGTTTTTCATGTGGAGATAAAAAGACAAGTTGCTCAAACCCTAGTAGGCCGGCCCAGTCGGGTGAACTGTTTTGCGTCACGCTCCTAATATAACACATGTTTTGCAAGAATGTCCTATTTGATGCATTCTGCATCAAATTGTCGATCTTTCACGCATGAGTTGGCGATCGAGCGGTGACATGGATGACCCGTTAACGTGTTGCAGCGTTTTCCGGTTTTTGAAACTTCTAGACTTTCCTAGCCATTTTTCTGGTTATGAGAACCTTCTAGAAGTTTCCTGAACCAGTATTTACTTTTTATATATATTTTTTCTTTTTTGGTTACTTTTTCCTTTTACTTTGTTTCATTTTTCGATTTCTATTTTTTGTTTCTTTTTATTTCCTTTTTTGATTTATTTAATTTTTCTATTTCTATTTTCCAAGTTTTTTGTCAACAGATGTTCGGAAATTTAAACAAAATTCCCATTTTATTAAAAAAATCATGTTTCAAAATTTGTTAGGCAGTTTTAATTTTTTTTCTCTAAAACCTCTATTTGTGTTTTCAAATTTTGTTTTGTATTTCCAAAAATATTCGCACTAAAACAAAATGTTCATGTATCTAAATTTTGATTTTGACTTTCAGAAAATGTCCCCGTTTCGAAAAGAATGTTCGTGTTCTCAATTTATTTATAGATTTAAAAATATGTTCGTTTTTCCATACTTTGTTCAAAATTTTAGAAAAAATGTTCGTTTCTTAAAAACAGTTTGTGTTTTCAAATCTTGTTTGGTAGTTTCAAAACATGTTTGCATATTTTTTGTTTGTGTTTTCAAATTTTGTTCTGGGTATAAAAAGATGTTACCGTTCCAAAAATTGTAAGTGTTTCCAAATTTTGTTTTAGAATTTCACAAATGTTACTATTTTGAAAAGAATCTTTATGCTCTGAATTGTTTTACGGATTAGAAAAGGTTCACGTTTTGAAAAAAAAATCATGATCTTTAATGTTCCTGTCCAAAAATATTGTTTGATTTTAGAAAAAGGTTCGTGTTCTCAAAAATGTTTGCCTTCGAAATTAAAAAAACTGGATCTGCGTTTTAGTTGGCCATTAAGGCTTTCCTCTATTGTATGGTGAACAACACTCGCTAGTTCAACTTGTCGGAAGGTCGTCATCTTTAGCGAGACATCGTATGTTTGATCTGTCGGCGGAGTTATATTTTTTTGCATCACTAACATACTAGCCTCGCTCGCTCTACCTTGCATTGCTAAAGTACTAGCCTGTGCGTTCAGCCGACGGTCTGCCACAAAGAGCGGCAGATAGGAGCTTCCTTTTTTGCAGCATATACGAAGAGGAGCTCCGATACAGCGCCTTATGTGCTGGTTCAGGGAACTGGGGCTCGCTGCCGCACCCGACCACAACCATGCAGTGCAGGGAAATGAATTTATTGCGCCAAAAGTCCCCCAAAAAGTTACTCCCGCAAGGAATCCAGCTCCAACTGTCCAGCTTGAATGTAGGTTACCAAACCACTAGAACTACTAGGCGCTAGTCCAAGGTTTCAGTGCGAGTAGTTTAAGAACAATTGTAGCCGTACTATTTATTGCATATATATTAGAAAAATGTGACTCTTTTGAGCAAAAAAATGTGATTTTTTAAAGTTCACAGATTTAACAAAAACATGATTTTGAAAAAAAAGTTCATCAATTTTCGAAACAAATTCTCAAGTTTCAAAAAAGTTCATCAATTTTTAAAGAAGTCCATAGACTTGCAAAAAACTTCACAAATTATAAAGGATGTTCATAAACATAGGATTTTTTTATTTATTTTCAAAAAAGATCACAAATTATAAAAAACGTTCGTCGTTTTTTAATAATTGATTTCGAAAAAAAGCATCAATGTTTTTTTTAACTCACAAATTCAGAAAAAAATCATCAATTTCGGAAAGAAAGTTAATGTATTTGAAAAAAATCATTAATTCTGGGAAAAGTTCACAAAATTGAAAAGAAAAAGATCAATTTAGAAAAAAAAGTCAATGACTTGAAAAGTGTTCATGAATTAAGAGAAAATAAAAAAGAAAAGGAAGTAAAAAAGGAAAAATAAAATAAAGAAGAAAAGGAAGAATTGATCACAAGAGGCATTGTGAGCGGGTGGTGACTGCAGTTTACCCAGTACAGGGAGGTTGCAGGTTCAAATCACCGTGAACGAACGTCGCACACGAGTTTGTGTGCGCCTGTTTGCATTTAAGACATTAACAGGCGCATCGGTCGCCAAATAGGAAACACCTATACGAGGTGCCATGAACAACCACACATGCTGGCTCAGTGGCTCTGCTCCACACCTCTAGCAATTCTGGCCCAACCATGGTCCAATTAAGAAGGTAAGAGAAATGGATGTGCTGGATTATGTCACGGAGTAAGGCCTAACCAGTGTTAGGTGTCTTCTTACTAATTAAAAGTGTCTAAAAAACTAATTAAAATATAGAACTAGCCCATTTGAGAACCTATTTTGGCAGACGTTCCTACCTGTTCCATCGATTTTGAGTCGCCGAGAGTAGGGATGGCAATATTATCCATGGACCCAAGATAAAAAATATTAATCATGTATTTAAAAAATGTTAAATGTGTATCTTCTATTCTTATATTGTTGCAACCCACTATTTATTTTTTTCTCTTCATGCAACTATGCCACATCAGCAAGTCATGCATGTGGTCATAAGTTATAATTTATGCATTAATATATTCATGCAATCATGTCACCTTAGCAACCATGCATGTTACTTTGTTTCACTTATTTTTGTGCTGGCATAGACGGTCAATGGGAAACTTTTCGAACATGACCGTCTTGTGCCCGAGTCCGGATGGTCCAGCCTATACCTGCACAAGTTTCTATTTGATGTGAATGATCAATAGCTCATGTGGACAACATATTTTAATTTTTTTTCAAGCTTCAATTTATGCATTTATTTTACCAAGATTCCCGCAGCAACGCGCGGGGCATCATCTAGTCTAATTTTTTTTCATGATGTATACAAAAAATGTACAATGTCTATGAAAAAAGAAGAGGAAAATGTAGATATTAAAAATAAGTTTCAAAAATGTTAATCATGTAATAGAAAATTATTAAACATGAATATAAAAGATGTTCCTGTAGTTTAGAAAAAATGTACGGTGTGTATAAAAAAGTAGACATCAGAAAAAATATGTTGGCAGATAATTTAACCATGTATTTGGAAAATGCTAAAATGTGTATATAGAAAATGTTCCCGATATTGAAAAAGTAGACATAAAAAACATCTTTCAAAAAGGTTAATCATGTTCATAAAAATGTTTACATAGTTTTTGAAAAAAATCTATTCCTATAACAAAAATGTTCAACTTTTATTTCAAGAAATACTGACCATTTCATAAAAAATGTTTGAAATATGTAATAGAAAGAAAATGTGTATCATACATTTAAACAATGTTCAATGTGTGTAAAAATATGTTTCACGTATACATTTAAATAAAATGTATATTCTGCACTAAAATAATAAACATGTGTTGAAAAAAAGAAAAAAAATCTGAGGAAAATCAATGAAAATGCAAAAGTAAAACGAAAGATGGAAAAAGAACGAATAAAAACCCAAATAAAATCAATGTAAAAATGAAAATAGTTAAACCCGAGAAGGAAACAAAGACGAAGAAAAACAAGAAATGAAACAAAGAAAGAAAAGAAGAAATAATGAATACCGGAAGAGAAGCAAAGAAAAATAATGAGAGAGGAAAATCCATTAAAAATCATAAAAGAAACAATAATAAACTCGGTGAAAATACAAAAAATAGAAAAACTGAAGAAAATCCAGAAGAAAGAAAGAAAACGAAAAGAAAAAATTGAAAAATCTGAAAAAGACGGACTAAACCAACAAACAATGGCGATCGAGCAAACGACAAAGCCAGTGAACTAACAATTGCAGTCGAGCGAGAGATCCTTCCATCTTTCTATAATAGAGATATAGTTCTCGCGCCGTTGTGGAGCAGGCGAGATAAAGCAGTGCCCCTTTTTGTGTCCAAAAAATCTACGAGAATTATATCTCGCTTATAGTGAGAGTAGCGTCTGTTTTTGGGCAGACACTCACTCACAGTTGGTTTTTTCAGTCGCTTTTTTTTCCTTTTCTCTTCGGTTTATTTGTTTCGTCTTTTGGTTTATTTGCATTTTTCTTTGTTATACTCCTGTTCAGTTTTTTTCTCTGGGGTTTTGGTTTTTCTTTGTTTCTTCTTTATACTTTTATTTTCTTAGTTTCTCTCTTGATTTTCTTTGCTTTCTTCGCTTTTCTTTTTATTTCTTTGTCGGTTTCTATCGGTTGGGCGTTATGCATTAGGCTAATGCATATGCAGTACGTGTTTCTGCTGGACGTTATTGGGGGTGCCGTGTTCGCTGCTAGGACAACCCCCAATAAGCTTAATTACATGATTCATAATTTCTTGTATACATCAATTGCATATGCATTAGCCTAAAAAATCAGCTGCATGTCCATGCTCCTAAGAACTACGTTAAGCCGTTCTCCAAAACATTTTGTGTTTTTGCTCCACATTATCAGCACTCGGCAGCTGGAGCTGTGGGAAAGTATGAGGTGTACACCACCCCTTAAATGCTTTCAAGATACCAATTTTTTATAATTTAAATGTTTCAAAAAATTCTGATTCTTGTTTTGTGAATACTCACAAGGTATGTGTCTAGAACTCCTAAAAAATCGGATCCAATTCGGAATACACATTGAGAAACAAAAATGTTAAACGTGAAAAAAGAGAAAAAAAAACAATATTAACTCTATTCACCTATGAATTTGTCATTTTTTTGTTTTTCAATGTGCATTTCATATTTGGTCCTGATATTTTTAGGGGTTGTAGGCACAATCCTTATGAACATTGGGCGTTGTTGACACATTCCTTGTAAACATTCACATTTTTTTCAGAATTGTTTGGAACATTTAAAATTGATTTTTTTTAAACAAAATGAGGGATCGGGAGCACGTGAACTCTCCCCTGAAACTGCAAGCAGAAATAGCCAGCTGCACGGCGTTGCTGGATCGTCGTGTACTGTACACTCAGAAGCTCGAGAAGATAAGTGTCTGAAGCCTCATCGGTTCCTTGCGTGCTGATCCAGAGCAATCCCAACAAGGCCTCGAAGCTCGAATGTACACGCATGCATTTCGCAGTCTAGCAAGCGTGGCAGTGAAGAAGACGTAGGGATAGCTGGGACCTGAGAAGAGATGATCCTCTGTCGCCTTTTCGCGTCGTCTTGCGGGCAGTGAGCTGCGCCCATGCCTTGCCCTGACCGAAACTACATACATCCGTGCAGGCATGCAGCGTACCCGGTGGATAAAGTAGAACAAAATGTTCTTGCATGTACCCGGTGGAGTACCGGAGTTGCGACACCACTGGCTGCACGCAACGCCTCTTTGCATCCGGAAATACGGTAATACATTTTCCCCGTTATAAAACCCCCCCCCCCCCCCCCCCCCCCACACACACACACACACATCTTCCCTATCTCCGGTCGTGCTGCTCCGGCGATACAGGGACAAGATGGAGCACTCCGGCGATCGACGTTGTACGCGTTGATGAAGAGAAAATAAGTCATTTTCATCTGACGACACACGGGTCATTTTTTTCTCTCGCTCTCTATCTCTTGCAGCCATGAAGCCACGCTGTCGTACCATATGGCGCCTGTAGAACCATAAGGTCACGTTCCCCCGAGACCGGAACCAAGGGAATCATATGACAGAGAAATATGCTCCACGAGAATCTGTCGGCAGCAGCATCGTGCCGGCGGAATAGCTGCATCCGCCCTCGCCTCTGTCGCCGCAAGTCGTCGGCGCGCTGTTCAGGCCGGCGTTGTCGCCACGAGCTCATCCCGTCCACGTCCAGTCATCCATCGCCCGGGCCGTGCCGATTCACGTCGTTTCCAGCTGCGGCGCACGTCCGTAGGTCTCCCCGGTCACCGACGAGCACCGATCAAAACACCCGAGACCCAAGCTGCTGATGCGCCATCTTCGTCCCGTGTACTAATACTACAGTTGCTAATTAGGTGGCCAAATCATTTGAAAGCCAAGTGGTGGTTGGATCACGGTCAGCTATTTATGTTACCTCTGCTCCCTATTTATCGCCGGTTGAAACTCCCAGTGGTAAACTTTGATTCGGGTACCACTAGTTCTTCAGTACTGCCTACGGACAGTAGCTAGCTAATGATTCGGACTCACGGTACAGCGCCAAGACAGTCCAGGGTTTCAGCCACTTCGTAGCTGGAGCAGTGCCGAAAGTTATAATTAAACCTGTACTGGGATCAACCTAAACAAAGCATTAGCAGCTAGTTCTAGGGTACTACGTACTCCAGTTCCAGTAGCTAATTTAGTTGGACACAGCTCGAACGATGGCCATGCAGCTTCAACTATACCTCAAGCTACAGCAACCATGCGTTAATTGCCCGCTCAGGGAGCTCCCATCACCCCGTCAGTGATCTTTGCTGTTTGCCAGTGTGCCTCTCGCTCTCGTTCCACCCGCGTGGTGCTCGTTGCAGATGGGTTTCAGTTAGCCATGGCTAGCATGTGTGCATGATGCCTGACCAATTACCACACGCCATGTGTCCTCGTGCGGTCCGTGCACACGCCAATCTGATCATCGCAGTCAAGCTGATATTATCGATGGCCATGCACGAGGGCTATCTGAAGGCGTGATCTGCCGTCGAGCGCCAAACTTCCACAGCTAGTGTCTATGCGGAATAGGGGTAGCATACGGCTGGGGACGACCTGGTCCCTGAATTAGCCCAAAATCGCTATGCAATGCCACTGGTGCGTACTACTCCCTTAGTCCCTGAGGCTAGCCATAGTGGAAGTAACTTAGGTAGTAACTTAATATATCCCAAGACAATTTTGCTTATGTGACAAGTATTTAATGAAAAAAGAGGTGCTTGTGGTAACATAATATGTTACTGTAACTAGCGCTTCCCGAGACAAAATGAGTCTATGAGAAAATAAATAAAGCAATCTATGATACTACTACTACGTTATTAAGATTATGAAGCGTAAGACTTACACCAGTGTCATACATGCATTTACACTACCAAGTTACTCCCCACTATGACCAGCCTGAAAATCATTGGCAAGTTTGGCCTCGTGGGCCCACTGTCCACGTGTCCCTGCTCTACTGTCTACTCACCTCACCTGGTGTACCAATTATGGGGAGACTCCGGTTGGATGGACGCAAGTCCAACCCACGTAGTACTACTACCGTAGATTCACATTATTGAAGCACTCCCTCCTTTCACAAATATAATATAACAAGTTTTAGATATTTCCGTATGACTACATATGTACTGAAATGAGCGAAAAAACACACTATTAGGTTTGAATATTGTATAATAGGGAAACAATCATGTGCCAATTACGGCGTGTGATTTTTCTCTTATTATGTTTGAACATTGTAATAGGAAAGCAAATACGGTTACCCAGAGCATCTACAACCGGACACAGCAAACATTGTGATTTTCTACAGCCCTCATTTCAACGTATTTTGCCCTGAAAATTAACACACATGTGTGTTATGCCTTCATGTATATCCATTTTTTTTCAGAATTTTTTGAAACGTAAAAATATGAATTTTGATGAAATTTGAATTTGGAGGCCTCATTGGAGCTCGGTCACCAAAAAGGATTTCCAGCGAACAAACACACTATTAGGTTTGAACATTGCAATAGGGAAACAATTATGGCGTGTGATTTTCCTCTTATTAGGTTTGGACGTTGTAATAGGAAATAAAATAAGGTTGCTCATGAACTTGCTTCTTAATGTACAGACAAACTCAATTGCGAAAGAAATCCTGAATGTGTCGCTTGATGTTTCAAAATGCAGAAGAAATCATGAATAATTCTAAAACCATAAATCATCTAGCAAATTTATGGCAATGCAATGCTTCATAATGTGCAAACAACTCAACTGCATTTCTTCAAATCCATTGTTACAGAAGAAGTATTTGCAAATATAGGTTTCTAAAAATGCAGCTCCAATTACATATTTTAAATTCTAGGGTTGCACAAACTTATAATGAGCAACTACCTAACAAGTAAAAAACAACTAAAAAACTAAAATGTGGAATATATATAATCACAACCCCTACAAGTACACAACTTATTTACCTCTGGTACAAATGCATACTAGTTTGCAATCATTCCAATAGCTAAGAAAACATGGCCTACACCTACGCAAGATCTTGGATCGGTGGCTTTGTGATGGCAATGATGATGTTTTTCCCCTTCATGGTTTGCGCAAAACAACATGTGTTGCACGAAATAGAGGACCATCAATCTTTTGATTCCAAAGGCTGGCCAACAATAATGTCATGACATGCAAGTATGCAAGTGTAGGACCTCCTCTACACTATACCCATTGATCCTATTCGAGAACATTCTGTGAAACTAACGGTCTCCTTGTTAAGAAGTACTCATAAGGCACTGCCAACAGATGAATTAGTTCCTTTTTATTGTTTGTATCATCCCCTGATCGGTTTGTATTTTTTTTTTTGAAACGAAGGCAAAAGATTTGCCTCTTCAACTAAATAAGGAAGAGTAGAGTTTAGAGTTTTACAACGCACTCACAAAAAAGCGGCATGACAATTAATCGTACAATATGATGTTCCCTAGCTTTCTTGGGCCAGCAGTAACCCAAAGTTTAGCATCTTCTAAAATGTTGGTTAGGAGGACTGGCGGTGGTGCGCTTTTTCAATGAAAACGCGGGCGTTTCTCTCATTCCAAATGGTCCAAGAAACGAGCATGGTGAGGGAAGCCATTGCGTGGCGGTGAGGGTTGCGGTCGTCGGTTCTTTTTTGCCACCAACCAGGGACGGTTACTTCTAACTGCCAATCGGAGGTGTCCATGTGCGTGAGCCCAAGCTTCTCAATGATTGATCTCCAGAGCCTAAGTGTGTAGCGACACTTGACAAAGAGGTGTATCCCCGTTTCTTGTTCTCTTTTGCAAAGCGGGCAAGGGCCACAGTTTGGCCAACCACGCTTCTCCAAACGATCGGCAATCCAAATCATATCTTGCAAAGCCAACCAAGCAAAGAATTTAACCTTTGGAGGTGCCCAAGCCTTCCACACCATGCGGTCCATGGGGGACAAAGTCAGGCCTAGAAATTGCGCTTTGTAGGCGGTGCTCGCTGTGTAGATCCCATTGTTCGCATGCTTCCAAATGATGTCGTCTTCGGCTTGCTCATCAAGATGGAAGTTATGCACAAGCATCCAAAGGTTAAAGAATTCCGAAATGTGGTTGGCGGAGATGGTAGTGTCATGCTTGATCTTGAAGATCCAAGCGTTCCCCTTCAGAGCCTCACGCACCTTCCAATTCTTTCTCTTCGATGCCTCATAGATTAGTGGTGCAATGTCCTTGGGCTTGCGCCCCAGGAGCCAAGGGGAGTCCCAGAAAGGTGTTTTGGCGCCGTCGCCGACAGTAATAGTCGTAGATGCATAGAAGAACTGGAGGTCCACTTCAGTGTAGGGGTTGCCAGAGCCAACCCATAATCTGCGGGGCTCCTTCCATTCGTACCATAGCCAACGAAGCCGCAACGCCCGTGCAAACTTGTCAGTGTCGAGCACCCCAAGGCCACCATAATCTTTTGGTCTACACACCATTTTCCAGTTGACCTTGCATTTGGCTCCCGTGCTCTTCTCCGCACCCGACCAAAGGAAGGTCCTCTCAATCTTGTTGAGTGTATCCAGAATGCCCGACGGCACAATGAGAGGCGTGATAGAGAACACCGCTTGGGAGGAGATGACGGACTTGACGAGAGTCGTTCGTCCGATAACAGTGATGTTTTGCCCATCCCAAGTGGTTAATTTTCCGGCTGCCTTGTCCACCAGGTATTGGAAATCCACCGTCTTTAGCTGGCAAACCGAGAGAGGCAAGCCTAGGTATTTCACCGGGAAGGAAGCACGGATCACCGGCATATTCCGAAGAATGCGCTCAAGGTCAAGATGGTTGCAACGAATTGGCACGGCTGAGCTTTTTTGGAAGTTGGTGCAGAGGCCCATCACGTCACCAAAGCCTCGTAAGATTGCAACTAGGTTGTCAATGTCCCTCTTGATGGGTGCCACAAAGACCACAACATCATCCGTGTACAGTGAGGTTCTCATCACAGCTCCCCGGCCACGAAGCTTATGGAGGAGCCCTTTTCGCGTGGCGAGGTCCAAAATGTTATGCTAAGGATCAATCGCAAGGACAAACAGGAGGGGGGAAAGGGGGTCCCCCTGCCTGAACCCGCTCCCGTGCTTGATTGGAGGGCCAGGCATCCCGTTTAGCATGATTCTCGATGAAGATGAGGAAAGAAGTGCAGCAATCCATGCTCAAAATTTAGGCGGGAACCCTAGCCGTTGCAGGAGCTCAAGAAAGTATCCCCACTTGACCGAATCAAAGGCCTTCTTTATGTCAAGCTTGAGAAGGAGGGCAGAGGTTCTCCTCTTGTGTAGGCGCCGGGCGAAATTCCGAACGTACATGAAATTGTCATGGATGCTTCGTCCCTTGATGAAGGCGCTTTGAGCGTTGGAGACAAGTTCATCCATGTGGGGAGAAAGCCTGAGCGAGAGAACTTTGGCAACGATTTTGGCGATGGCATGAATAAGGCTAATGGGTCTGTAGTCAGGAATGCCTTCTGCACCATCCTTTTTCGGTAGGAGGATAACATTGGCGGAGTTGACCCACTACAAATTGGAGGTGTGCAATGAGTCGAAATGCTGCACAACCCTCATGACTGTATGCTTGATGATTCCCCAACATTTCTTGAAAAACATCCCCGTGAAGCCATCCGATCCAGGCGCTTTATCACTAGGCATCTCTTTAATGGCAATCCAGACCTCGTCTTCTGTGATGCTATCATCAAGGTCTTGCAAATCATGAGGCTCGGTACCAAGCTCCTCCCAATTGAATTCTTTGTTGCTCGTACCTCTCCTCCCCATAACCTCAGAGAAGTGGTCATGTACGATCTTCTCTTTTTCTTCATGCTCGGTCACCCAGCCATTAGCGTGCTTAATCCGGTGAATGTGATTTTTTCGTCTGCGGGCATTAATACGCCGATGAAAGAACTTGGTGTTGGCATCCTCGTCCCTCAAGTTGGTAATCCTAGCACATTGACCTTTTCTCGCATGCTCAAGCACATCCAAGCTAATCACCCTGCGCTTGAGCCTAGAGCAGGTCACGTTCCTCCAGGGATAGAGATATTTGCTCTTGTGCAGTATCTAACCGGAGGATGACGAGAAGTGTTGCATGAAGTTGTATGCTGGCATTGGAGAATAGCTTCTTGCTCCATTCGGACAAACGGAGCGCTGTTTTTTTAGTTTACTGTGCAAAATGAGAAACGGCTCTCTGTGGCTCACGCGCTCGTCCCACGCCTTTTGGACCACTTCGTTGAAACCGGGCAGAGATACCTAGAAGTTCTCAAATTTGAAGGACCGTGGTCTCCTAGGCCCCTTGGCGCCGGAAAGCAGAAGAGGGCAGTGGTCGGAGAGGGAAGACGATAAGGCATGCAACACATGTGTGTTGAAGGTCGTGTCCCACTCCGCGTTACAGAAAAATGAGTCTAGTTTGCACAGAGTTGGGTTGTCCCGCTCATTACTCCAAGTGAAGCGCCTGTTCTGAAGGTGAATTTCCTTGAGCTCACACGATTGCAGGGTTGCGCAGAATCAGTTGATTCTACTCCGATTTTCATTTCTCTTGTTTTTGTCACACGCCCGGTAGATTTGGTTGAAATCCCCAATGGCGAGCCAAGCAAGGCCAGACGTAGGCTTGTGGGAGGCAAGCTCGGCGAAGAAGGAATCTTTGCTAGCGGAGTCAGTGGGACCATAGACGATTGTTAACTTGACGTACACATCGGTTGCGCGGATTCGGACGTTGCCACAGAGGCAGAAGGCCAAAATTGTGATGTCAGTGATCTCGAGAATGCTGTCATGCCACAGCAAAAGAATCCCTCCCCTGGTTCCCGTCGCCGGGCGCTGAGCAAATTTTTTGAGTCTGTTAGGGCATCTCCAGCCGCGCCCCCAACAGGCCCTCCCCAGGCGATTTTGCCGCGCCGATGCCAAAAAAAGGCCCCAGTCGCGCCCCCAGAAGCCCGTTTTTCGCCGGCTCGGGTCAAAACTGGTGCCGGCGGACTCAGGCCGAACCCGGCGCCGTAGGGGCGCTTCGGGAGCCGGCACAAGCGAAAAAGGCGCGTGGGACCGCCCTGGAGGCGACCCGAGGGCCTTTTCCTGCCGTTTCTTGACGCTTTTCCCTCGCATCTCTCCTGCTCGCTCGCCTTCCTCCCGCCATTCTCTCCCTTTCTCCCGCCAAACCGCCTCCCGCTCGCCGCGAAGAAGCACGCCATGCCGCCGAAGAAGTACGCCATGCTGCGCGCGGCGGCAACCGCGACTGGCCCCGTGGCCCAGCCAAAGCAGAGGAAGCCGAGGGCGCCGCCATCGAAGCCACCGGGCCTGTCGAACGCCGAGTGGAGGGTGGAAGTTCAGTGGCGCTGGCGATCACCGCCGACAAAGCGAATGAACCATAGCCAAGAAGGCCCGCGACAACGCGGCAGCCGCGGCGAGTCTTCCTCATCGGTTGACCAGCGGGATGAATCCACCCGTCGTCACCACGCCCAAGACGCTACAGGGACCGCAAGGCGCCGGATCTCCATGGGGTTCATCGTCGCCCGGCTACGCCGACGGCGACGCGCACGGTGGGTTCAATCCAAACGTGACCTT
Organism: Aegilops bicornis; assembly: GCA_021605145.1. Taxonomy (NCBI): domain Eukaryota; kingdom Viridiplantae; phylum Streptophyta; class Magnoliopsida; order Poales; family Poaceae; genus Aegilops; species Aegilops bicornis. Next base: position 705,630,172 of record CM038675.1, read on the forward strand.
CCCTCATGGTCACCCCGCTACGCGCACGCCCTCGCCCGCCTTCGTCGGCGTGCAGTACCCTCCATACAACTACTCGCCGCCCGCCGCCTGCGCATCCACACCGGCGCCCCATCTCTACCGTGGACCGCTACCCTTCTCGCACCTCGGCGACGCCGACGACACGGGAGCCGACATGGACGACATCATCGCGGCAGGATCGACCGCGGCCGCCGCGTCTCCCGGGTTCGCCACCTAGGACGAGGTGGTGGACCTCGCCGCGACATTTGAGGCCGAGCTTCGGCTACGTCTCTGGCGACGACGCAGGAACCCGAGGAGGAGGAGGAGGACCGGGAGGAGGAGGAGGAGGAGGAGGAGGAGGAGGAGCCGGCTCCTGTTTCGACGAATGGGCGCCGGAAGAAGAAGAAGCGGGCGGCTAGGTCAGGCGAACCGCGCATCAAGTGGACGTCCAAGGAGGAGGAGTGCCTCGCCGAAACATGGAAATTAAATCCTCGACCCGACCACCACGAACGAGCTTGGAGACGATCGGGACCGCATGAAGGCGAGTTCGACGGCGGAAGCTCGTCGACCCCTACTTCAAAGGTGTCTACATGCAGCGCGGCTCCAAGGGATGGCGAACCATTGGGGGCGTGTCCAGTTGGCGTGCAACAAATGACATGGAATCGTCGAGGAGGTCGCGGCTCGCCCGGAGAGCGGCGCCAGCGTTGAGGATCAGGTACGCACGCCGTTCGCCCGCATATCTTCGTCGCTTCACGCCGCCGCCGCCAACTGTTTGTCCCTCCGTGCAGTTGTTGCGTATGTTCGCCATGTATCGGGGCGACAACCAAGACGCCGACTTCAAGCACCTCCACGTCTACAAACGCATTGACAAGTGCGAGAAGTGGGCGGAAGTCCGACGTGCCCTCGACAAGGCCAATGAGACATACAAGCCGGACGCGGCGACTCGGCCAGCGTCGGAGGCGGCCGGACGGCAACAAATTGGCAAAGAAGGGGAAATGCGCCGATGCGGCAATCGCGCGATCGCAGGAGTCCATCGAGCATTGCCTCGCCGACGCCCAGGCCCGGGCCGTCCTACGCGAAGAGAAGACCGAGGCGCGGTGGTCGTCGCTAATGAAGACCAACGCCATCAAGCTCGACCGCTTCCGGATTTAACGCCGCCAAGAAGAGGAACACCGACATGGCTTTTCCGATGGTAGGCGGACATGCTCCAGAGCAACGACGAAGCTCAAGGCGTGGTACCGGGCGCGGCGATGCCTCATCTCGAACGAGCTGCCGACGGCAACGCCGACGACGCCCACGACCACACGGACGCCAAGCCCGAACGACGCCTCTACATCGCCGCCAAAGAAGGCCGGTTGCTACCGACACAGCCCAAAGACCGAAGCAGCTCCGACGACGAGCTCACAGACGCCGACTCGCCAACGCTCGAGCCGACACCGCCGAAAGTGAATCGTTGCGCACGCGATCGCCGGATTCTGTTTTTGTAACCCCGGACTATGTCCGATCGCCGGATTTGCGGCGTCTTTTGAAGAACGAAACGAGTTTAAATTTTCCACATCCCTGAGCCGTGGCGTGGGGCGTGTTGGTCGCCTCGGCGAACTAGACGCCGTGCGCCTATTTAAGCGCCTGGGCCGGACGGCTGGAGATGCCCTTACCACCCAGGGAGGAGGCAACAAACATATCTTTGTATTGGTCTTAGCGCTTTGTTCAAGTGTGAAATGGTAGGGAGGTCCTGCGGTGGTAAGGAAGTCGTGCGGTCTGAAATACTACAGTCTACAGGATACGACCAAGGCAGGGAGCAAGCAGACAGCGTGATGGAGCATAGTGCATATACCCCACCCAAATAAACGCCTGGTACACCCAACCCAATTATACGTCTCCCTTGTCCAGAGTTCATGAATCAGACAAGATTGCAGGCCTCCTCTTCTTGAGTCTATCATTGCGCCACGTACAGCAATTAAGCTCCGTCATGGGCACTTGGGTAGATCGGCGCCCAGGCATACAAGCACGCGACACTCCAGTAGAAAGGTAAGAAAAATACAGTAGAATAGCTCTGGAAAAGGAAGCAGAAGGATGAAATGCATCATGGCAATCTTGTTTCAAAAAATAAATAAAAATGCATCATGGCAATTCTTTGCCTACGGTACAGAACAAAATCCAGACCGCCTCATGTCAAGCAGCTTGCTGTTAGTGACACACTCTTCCTCGACGATGGAAAGATAAGGCGACGAGAACAGATGCGAACACCAGTGGCCTGTCAAATGCCATCAGTGTAGCGTCCTGTGTAACAACTAGCACACGAGCCTAATCCGAACGCCGAACGCCGGATTGAACACGCCTTCCACCTTTTTGCCAGTGTAGGGATGAGGACATGCAGCTAGCTAGCTGGGATCGAGTCTGGGACCCGAGTACCTGACGGATTACTACGAGCCCCTATCCTTTCCTTTGTCGCGCTAGTGATCTTCTAGGCAGTGGCCGTGCCCTGTGACTTCTTTGTCACGTTGCATGCATGTACAGCAGCGTAGTTCCATCCACCGAGTGACTGATTGACGGGGCAAAGCTATATCATTGAGTAACAACTGCTGGCTTGGCTTGTCAAGCCTCAAGATAAGCTCAGCACACAGTAAACGTACCGCGAACGAACAATCTACCCAAGCCGTTGCAAAGAAGTGGAACAGAGAGCAACAAACACATGAAGAAGAACAAGGCGTGGCATATATATCTTACACACGAAGTGAGCGTGAGCGTGACAAAGAACGAACACAAGAATCTACCACCGGCTACATATCACATTATCCCCCACACCAGTCCTTATTTATCATACAATACAGACGCCCCCATCTTCCCTTTCTCCGGCGGTCGACGTATACACGGACGGTCCAATGCTAGCTTGCTGGGTGGACATAGGGGGCTACATGGAGCACTCGGCGGGGACGCCCTTGGCGACGCGCTTGGGGTCCGTGCAGTAGTTGTAGATCATGTAGTTGCTCTGCACCCACCGCATCCGCTGCTGCCGCGTCAGGTCCAGCTCCTGGTTGTACCACTCGCCGGCCGCGCCGGTGCCTGGGGAGACCTCAGTGCCAACGCTGGCACCGCAGCGCGGCCGGCCGCCCGCGGTCACCACGCACGCGTCGGCCTTGAAGCCGCGGTAGGAGGCGGAGAACGGGGCGTGGGACCAGTCCGTCTTGACGCGGCCGCCCTGCGTGGCCCAGTCGTCGGCGTTCCAGAGGCTGGAGTAGAGCCGCATCGGCTGGTTCTTGGGGAACGCGATCCCTTTTCCCTCAAGGTTCCTGAAGTCCCTGATCGGCATGTCGTCCACCATGAAGCTACATTATTCACACCAAATCAATCGGTCAGTCAGATGTCGTGCACTTGATCTTGAAAGAAATAAAAGAAGGTTGGGCAATGGCGATGAACCAACTTACATGATGTGCTTTGGGTTCCAGAGGATGGAATATGTGTGGAAGTCGTTGGTGGGATCGAACCAGAGGCGGAACTGCTGCTCCCGTTGGCCCTGCCCCTGCGTGAACACGTTGGTGTGCAGAGTGTACGGCTCGCCGGTGACGTTGCCCAGGAACTCAAAGTCGATCTCGTCGTGCGTCGGCCCCTGCGACGACAGCTGCACATTCATACGCACCAAACCAATCGAGTTATGTTAGGCACGCACATGAACCAAGCAAATCGAGAAGCAGATGATGTCGGCTTAATTACGTAGTATGCGGTGACGGTGCCGGCGGAGTTGCCGGGGACGAGCTTGATCTGCATGTCGATCTTGCCGAAGAGGTACTCGTGCTTGGACTGGAACCCGGAGCCGGAGATCTTATCGAGCCCCAGCGTGAGGAGCTGGCCGTTGTTGAGGATCTTGCCGCGCCCGTCACCCCAGGTGACGTCGAACTCCTTGTCGAAGCTCGCCGCCGCCAGGGCACAAGAGGCGAGCAGGATCGCCAGCACCAACACCGCCACGCGAGCCATGCGTTTCGAGCTGCGAAAGCACGCTCACTCAACCAGCTAGCTAGAAGAAGGTTGATGAGGGGAAAGCTGGATGCAAGGTGGAAGCTTGTGTTTGTGTGAGTAGAATGAGCGGGGCGTGAGGGGTTTATATAGGGGTTTGGAGAGGAGATGAGCGTGGCGTGTCCGATGGATGGATGGATGGATGGATGGTTCTGCGAACTGGCCGGAGAGGAGTGTAATGCGTGTGAGTTGGCGCCAGAGCAGGCAGGCCGGCTCTGTAGCTGCCAAATTTCTGATTGAAAATGAGACGCCCGACTGCCCCGACATGGCGACGCCATGGGCTCTCACGTACAGCAAGAAGCCATTAAGAATTGATTGAGACGTATAGCAAATTTCTAGCGGCAATGCAACATCTATTGATTTTTTAAAAAAAGAAAAATTGGTCGCTTGGATCTGTATCTACAGCCTTTGAGATGGTTTTTGTTTTGTACACAAATGGCAGTAGAAAAGAAAAGGAACTACATAATGTATGAACAAAGGAATAAGCAGAGATGGATGGACGATCAATTCTTGTCGACCTTTTTCTTCCTCTCGAAGAGTGTGAAGATTTCTCGTATGTTACTCCCTACGTTTCTTTTTAATTTGTATATAAGATTTGGTCAAAGTCAAACCTTATAAAATTTGACTAGCTTTGTAGAAAAAGGTATCAACATCCACACTATGAAATCAATAATATTAGATGCGTAATGAAATTAATTTTCATAACATATAACTTTAGTATTGTAGATGTCAATATTTTAGGACGCCGATAACTGCCACACGTATGGCACGATGGACACCCGCCCACACGACCCTGTGTGGCATACCCCGCAGGCAGCCCACACGACTTTGTGTGGGCTAATATAAGAACTACCCACACGTGTGGTAGGAGGAGCATCCTACCACACGGCTCCTACGGTACAATGGGATCGATCTGAAGTACGAATTCGTTTGACAGGGGAACCCACACCCCACACGTCTTTCCCCTGTGAAAAAAGAGGGAAAAAGCCCACTAACAACAAATTAAATGAAAAGGCCCGGTTTTTGATTTTTTCTGTACAAATAAAAGCCCAGATTTTGCTCAGATACTAAAAAATGCCATCAGCTGCTTCGAAAAAAGCAGAAAATGTCATTCGAGTTTAACCATGAACAAAGGTTTATATTTGTTTTTTAACGATGGCAAAGGTTTATGAACACATATATAATGCCCAAAATGAAATATGGCAAATCTGCCATCACGTCAATATTGCCATGTGAAAAAACGCAAAAAGTTGAAAAATTCATGTGAAAAGAACACACAAATTTGACAAGGCAATAAAAGATAAAAATGCAATTGCATTTTTAATTACAAATGCCATGAAAGTTTAATCAAAATTGCCATGTTTCGAAGGAGAATTTTGCCGTGTGTGAGAAAAAACACAAAATGTTGAAAATCAAGTATGAACAAAGAGATTTTCCATGACAGATTGGTATCAAAGAATTGCCGTGTTTTGTATGATGAATTTAATGTGTGTTGAAAAACACAAAAGGTTTGGAATTCACCTATGAACAAGAAACGTGTCATGGCAAATTAAGTATCAAAACTTGCCACGACGAAATTCATGTAAACTAAATTTGCCATGAACAAGAAACATTGCCATGGCAGATTCATATTGAAACTTGCCATGGCAGAAAAAATCATTTAAACTAAATTGCCATGATCACCAAAATAAATTTGCCATGAATTGTAAACTAAATTTGCCATGAATTGTAAACTAAATTTGCCATGAACCAACAAACCTAAATTTTCCATGATCAATAAACCAAATTTGTATCAAAACTAGGCACGGCAGACTTATATCAATAATTGCCATGTTCTGGTATGATGAATTTGCCATGTATGTAAAAAACAGAAAAGTTAAAAAATCATAAATATGAACAGGAAAATTGGCACGGCAGAAATTCACGTAAACTAATTTTGCCATTACCAAGAAAAATTGCCATGGCAGATTCATATTGAAACTTGCCATGACAGAAAAAATCATGTAAACTAAATTGCCCTGATTTGAAAACGTATCAAAACTTGGCATGGCAGATTTGTATCAAGAATTGCCATGTTTTGGTATGATGAATTTGCAGCGTGTGTAAAAAACACAAAAGGTTGAAAATAAAAAAATATGAACGAGAAAATTGCCATGGCAAATTCGTATCAAGAATTGCCGCTTGTTTGTATGATGAATTTGCAGTGTGTGAAAAAAACACAAAAAGTTGAAAGTCCAGTATAAACAAGAAAAATGCCATGGTAGATTAAGTATCAAAACTTGCCACGGCGAAATTCACGTAAACTAAAATTTGCCACGATTTGAAATTCGCCATGACTAGTAAACTAAATTTGCCATGAACCAAATAAACAAAATTTGACATGATCAAATAAAATCAGTTTGCCATGATCAATAAACTAATTTTGCCATAGCCAACAAACTAAATTTTCCATTATCAACAAACTAAAATTGCCGTGGTTAACTAAGAAACAAAAGCATAAAGATTATCATGGGCGTGTTAAAAAAACTAAATTTGCCATGACTAGTAAACTAAATTTGCCATGAACCAAATAAACTAAATTTGCCATGAACCAAATAAACTAAATTTGACATGATCAAATAAAATCAGTTTGCCATGATTAATAAACTAAATTTGACATGGTCAATAAACTAAATTTGCCATGGTGTTTTGCTTATAATTAGAAATATACGTTATAGAATTGCCATCGATAAAAGTTTAACAGTTGCCATGATTTCTGACCTCAATCTAACCACATGTATTCTATAGATAACAACACCAGATAATTAACAGGCCTCGTGACCTAGGGTACTACTACAGGTACACATGTTTAAGCTATGTGACCAACTTAAAATGCCATGGGTGTTAAATTTGCCATGCCTCTGAAATTTACCATGGCATCATCAAAAATTGCCATGACTTTAAAGTTGCCATCACTGCATGCTCGAAAACTGCCCGTGGAAACTATAGACTATCCATCCAATTCTAAACAAAGGTTAAATTATCAGATTGAAAACTGTACTCAGATGATTGATCAAACAAAAATCATCTCCCTGCTGTCGTGTGCATGAACACACAACACGCTTGGCGAGAGAGGGAAAATCAAACATCCATGGCATCGGGTGCCGGAGGAGCACATAGCGGCGGGCCTTCACGAAGATCACATCGAGCACGCCAATGTAAATGCGTGATTGCAGTAGTTGCTGGGCTACCGCGACGCATGCGAACAAGATGTTGCCTCCCACGACCACAAGCCCATCGATGTTGACGACGAACATGGGGTGTCACTTGCCCACGGGTCGAGTAGCTCCGGCCGCGCCGCACCCACCACGGAGGCCGAGCCCCACCGAGGACACCATGACCCGCCGCCGTCGTTCCCGGGCAGGAGTTGGGGAGTAGCGGCGGCATACGCAGATAGATGGCGCAGCGTCGAGCTCGAACCCTGTAGCAGCAGCCTCGCCTCCGCTTCAAGCAATCCGCCCCCCTGGACCTCCCCCTCACGGGAAAACCACGCAGCTCTCCCTCACCGCCACCCAAGCCGCCATGGGAGAAGGGGATCCACCGGTGCTCACCACCAATCGCCCCTCCCGCCCCTCACGCCTGCCACCGCCCATCTCGCCGGCCACCTACTGGTCACCACAAAGATACATATGAGAGGGGATTACTAGCAGAGGGGAAGAAGAGGAGCGGCACGGGGCGGTGGGAAGAAACCTGGCTGCGCTAATCAACGTTCGCCGGCCACCGGATGTGTGGGAGAGGCGTCGGGGTCGCTCGGGGTTGAGCTCCTTGGCGCGTGGCCGCCGTCGATGCGGGGGAAAGTGAGTGGAGTGGGGGTGGGGGGCCTGAGGCAAGAGGATAAGGTGCGCTGCCACACGCGTTCGGGCGAGGAGTGTTTTCGCCACAACACCGTTTGCTTACGTGGCTTTTGACCCGGATGGCAATTGCTCTAAAATTCGTGCAAACGGATCGAACGGCATCAAGTGCGTGTGGGCGGGTTTCTAAAATGCCACACGTGTGGGCGTTAACATTTCCGATATTTTATTCTATAAAGTTAGTCAAACTTTACAAAGTTTGACTTTGACAAAATCTTATATGCGGACTAATAAGAAACAGAGGGAGTACTATAAGAGCAAGTACAAAGTGGGCTTATAGCCCGCCTACATGGTGTTTTTGTCTATGTGGAGGAGAGATACGTTGAAAAAGGATGGAAATAGGCTCTCATGAAGAGCCTAACTATATGCGTGCTCCTAGGCTAAAGTAATAAATACAATGAAAGAGAAAGAGAGAAGGTGAAGAAAAGTACTAGTCTAATAGCCAACCTTATTGTATTAGTGACTACATGCAATGGCTGCAGATGACATGGAAGTTGCTTATAGCCAGCAATTGGCTATACTATTAACCATGCTCTAAGTGATATAAGAGTATAAGCGGGCCCTTCTTCGGCTGCTCGGCGCTGGTACGGTGGCTGATATCCATGGATCAGGGACGATGGTCCCTTTGGTGAGCCTTCCCCGTCCGGTGGTGCGGCAGGGCGGGTGGGCTGCCGGGGATCGGACCGGGTGGCCGGCGATTCGCTGACGGGTTGGTGTCGCGGCTTGCTGCCCAGATGGCCAACGACACCGAGCTGGTTCTTCCTTCAACTCATGTTGCGTGCAATCCTTACCGGACATGGCCATGCTGCTAGCCGGTTACCGGGTTGGGACGGAGCAGGAGGTGGGGGATCCAGATTGGGATAATTCCCAGATCGGCTCCTGTCGGCCGCGACAGCGACGGCGACCCCGAGGGTGCCACTTTTCTTCATGGAGACGTCGTTCGGGCCCGACCTACCTTTTCTCACCTCACGGTCTCTCGGATGAAAACCCTATGGCGGCAACGACGCTCTTGGCGTCGTCTCCTTCTTGAAGGCGTCGTGTCCTACTTGAAGGCGTCGTCATGAGAGCTATGTGGTGGTGGGCACCACTTAGGTGCGTCGGCAGTTGCAGATGGTGTGCCCATCTTCCTCCAGGTGACAGTTCTTCCTGGGGAAACCCTAGATCCGGGTCTCCCGGATCGGATGATGATGGAGACTTTGATGATGTTCTCGCTCCTGGGGGCATCGTCTTGGAGGACTAGTTCACTGGAGAGGCCAACAGGTGGACCGGTGTTACATCGACTGCATTGATGACGGTGGGTCTCAGCGGCGTGGAGCAGTGGAGTCTCAGAGTTGGACACGGATTGATCGATACATCATGCTGGTGGTGCTGTCTGGTGTCGTGGTGACATCAACGACATATGGGATTGACAAGATCTATGCAGTGATTCCTTCTGAAGACGGGATGGCAAAAGATGGCGGCGGCGGATCCTAGAGCGTGCGCAGGCGGTGCAAGTTATGGGACGCCTAGAACGAATGGTCTCCAGGCCACTTGATTAGATTGTGTCTGTCATGCGGATAGGGCACATCCATATACTTATAGGTGTAACGACTTTGTTCGCCTAGAAGGGGGCTTCGGGTTGATCATTCTATTCATTTTGTCAGACTCTGGTCAATAATTAATAAAAGGACAACGCTAACGCCCACACGTGTGGTGCGAGCCAGACCCGCACACACGCCCTATAACACACAGACTGCGCCACATCACCGCATGCATGCATGTGAGAATCTTTTTTGATTCTCAGTTTTTAAAATGTTTTATCTCTTAAATGAAAAATCCGATTGAAGATCCGTTTTCACCATTAAATCCCTCGCGACGAGATCTTCGAAACTAGATCTCAAATCAATATATTTCGATGATTTTTTTGGGTTAAAAGTTGCCATGTCTATTGCACATGAATTGCCATGATGCTTGCACTGAAGTTGCCATGATATGCTTCAGCTATTTTCTTCTATATTTAGAAGTAAATTTTGACATATTATAAAATGGGGAATTAATAAACTAGACTTGCCATGAACCATAAACTAAAATCGCCATGATACATGCACTTAAAATTGGCATGGTTCATACAAAAAATAATTTTCACGGTCAAATCTTTGGAATTTCCATCATCAAAAAATTAAAATTGCCATGCTCTACAAACTAAAATTGCCACATGTCAACTTTAGTTTAAGCACTATGACAACTACAGTGTAAGCATCATGGCAACTTTTGGACAATTTTTTTTCGTCGAAACATATCAACATGGGTCTAGTTTTGAAGATCTCGTCGAGACGGATTTAATGGTGAAAACGGATTTTTAATTCGACTTTTAATTAGGATATTAAATATTTTTAAGCCGAAAACTATAAAGATTCCTGGTGATGTCATCTGTTCATACGTGGCAAAATGAGTGGTGATGAAGGCGTGTGGGCGATGTGCAAGATGCCACTCGTGTGGGCGTCAGTTTTTTCGTTAATAAAAATGGATGTATGCATCATGATAATGTAGAGGTGGGGGTAATCCTCCTATTCAAAAAAATGTTTGTTGCTATTGTACTTTTTGATGGGGCGCCACCTGGTGATTGAAGGAAATATGCCCTAGAGGCAATAATAAAGTTATTATTTATTTCCTCATATCATGATAAATGTTTATTATTCATGCTAGAATTGTATTAACCGGAAACATAATACATGTGTGAATACATAGACAAACATAGTATCACTAGTATGCCTCTACTTGACTAGCTCGTTGATCAAAGATGGTTGAGTTTCCTAACCATAGACATGAGTTGTCATTTGATTAACGGGATCACATCATTAGGAGAATGATTTGATTGACTTGACCCATTCCGTTAGCTTAGCACTTGATCGTTTAGTTTACTGCTATTGCTTTCTTCATGACTTATACATGTTCCTATGACTATGAGATTATGCAACTCCCGATTGCCGGAGGAACACTTTGTGTGCTACCAAACATCACAACGTCACTAGGTGATTATAAAGGTTATCTACAGGTGTCTCCGATGGTACTTGTTGAGTTGACATAGATCGAGATTAGGATTTGTCACCTTTTCGGTAATGCACATCACTATAAGCCTTGCAAGCAATGTGACTAATGAGTTAGTTGTGGGATGATGCATTACGGAACGAGTAAAGAGACTTGCCGGTAACAAGATTGAGCTAGGTATTGAGATACCGACGATCGAATCTCGCGCAAGTAACATACCGATGACAAAGGGAACAACGTATGTTGTTATGCGGTTTGACCGATAAAGATCTTCGTACAATATGTAGGAACCAATATGAGCATCCAGGTTCCGCATTGGTTATTGACCGGAGACGTGTCTCGGTCATGTCTACATAGTTCCCGAACCCGTAGGGTCTGCACGCTTAAAGTTCTGTGACGATCGGTATTATGAGTTTTTGTGTTTTGATGTACCGAAGGTAGTTCAGAGTCCCGGATATGATCACGGACATGACGAGGAGTCTCGAAATGGACGAGACGTAAAGATCGATATATTGGATGACTATGTTCGGACACCGGAAGTGTTTCGGGAGGTTTCGGACATATACCGGAGTACCGAGGGGGTTATCGGAACCCACCGGGGAGCATATTGGGCCTAATGGGTCTTAGTGGAGAAGAGGAGGGGTGGCCAGGGCAGGCCGCGCGCCCCCTCCCCCTCTAGTCCGAATTGGACAAGGAGGGGGGGCCCTTTCCTTCCCCTCTCTCTCCTCCTTCCCCCTTCTCCTACTCCTATCAGGAAAAGAGGATTCCTACTCCCGGTGGGAGTAGGACTCCCCCCTTGGCGCACCCTCCTCCTTGGCCGGCCGCCTCCCCCTAGCTCCTTTATATACGGGGGCAAGGGGGCACCCCAAGGAGACAACAATTGATCTTTGATCTTTTAGCCATGTGCGGTGCCCCCCTCCACCATAATCCACCTCGGTTATATCGTAGCGGTGCTTAGGCGAAGCCCTGCGTCGGTAGCTTCATCAACATTGTCACCATGCCGTCGTGCTGACGAAACTCTCCCTCGAGCTCTACTGGATCGTGAGATCGCGGGACGTCACCGAGCTAAACGTGTGCTGAACGCGGAGGTGTCGTACGTTCGGTACTGAGGATCGGTCGATCATGAAGACGCACGACTACATCAACCGCCTTGTCATAACGCTTCCTCTTAACGGTCTACGAGGATACATGGACGACACTCTCCCCTCTCGTTGCTATGCATCACCATGATCTTGCGTGTGCGTAGGAATTTTTTTGAAATTAGTACGTTCCCCAGCAGTGGCATTCGAGCCAGGTTTATGTGTAGATGTTATATGCACAAGTAGAACACAAGTGAGTTGTGGGCGATACAAGTCATACTGCTTACCAGCATGTCATACTTTGGTTCGGCGGTATTGTTGGATGAAGCGGCCCGGACCGACATTACGCGTACGCTTACGCGAGACTGGTTCTACCGACATGCTTTGCACACAGGTGGCTGGCGGGTGTCAGTTTCTCCAAATTTAGTTGAACCGAGTGTGGCTATGCCCGGTCCTTGAGAAGGTTAAAACATCACTAACTTGATGAACTATCGTTGTGGTTTTGATGCGTAGGTAAGAACGGTTCTTACTCAGCCTGTAGCAGCCACGTAAAACTTGCAACAACAAAGTAGAGGACGTCTAACTTGTTTTTGCAGGGCATGTTGTGATGTGATATGGTCAAGACATGATGCTATATTTATTGTATGCAGAGATGATCATGTTTTGTAATGGAGTTATCGGCAACTGGCGGGAGCCATATGGTTGTCGCTTTATTGTATGCAATGCAATCGCCTGTAATTGCTTTACTTTATCACTAAGCGGTAGCGATACTAAGAGAAGCAATAGTTGGCGAGGCGACAACGATGCTACGATGGAGATAAAGGTGTCGCGCCGGTGACGATGGTGATCATGTCGGTGCTTTGGAGATGGAGATCAAAGGCACAAGATGATGATGGCCATATCATATCACTTATATTGATTGCATGTGATGTTTATCCTTTATGCATCTTATTCTGCTTTGTTTGACGATAGCATTATAAGATGATCTCTCACTAAATTTCAAGGTAAAAGTGTTCTCCCTGAGTATGCACCATTTCCAAAGTTCGTCGTGCCGAGACACCACGTGATGATCGGGTGTGATAAGGTCAACGTTCATCTACAACGGGTGTAAGAAAGTTTTGCACACGCAGAATACTCGGGTTAAACTTGACGAGCCTAGCATATGCAGATATGGCCTCGGAACACTGAGACCGAATGGTCGAGTGTGAATCATATAGTAGATATGATTAACATAGTAATGTTCACCATTGGAAACTACTCCATTTCACGTGATGATCGGTTATGGTTTAGTTGATATGGATCACGTGATCACTTAGATGATTAGAGAGATGTCTATCTAATTGGGAGTTCTTAAGTAATATGATTAATCGAACTTAAATTTATCATGAACTTAGTACCTGATAGTATTTTGCTTGTCTATCTTGTTGTAGATAGATGACTCGTGCTGTTGTTCCGTTGAATTTTAATGCGTTCCTTGAGAAAGCAAAGTTGAAAGATGATGGTAGCAATTACACGGACTGGGTCCGTAACTTGTGGATTATCCTCATTGCTGCACAGAAGAATTATGTCCTGGAAGCACCGCCGGGTGCCAGGCCTGCTGCAGATGCAACTAACGACGTTAAGAACTTCGGGTAGAGCAAAGCCGATCACTACTCGATAGTTCAGTGTGCCATGCTTTACGGCTTAGAACCGGGACTTCAACGATGTTTTGAACGTCATGGAGCATATGAGATGTTCCAGGAGTTGAAGTTAATATTTCAAGCAAATGCCCGGATTGAGAGATATGAAGTCTCCAATAAGTTTTACAACTGCAAGATGGAGGAGAATAGTTCTGTCAGTGAACATATACTCAAAATGTCTGGGTATAACAATCACTTGATTCAAATGGGAGTTAATCTTCCAGATGATAGTGCCATTGACAGAATTCTTCAATCACTGCCACCAAGCTACAAGAGCTTCATGATGAACTATAATATGCAAGGGATGGATCAGTCAATTCCCGAGCTCTTCGCAATGCTAAAGGCTGCGGAGGTAGAAATCAAAAAGGAGCATCAAGTGTTTGAAAGTACATATAGTCCCCATGTGTGGTTTTGGTAATTAAATGACAATCCTAATGGACTAATATTTGCATTGAGATATACATTTGAAGGAAAGTTCCATTTGCAATGCATGAAGAATATTGGATGAATTGATGGATGAAATCCATCAACATAAATATATGCATTGAGACTTGATAATGAATGACAATTCCTATGAAGAAACAATGGCATCAAGTTATATAGGAAGGTTTGTTCCATGGGTGATGCAGGAAGGAGATTGAATGGATTCAGAATGAATGCCATATACATATAGTTGTGCATCAAGATTAATCATGTGTTGGGGAACGTAGTAATTTCAAAAAAATTCCTACGCACACGCAAGATCATGGTGATGGCATAGCAACGAGAGGGGAGAGTATTGTCCACGTACCCTCGTAGACCGTAAGTGGAAGCGTTATGACAACGCGGTTGATGTAGTCGTACGTCCTCACGATCCGACCGATCCAAATACCGAACGTACGACACCTCCGAGTTCAGAACACGTTCAGCTCGAAGACGATCCCCGGACTCCGATCCAGCAAAGTGTCGGGGATGAGTTCCGTCAGCACGACGGTGTGGTGACGATGATGATGCTCTACCGGCGCAGGGCTTCGCCTAAACTCCGCGACGATATGACCGAGGTGGAATATGGTGGAGGGGGCACCGCACACAGCTAAGGAACGATCTGTAGATCAACTTGTGTGTTATGGAGTGCCCCCCTGCCCCCGTATATAAAGGAGCAAGGGGGGAGGAGGCCGGCCCTAGGAGGGGCGCGCCAAGTGTGGAGTCCTACTAGGACTCCCTAGTCCTAGTAGGATTCCACCTCCCTTGTTGGAGTAGGAGAAGGGGAAGAGGGGAGAGGAATAAGGAAAAGGGGCTGCGCCCTTGTCCAGTCGGACCAGAGGGGGCGCAGGCCTCCTTCCTTTGGCCTCTCTCCTCTATTCCCTGTATGGCCCAATAAGGCCCATATACTCCCGGCGAATTCCCGTAACTCTCGGTACTCCGAAAATACCGAATCACTCGGAACCTTTCCGAACTCCGAATATAGTCGTCCAATATATCGATCTTTACGTCTCGACCATTTCGAGACTCCTCGTCATGTCCCCGATCTCATCCGGGACTCCGAACTCCTTCGGTACATCAAAACTCATAAACTCATAATATAAGCATCGCCGAAACCTTAAGCGTGCGGAGCCCTACGGGTTCGAGAACTATGTAGACATGACCTAGAACTATTCTTGGTCAATAACCAATAGCGGAACCTGGATGCTTATATTGGCTCCTACATATTCTACGAAGATCTTTATCGGTCAAACCGCATAACAACATACGTTGTTCCCTTTGTCATCGGTATGTTACTTGCCGAGATTCGATCGTCGGTATCCAATACCTAGTTCAACATCGTTACGGCAAGTCTCTTTACTCGTTCGTAATGCATCATTCCGTAACTAACTCATTAGCTACATTGCTTGCAAGGCTTATAGTGATGTGCATTACCGAGAGGGCCAGAGATACCTCTCCGAGCAATCGGAGTGACAAAACCTAATCTCGAAATACGCCAACCCAACATGTACCTTTGGAGACACCTGTAGTACTCCTTTATAATCACCCGATTCGTTGTGACGTTTGGTAGCACCAAAGTGTTCCTCCGTAAACGGAGTTGCATAATCTCATAGTTACGGGGAACATGTATAAGTCATGAAGAAAGCAATAGCAATATACTAAGCGATCAAGTGCTAGGCTAACGGAATGGGTCATGTCAATCACATAATTCTCCTAATGATGTGATCCCATTAATCAAATAACAACACATGTCTATGGTTAGGAAACATAACCATCTTTGATTAATGAGCTAGTCAAGAGGCATACTAGTGACTATATGTTTGTCTATGTATGCACACATGTATCATGTTTCAGTTAATACAATTCTAGCATGAATAATAAACATTTATCATAAAATAAGGAAATAAATAATAACTTTATTATTGCCTCTAGGGCATATTTCCTTCAGTCTCCCACTTGCACTAGAGTCAATAATCTAGTTCACATCATCATGTGATTCAACACTAATATTCACATCTGTATGTGATTAACACCCATAGTTCACATCGTCATGTGACCAACACCCAAAGGGTTTACTAGAGTCAATAATCTAGTTCACATCGCTATGTGATTAACACCCAAAGAGTACTAAGGTATGGTCATGTTTTGCTCGTGAGAGAAGCTTAGTCAACGGGTCTGTCACATTCAGAGCCGTATGTATTTGGAACTATTCTATGTCTACAATGCTCTGCATGGAGCTACTCTAGCTAATTGCTCCCACTTTTAATATGTATCCAGATTGAGACTTAGAGTCATCTGGATCAGTGTAAAAAGCTTGCATCGATGTAACTCTTTACGACGGGCTCTTTTATCACCTCCATAATCGAGAAATATTTCCTTAGTCCTCACTAAGGATGTTCTTGACCAATTTCGATGATCTACTCCTAGATCACTATTGTACTCCTTGCCAAATTCGAAGCAACGTATACAATAGGTGCGGTACAAAGCATAGCATACTTTATAGAACCTGAGGCATAGGGAATGACTTTCATTCTCTTTTCTATTTTCTGCCGTGGTCGGGATTTGAGTCTTACTCAATTTCACACGTTTGCAACACAGGCAAGAACTTTTCTTTGACTGTTCCATTTTGAACTACTTCAAAATCTTGACAAGGTATGTACTTATTGAAAAACTTATCAAGCGTCTTGATCTATCTCAATAGATCTTGATGCTCAATATGTAAG
This sequence comes from Aegilops bicornis, assembly GCA_021605145.1. Classification (NCBI taxonomy): domain Eukaryota; kingdom Viridiplantae; phylum Streptophyta; class Magnoliopsida; order Poales; family Poaceae; genus Aegilops; species Aegilops bicornis. Next base: position 705,647,040 of record CM038675.1, read on the forward strand.
TAGCTTTCTTGAGGTCTTTTTTTAAAGAACTCTTTTCAAATACTCCTTTATGCTTTCCAGAAAAATTATACATCATTTCTGATCAACAATATGTTACTCACATATATTTATCAAAAAGGCGGTAGTGCTCCCACTCACTTTATTGTAAATACAGGCTTCATCGCAAGTCTGTATAAAACTATATGCTTTGATCAACTTATCAAAGCGTGTATTCCAACTCTGAGATGCTTGCACCAGGCCATAGATGGATCACTGGAGCTTGCACATTTTGTTAGCTCCTTTAGGATTGACAAAACCTTCTGGTTGCATCATATACAACTCTTCTTTAATAAATCCATTAAAGAATGTTGTTTTGACATCCATTTGCCAGATTTCATAAAATGTGGCAATTGCTAACATGATTCGGACAGACTTTAAGCAACGCTAGAGTTGAGAAAATCTTATTGTAGTCAACACCTTGAACTTGTCAAAAACCTTTTGCAACAAGTCGAGCTTTGTAGATAGTAACACTACTATCAGTGTCCGTCTTCCTCTTGAAGATCCATTTATTTAACTTGACTTGCTGATCATCGGCGTGTCAACCAAAATCCCCACTTTGTTCTTATATATGGATCCTATCTCAGATTTTATGGCCTCAAGCCATTTCGCGGAATCTGGGCTCATCATCGCTTCCTCATAGTTCGTAGGTTCATCATGGTCTAGTAACATGACTTCTAGAATAGGATTACCGTACCATTCTGGTGCGGATCTTACTCTGGTTTACCTACGAAGTTCAGTAGAGACTTGATCTGAAGTTTCATGATCAATATCATTAGCTTCCTCACTAATTGGTGTAGGAATCACTGGAACTGATTTCTGTGATGAACTACTTTCCAATTCGGGAGAAGGTACAAATTACCTTATCAAGCTCTTACTTTCCTCCCACTCACTTCTTTCGAGAGAAACTCCTTCTCTAGAAAGGATCCATCTTAGCAACGAATGTTTTGCCTTTAGATCTGTGATAGAAGGTGTACCCAACAGTTTCCTTTGGGTATTCTATGAAGACACACTTCTCCGATTTGGGTTCGAGCTTATCAGGTTGAAAACCTTTTTCATATAAGCATCGCAACTCCAAAATTTAAGAAACGACAACTTAGGTTTACTGCTAAACCATAGTTCATACGGTGTCGTCTCAACGGATTTAGATGGTGCCCTATTAAACGTGAATGCAGCTGTCTCTAATGCATAACCCCAAATCAATATTGGTAAATCGGTAAGAGACATCATTGATCGCACCATATCAAAATAAAGTATGGTTACGACGTTCGGACACACCATTATGTTGTGGTGTTCCATGTGGCATGAGCTGTGAAACTATTCCACTTTGTTTTAATTGAAGACCAAACTCGTAACTCAAATATTCATCTCCACGATCGGATCGCGAAACTTTATTTTCTTGTTACGATGATTTTCCACTTCACTATGAAATTCTTTGAACTTTTCAACTATTTCAGACTTATGTTTCATCAAGAAGATATACGCATATCTGCTCAAATCATCTGTGAAGGTCAGAAAATAATGATACTTGCCACGGGCATCAACACTCATTGGATCGCATACATTGGTATGTATTATTTCCAACAAGTCAAGAGCTCGTTCCATTGTTAGGAGAACGGAGTTTTAGTCATCTTGCCCAAAAAGCACGGTTCACAAGCATCAAATGATTCATAACCAAGTGATTCCGAAAATCCATCTTTATGGAGTTTCTTCATGCGTTTACACCGATATGACTCAAACGGCGGTGCCACAAATAAGTTGCACTATCATTATTAACTTTGCATCTTTTGGCATCAATATTATGAATATGTGTATCACTACGATCGAGATCCAACAAACTATTTTCATTGGGTGTATAACCATCGAAGGTTTTATTCATGTAAACAGAATAACAATTATTCTTTAACTTTAAATGAATAACCGTATTGCAATAAACATGATCAAATCATATTCATGCTCAACGCAAAAGCTAAATAACATTTATTTAGGTTTAACAATAATCTCGAAAATATAGGGAGTGTGTGATGATGATCATATCAATCTTGGAACTACTTCCAACACTCATCGTCACTTCCTCTTCAACTAGTCTCTGTTTATTATGTAACTCCTGTTTCGAGTTACTAATCTTAGCAACCGAACAAGTATCAAATACTCAGGGGCTACTATAAACACTAGTAAGGCACACATCAAACACCTGTATATCAAATATACCCTTGTTCACTTTGCCACCCTTCTTATCTACCAAATATTCAGGTCATTTATGCTCCCAGTGATCATTTCCTTTGCAGTAGAAGCACTCAGTTTCAGGCTTTGGTCCAGCTTTGGGCTTCTTCACGGGAGCGACAACTTGCTTGTCATTCTACTTGAAGTTCCCTTTCTTTCCCTTTGCCCTTTTCTTGAAATTAGTGGTCTTGTCAATCATCAACACTTGATGCTCTTTTTCTTGATTTCTACCTTCGTCGATTTCAGCATCACGAAGAGCATGGGAATTACTTTTGTCATCCCTTGCATATTATAGTTCATCACGAAGTTCTACTAACTTAGTGATGGTGACTAGAATTTTGTCAATCACTATCTTATCTGGAAGATTAACTCCCACTTGATTCAAGTGATTGAAGTACCCAGACAATCTGAGCACATGCTCACTAGTTGAGCGATTCTCCTCCATCTTTTAGCTATAGAACTTGTTGGAGACTTCATATCTCTCAACTCGGGTATTTGCTTGAAATATTAACTTCAACTCCTGGAACATCTCATATGGTCCGTGACGTTCAAAACGTCTTTGAAGTCCCGATTCTAAGCCGTTAAGCATGGTGCACTAAACTGTCAAGTAGTCATCATATTGAGCTAGCCAAACGTTCATAACGTTTGCATCTGCTCCTGCAATAGGTCTGTCACCTAGCGGTGCATCAAGGACATAATTCTTCTGTGAAGCAATGAGGATAAACCTCAGATCACGGATCCAATACGCATCACTGCTACTAACATCTTTCAACACAGTTTTCTCTAGGAACATATATAAAAACATAGGGAAGCAACAAACATAAGGAAGCAACAACGCGAGCTATTGATCTACAACATAATTTGCAAAATACTACCAGGACTAAGTTCATGATAAATTAAAGTTCAATACATCATATTACTTAAGAACTCCCACTTAGATAGACATCCCTCTAATCTTCTAAGTGATTACGTGATCCATATTAACTACACCATGTCCGATCGTCACATGAGATGGAGTAGTTTCAACGGTGAACATCAATATGTTGATCATATCTACTATATGATTCACGCTCGACCTTTCGGTCTCCGTGTTCCGAGGCCATATCTGTTATATGCTAGGCTCGTCAAGTTTAACCTGAGTATTCCACGTGTGCAACTGTTTTGCACCCGTTGTATTTGAACGTAGAGCCTATCACACCCGATCATCACGTGGTGTCTCTACACGAAGAACTTTCGCAACGATGCATACTTAGGGAGAACACTTCTTGATAATTTTAGTGAGAGATCATCTTAAAATGCTACTGTCAATCAAAGCAAGATAAGATGCATAAAGGATAAACATCACATGCAATCAATATAAGTGATATAATATGGCCATCATCATCTTGTGCTTATGATCTCCATCTTCGAAGAACCGTCGTGATCACCATCGTCACCGGCGCGACACCTTGATCTCCATCGTAGCATCGTTGTCGTCTCGCCAATCTTATGCTTCTACGACTATCGCTACCGCTTAGTGATAAAGTAAAGCATTACAGTATGCGTTGCATTTCATACAATAAAGCGACAACCATATGGCTCCTGCCAGATTGCCGATAACTTCGGTTACAAAACATGTTCATCTCATACAACAAAATATAGCATCACGTCTTGACCATATCACATCACAACATGCCCTGCAAAAATAAGTTAGACGTCCTCTACTTTGTTGTTGCAAGTTTTACGTGGCTGCTACGGGCTGAGTAAGAACCGTTCTTACCTACGCATTAAAACCACAACGATAGTTCGTCAAGTTAGTGTTGTTTTAACCTTCGCAAGGACCGGGCGTAGCCACACTCGGTTCAGCTAAAGTGAGAGAGACAGACACCCGCCAGTCACCTTTAAGCACGAGTGCACGAAACGGTGAAACCAGTCTCGCGTAAGCGTCTGGCGTAATGTCGGTCCGGGCCGCTTCATCTCACAATACCGCTGAACCAAACTATGACATGTCGGTAAGCAAGATGACTTTGTATCGCCCACAACTCACTTGTGTTCTACTCGTGCAAATAGCATCAACGCATAAAACCTGGCTCTGATACCACTGTTGGGGAACGTAGTAATTTTAAAAAAATTCCTACGCACACGCAAGATCATGGTGATGGCATAGCAACGAGAGGGGAGAGTATTGTCCACGCACTCGTGAGACCGTGGCGGAAGCGTTATGACAACGCGGTTGATGTAGTCGTACGTCTTCACGATCCGACCGGTCCAAGTACCAAACGTACGGCACCTCCGAGTTTAGCACACGTTCAGCTCGATGACGATTCCCGGACTCCGATCCAGCAAAGTGTCGGGGATGAGTTCCGTCAGCACGACGGCGTGGTGACGATGATGATGCTCTACCGGCGCAGGGCTTCGCCTAAACTCCGCGACGATATGACCAAGGTGGAATATGGTGGAGGGGGCACCGCACACGGCTAAGGAACGATCAAGAGATCAACTTGTGTGTTATGGGGTGCCCCGCCTCAGATATAAAGGAGCAAGGGGAGGAGGCCGGCCCTAGGAGGGCGCCAAGTGTGGAGTCCTACTAGGACTCCCTAGTCCTAGTAGGATTCCACCTCCCTTGTTGGAGTAGGAGAAGGGGAAAGAGGGGAGAGGAATAAGGAAAGGGGCTGCGCCCCTTGTCCAGTCGGACCAGAGGGGGCGCAGCCTCCTTCCTTTGGCCTCTCTCCTCTATTCCCGTATATGGCCCAATAAGGCCCATATACTCCTGGCGAATTCCGTAACTCTCCGTACTCGAAAAATACCCGAATCATTCGGAACCTTTCCGAACTCCGAATATAGTCGTCCAATATATCGATCTTTACATCTCGACCATTTCGAGACTCCTCGTCATGTCCCTGATCTCATCCGGGACTCGAACTCCTTTGGTACATCAAAACTCATAAACTCATAATATAACCGCCATCGAAACCTTAAGCGCATGCGAGCCTACGGGTTCGAGAACTATGTAGACATGACCTAGAACTATTCTTGGTCAATAACCAATAGCGGAACCTGGATGCTCATATTGGCTCCTACATATTCTACGAAGATCTTTATCGGTCAAACCGCATAACAACATACGTTGTTTCCTTTGTCATCGGTATGTTACTTGCCCGAGATTCGATCGTCGGTATCCAATACCTAGTTCAATCTCGTTACCGGAAAGTCTCTTTACGCGTTACGTAATGCATCATTCCGTAACTAACTCATTAGCTACATTGCTTGCAAGGCTTATAGTGATGTGCATTACCGAGAGGGCCCAGAGATACCTCTCCGACAATCGGAGTGACAAAACCTAATCTCGAAATACGCCAACCCAACATGTACCTTTGGAGACACCTGTAGTACTCCTTTATAATCACCCGATTACGTTGTGACGCTTGGTAGCACCCAAAGTGTTCCTCCCAGAAGCGGGAGTTGCATAATCTCATAGTTACAGGAACATGTATAAGTCATGAAGAAAGCAATAGCAATATACTAAGCGATCAAGTGCTAGGCTAACGGAATGGGTCATGTCAATCACATCATTCTCCTAATGATGTGATCCCATTAATCAAATAACAACACATGTCTATGGTTAGGAAACATAACCATCTTTGATTAATGAGCTAGTCAAGTAGAGTCATACTGGTGACTATATGTTTGTCTATGTATTCACACATGTATCATGTTTCCGGTTAATACAATTCTAGCATGAATAATAAACATTTATCATAAAATAAGGAAATAAATAATAACTTTATTATTGCCTCTATGGCATATTTCCTTCATCATGGAGCAAAGATAAATGTTGACCAAGATGAAGATCGAAGATTGTCAACACACAAGCGCAAATCATGTGCCACATGAGGTCTTGTGGTACGGTTAGAATTTGTCAATTGCGCTTTGTGTACTAACCCATTCTATGTGTTTTCTATGTCTGTGTGGGCTAGGTGATTCTCATGGACTTACATCAAGAGAAAGATTTCAAGTGCCCATGAGAGGATGACATCAAGTTATGATGATCATGGTTTACAAGGGCAAGTTCAAGATAGGCAGTCTGGAGAATTGCATGCTTGAAGCTTGCAGATGATCATGTGATGGACACATGAAGATGAATACAAAGCAAAGCTTCCCACATTGTGTATGGGGGAGCTATTTGAAGACTTCACCAATGTCTTGCCTTCAAGTTGAGGCAAAGAAACATCAACATCAAGCTCAAGTGAAAGGCTCGAGTCAAAGGTATTAGTTCCTTTGACGTTAGTGTTGTGGAATGATGACCACCGAAGAAACACATACACTCAAGAATGGATTCTCGATAGCTATGTAGTATAGCTCTTTTATGATTCTTAAGTTATAGGGATCCCGCACTATTAAGAGGGGATCAAAGGGGTTCGTGATGGATTTGCTCAAGTCAACATCTTCTCTACACAATTCCACTCCTATCCTATATACCAAAAGAAATCCAAAGCCAAATAGGTTTCCCAAATATATGATAACACCTTTGCATATTTGGCACCCTTCATTTTGGTTGATCTTGGATGGTTCTCTATATGAGGACCTGGGCTTTTTCCATAGCTTCAAAACATGCCCAAGATCATCAAAATTGGAGTTCGTATGAAAAAGTTATACATGTTTTACTTTCGGTATGCTGGCTGTTTTCTGCGGGGACGGAAGTTCCGGGCAGCCCGGAAGTTCCGGGCAAGTTCCGGGGAAAGTTCCGGGTTAACCAGAGAGTTTGCACATATCTGGTCCAAAGGGAGCCCGGAAGTTCCGGGCCTCCCGGAAGTTCCGGGCCTCCCGGAAGTTCCGGGGGCCAGAAGTTCCGGGCAGATTCCGGGCCAAGTTCCGGGCTAACCAGAAAGTTTGCGCATATGTGTCCAATAGCTGGCCCGGAAGTTCTGGGCTTGCCTAGAAGTTCCGGGCTGCGTTTTTTTGTCTGTAACGGGCAGATTTAGTGGGGCACTATATAAGGCACCCTTTTTCCCCATCAAGCGAGGGCTTTTGGATCTGAGATTTCCCCATTCTTTTGAGCTCTATCCTCCTCCTCCAAGCCTCAAAACTCCAATCCATTTGGGGGAAAACTATCCCATGGATCTAGGGTTCATTTGTTGACCTCCTCCATTGTTCCTCTCCTCTCCCATCCCTCCATAGCATTAGTTGCTTTTGGTGGGATTTGAGCCTTCTTGTGCTAGACCCCGAAAAGATGATTTGTGAGAGTTCTTGAGAGAGTTTTCATCCAAGCATACACCCACTCCTCGTCTCTATTTTGACCAAAGCAATTTGGGATTTGAGCAAGTATTGAGCATTTCCCCCTTAATCTTGTTACTCTTGGAGGTTGGAGACTCCTAGGCGGTAGGAGTGCTCCGGTGAGGAATCAACTTGTGATTTGTCCCCCGAAAAGTTTGTGAAGGTTTGGAGGCCGCCTCAAGGTCTACCACTAGTGGTTGTGAATCGCCTTCGTGGTGATATCTCAAGGAAAATAGGGTGAGCCTTCGTGGCGTTGGTGTGCCTTCGTGGTAACATCCACCTCTCTAACGGTGACTAGCTTCCCTCCAAGGAAGTGAACATCGGGATACATCCTCGTCTCCGTGACTTTGGTTATCCCTAACCCTAACTCCTTACTTGTGGTTTACTTTGGTCATTTGACCGTGCATTCACTATATGTTGTTGCCCTCATTATATTGTGTTGGCCATTTCCTTGTAGAGATTACTTAGTCCTACACTTCATATTCCGCAATTCATACTTGCTACTATTGATATACTTTGTGAGTAGTGTGAATTGCTAACTTGTGTCATACACTTCCATATATTGTGATATTGCTCAAGTAAGTTTGTGTAACTTACTTGAGTTTGCTTGTATAATTCAATTCCATATATTGTGATAAAATTTATGTAAGCTTGTATTGCTTACTTGTGGTTATGTGTATTATTCATTTCCATATCTCGTGATATACATTGGGCAAGTTTGTGTGACTTACTTGTGCTTACTCATATCCTCGTTGTTCTCATCTTGTTTATGCTAAGTTGTTGGTGCACTTAGTGAGCCTTGTATATTTAGGATTTGTGCTTGAAAAGTATCCGCTTTGTTTATTTCCGCATTAGGATATAGCCAAAACCGTAAAAGATTTTAAAACGCCTATTCACCCCCCCTCTAGGCGACATCGTGGTCCTTTCAGTGTTGATGGTCAACAAGACCACCAGTTTCAAGAAAAAGGGTAAAGGGAAGAAGAAGGGGAACTTCAAGAAGAACGACAAACAAGTTGCTGCTCAGGAGAAGAAACCCAAGTCTGAACCTAAGCCTGAGACTGAGTGCTTCTACTGCAAACAGGCTGGTCATTGGAAGCCGAACTGCCCAAAGTATTTGGCGGATAAGAAGGATGGCAGGGTGAACAAAGGTATATGTGATATACATGTTATTGATGTGTACCTTACTAGAGCTCGCAGTAGCACTGGTATCTCGATCTTGGTTACATTGCTAATATTTGCAACTCGAAACAGGGACTACGGATTAAGCGAACACTGGCTAAGGATGAGGTGACGATGCGCGTGGGAAATGGTTCCAAAGTCGATGTGATCGTCGTTGGCACGCTACCTCTACATCTACCTTCGGGATTAGTTTTATACCTGAATAATTGTTATTTGGTGCCAGTGTTAAGCATGAACATTATATCTGGATCTTGTTTGATGCGAGACGGTTATTCATTTAAATCTGAGAATAATGGTTGTTCTATTTATATGAGTAATATCTTTTATGGTCATGCACCCTTGAAGAGTGGTCTATTTGTGTTGAATCTCGATAGTAGTGATACACACATTCATAATGTTGAAGCCAAAAGATGCAGAGTTGATAATGGTAGTGCAACTTATTTGTGGCACTGCCGTTTGGGTCATATTGGCGTAAAGCGCATGAAGAAACTCCATACTGATGGACTTTTGGAATCACTTGATTATGAATCACTTGGTACTTGCGAACCATGCCTCATGGGCAAGATGACTAAAACGCCGTTCTCCGGAACAATGGAGCGAGCAACAGATTTGTTGGAAATCATACATACTGATGTATGTGGTCCGATGAATATTGAGGCTCGCGGCAGGTATCGTTATTTTCTCACCTTCACAGATGATTTGAGCAGATATGGGTATATCTACTTAATGAAACATAAGTCTGAAACATTTGAAAAGTTCAAAGAATTTCAGAGTGAAGTGGAAAATCATCGTAACAAGAAAATAAAGTTTCTACGATCTGATCATGGAGGAGAATATTTGAGTTACGAGTTTGGTCTACATTTGAAATAATATGGAATAGTTTTGCAACTCACGCCACCCGGAACACCACAACGTAATGGTGTGTCTGAACGTCGTAATCGTACTTTACTAGATATGGTGCGATCCATGATGTCTCTTACTGATTTGCCGCTATCGTTTTGGGGTTATGCTTTAGAGACAGATGCATTCACGTTAAATAGGGCACCATCGAAATCCGTTGAGACGATGCCTTATGAATTGTGGTTTGGCAAGAAACCAAAGTTGTCGTTGTTTGGGAATGTAGTAATTTCAAAAAAATTCCTACGCACACGCAAGATCATGGTGATGCATAGCAACGAGAGGGGAGAGTGTTGTCCACGTACCCTCGTAGACCGAAAGCGGAAGCGTTATATCAACGCGGTTGATGTAGTTGTACGTCTTCACGATCCGACCGATCCAAGTACCGAAAGCACGACACCTCCGAGTTCTGCACATGTTCGGCTCGGTGACGTCCTCGCCTTCTCGATCTAGCAAGAGGGGCGAAGTAGTAGATGAGTTCCGGCAGCACGACGGCGTGGTGACGGTGTTGGTGAAGAACAATCTTCACAGGGCTTCGCCTAAGCACTACGAAAACTATGACGGAGGATAAACTAGAGGGGACGGGGTTGCCGGCACACGGCTTGGTGTTTCTTCATGTGTCTTTGGTTCTAGCCCTGCCCCTCTATTTATATGTTGAGCCCTGGGGTCGAAACTTGGAGCAAAAGCCTCCTCAAAGTCGGTTTTGCCCGAAAGGCAAGAGTCCCACTCAGACTCTAGGAGAAAACGCCGCAATCCTTGGCGTCTGGCCCAGACGCCATGGGCCTCGGCGTCTGGCCCAGGGCTAGACGCCAGGGTCTCCGGCGTTTGGCCCCCTGGCTTCCGCAAAACTCCTTTTGCACCGACTTATAGCCCTGTGGGCCTGACCCCTTTGCCTAACCATATCATCCAATGCATGAATCTTTACCTCCGGACCATTCCGGAGCTCCTCGGCATGTCCGTGATCTCATCCGGGACTCCGAACAACATTCGATCACCAACATACATATTTCATATAATACTATATCGCCAACGAACGTTTAAGGGTGCGGACCCTACGGGTTCGAGAACTATGTAGACATGACCGAGACATTTCTCTGGTCAATAACCAATAGCGGAACCTGGATGCCCATATTGGCTCCTACATATTCTACAAAGATCTTTATCGGTCAAACCGCATAACAACATGCGTTTGTTCCCTTTGTCATCGGTATGTTACTTGTCTGAGATTCGATCGTCGGTATCTCAATACCTAGTTCAATCTCGCTACTGGCAAGTCTCTTTACTCGTTCCGTAATACATCATCCCCGCAACTAACTCATTAGTTGCAATGCTCGCAAGGCTTGTAATGATGTGCATTACCGAGTGGGCCCAGAGATACCTCTCCAACAATCGGAGTGACAAATCCTAATCTCGAAATACGCCAACCCAACAAGTACCTTTGGAGACACCTGTAGAGCACCTTTATAATCTCCCGATTCGTTGTGACGTTTGGTAGCACACAAAGTGTTCCTCCGAAGAACGGAGTTGCATAATCTCATAGTCATAGGAACATGTATAAGTCATGAAGAAAGCAATAGCAACATACTAAACGATCAAGTGCTAAGCTAACGGAATGGGTCAAGTCAATCACATCATTCTCCTAATGATGTGATCCCGTTAATCAAATGACAACTCATGTCTATGGCTAGGAAACTTAACCATCTTTGATTAACGAGCTAGTCAAGTAGAGGCATACTAGTGACACTCTGTTTGTCTATCCATTCACACATGTATTATGTTTCCGGTTAATACAATTCTAGCATGAATAATAAACATTTATCATGATATAAGGAAATAAATAATAAATTTATTATTGCCTCTAGGGCATATTTCCTTCAGTCTCCCACTTGCACTAGAGTCAATAATCTAGTTCACATCACCATGTGATTTAACACTAGTAGTTCACATCACCATGTGATTAGCACCCATAGTTCACATCGTCATGTGACCAACACCCAAAGGGTTTACTAGAGTCAATAATCTAGTTCACATCGCTATGTGATTAACACCCAAAGAGTACTAAGGTGTGATCATGTTTTGCTTGTGAGAGAAGTTTAGTCAACGGGTCTGCCACATTCAGATCCGTATGTATTTTGCAAATTTCTATGTCAACAATGCTCTGCATGGAGCTACTCTAGCTAATTGCTCCCACTTTCAATATGTATCCAGATTGAGATTTAGAGTCACCTAGATCAGTGTCAAAACTTGCATCGACGTAACCTTTTACGACGAACCTTTTGTCACTGATGTCTACTATGCAACCTTCTTCTTGTAGACGTTGTAGGGCCTGCAAGTGCACAAGTTTGTAGGACAGTAGCAAATTTCCCTCAAGTGGATGACCTAAGGTTTATCAATCCGTGGGAGGCGTAGGATGAAGATGGTCTCTCTCAAACAACCCTGCAACCAAATAACAAAGAGTCTCTTGTGTCTCCAACACACCCAATACAATGGTAAATTGTATAGGTGCACTAGTTCGGCGAAGAGATGGTGATACAAGTGCAATATGGATGGTAGATATAGGTTTTTGTAATCTAAAAATATAAAAACAGCAAGGTAACTAATAATAAAAGTGAGCGTAAACGGTATTGCAATGATAGGAAACAAGGCCTAGGGTTCATACTTTCAATAGTGCAAGTTCTCTCAACAATAATAACATAGATAGATCATATAACAAGCCCTCAACATGCAACAAAGAGTCACTCCAAAGCCACTAATAGCGGAGAACAAACGTAGAGATTATGGTAGGGTACGAAACCACCTCAAAGTTGTTCTTTCGGATCGATCTATAAAAGAGTTCTTACTAGAATAACACCTTAAGACACAAATCAATCAAAACCCTAATGTCACCTAGATACTCCATTGTCACCTCAAGTATCCGTGGGCATGATTATACGATATGCATCACACAATCTCAGATTCATCCAACCAACATAAAAGTACTTCAAAGAGTGCCCCAAAGTTTCTACCGAGAGTCAAGAACGTGTGCCAACCCCTATGCATAGGTTCATGGCGGAACCCAAGTTGGTCACCAAAACATACATCAAGAGGCACATGATATCCCATTGTCACCACAGATAAGCACGGCAAGACATACATCAAGTGTTCTCATAAAAGACTCAATCCGATAAGATAACTTCAAAGGGGAAACTCAATTCATCACATGAGAGTAGAGGGGGAGAAACATCATAAGATCCAACTACAATAGCAAAGCTCTGGATACATCAAGATCGTGCCATAGAGGGAACACGAGAGAGAACACGAGAGAGAGAGATCAAACACATAGCTATCGGGTACATACCCTCAGCCCCGAGGGTGAACTACTCCCTCCTCGTCATGGATAGCGCCGGATGATGAAGATGGCCACGGTGATGGGTTCCCCCTCCGTGGTGCCGAGCAGGCTCCCAGAGGTTTTCGGTGGCTACGAGGCTTGTGGCGGCGGAACTCCCTATCTATCTTCTGCTCGGAAGTTTTAGGGCACGAGGTATATATGGGTGAAAGGAGTACGCCGGTGGAGCTACGGGGCCCCACGAGGCAGGGGCGCGCTTAGGGGTGGGCGCCCCCCACCCTCGTGAGCACCTCCTGTATCTTCTGACGTGGAGTCCAAGTCCATTAGGTGGGTTTCCTTCCAAAAATAACTTCTCCAGTTGATTTCGTTCCGTTTTGACTCCGTCTGATATTCCTTTTCCTCGAAACACTGAAATCTGGGCTGGGCCTCCGGTTAATAGGTTAGTCCCAAAAATAATATAAAAGTGGATAACAAAGCCCAATATTGCCTAAAACAGTAGATAATATAGCATGGAGCAATCAAAAATTATAGATACGTTGGAGACGTATCAAGCATCCCCAAGCTTAATTCCTGCTCGCCCCTCGAGTAGGTAAATGATAAAAAGATAATTTTTGATGTGGAATGCTAGTTGGCATAATTTCAATATAATTCTTCTTACTTGTGATATGAATATTCAGATCCGAATGAATACAAAATAAAAGTTCATATTGATAAAAGAAATAGTAATACTTCAAGCATACTAATTAAAGTAATCATGTCTTCTCAAAATAGCATGGCAAAAGAAAGTTCATCCCTACAAAATCATATAGTTAGGCTATGCTTCATTTTTGTCACACAAAGATGTTCCCAACTTCTATACCCTTGATGACAAGCCAAGCAATTGTTTCATACTTAAATAATCTCAAACTTTTTCAACCTTCACGCAATACATGAGCGTGAGCCATGGATATAGCACTATGGGTGGAATAGAATATGATGATGGGGATTGTGTGGAGAAGACAAAAAGGAGAAAGTCTCACATTGACGAGGATAATCAACGGGCTATGGAGATGCCCATCAATTGATGTCAACATGAGGAGTAGGGATTGCCATGCAACGGATGCACTAGAGCTATGAATGCTCAACAAAATAAAACTAGTGGGTGTGCATCCAACTTGCTTGCTCATGAAGACCTAGGGCATTTGAGGAAGCCCATCGTAGGAATATACAAGCCAAGTTCTATAATGAAAAATTCCCACTAGTATGAAAAGGACAACTTATGAGACTCACTATATGAAAAGCATGGTGCTACTTTGAAGCACAATATATGAGACTCACTACATGAAGAACAAGGTGCTACTTTGAAGCACAAGTGTGGAAAAAGAGATAGTAGCATTGCCTTTTTTTGGGCCTTTCTTTTTTTATTTTTTTATTTGGGCAATGCTCTAATAATGATGATCATCACACTTCTATTGATTACAACATAAGGATTACAACTCGAAACTAGAACAAGGTATGACTCTATATGAATGCCTCCGGCGGTGTCGATGGTGCAATGAATCAAGAGTGACATGTATGAAAATTATGCATGGTGGCTTTGCCACAAATACGATGTCAACTACATGATCATGCAATGGCAATATGACAAAAGTAACGTATGTCATAATGATGATAAATGGAACGGTGGAAAGTTGCATGGCAATATATCTCGGAATGGCTATGGAAATGCCATAATAGGTAGGTATGGTGGCTGTTTTGAGGAAGATATAAGGAGGTTTATGTGTGATAGAGCGTATCGTATCACGGGTTTGGATGCACCGGTGAAGTTTGCACCAACTCTCAAGGTGAGAAAGGGCAATGCACGGTACCGAAGAGGCTAGCAAAGGCGGAAAGGTAAAAGTGCGTATAATCCATGGACTCAACATTAGTCAAAAGAACTCATATACTTATTACAAAAATTTAGAAGTCATCAAAAATCAAGTACTACGTGCATGCTCCTAGGGGGGTAGATTGATAGGAAAAGACCATCGCTCGTCCCCGACCGCCAATCATAAGGATGCACAAGCCAGGTACACTTCATGTTTCAAATTTGTTACACAACTTTAACCATACGTGCATGCTACGGGACTTGCAAACTTCAACACAAGCATTTCTCAAATTCACAACTACTCAACTAGCACAACTTTAATATCACTACCCTGCAAAAAATGATTATTTAAGCACATTACCATGCTATTTAAGACTCTCAAAATAAACTAAGTGAAGCATGAGATATCATCTATTTATTCAAAATAAAACTACCACCATGCTCTAAAAGATATAAGTGAAGTACTAGAGCAAATGACAAACTACTCCGAAAGATATAAGTGAAGATCAATGAGTAGTCGAATAATTATGTAACTATGTGAAGACTCTCCCGTTTAATAATTTCAGATCTCGGTATTTTATTCAAACAGCAAGCAAATCTAAATAAAACGACATTTCAAGGATAGCACAACTCATGTGAAGAAGCAAAAACTTAGGCTCAACCGATACTAACCGATGATTGTTGAAGAAGAAAGGTGGGATGCCTACCGGGGCATCCCCAAGCTTAGATGCTTGAGACTTCTTGAAATATTATCTTGGGGTGTCTAGGGCATCCCCAAGCTTGAGCTTTTGTGTCTCCTTAATTCCTCTCATATCATGGTTTCTCTTTTTATCAAAAGCTTCATTCACAACAAACTCAACAAGAACTCGTGAGATAGGTTAGTATAAACCAATGCAAAACCTTATCATTTTCTACTGTAAAAAACCACTAAAATTATTATTAAACATTGAATACTAAATGCCTCTGCATATTTAATACTCCTATCCTTAAATAGAATCATTAAACAAGCAAACATATGCAAACAACGCAAACATAACAGCAATCTGCCAAAACAGTACAGTCTGTAAAGAATGCAAGAGTATCAATACTTCCCTGACTCCAAAAATTATGAACTAAAATTCCCACTGTAATAAATTTATCATACCTCAATATTCAAAAAGATTCAACATTATACCACTCTCTGAATTTTCTAGAGAATTTTTGCAACAGCGGTAAACTTTCTGTTTTCAAACAGCAACATGTATACTAGCAAAATAAGCATGGCAAAGGCTATCCTTGACATTTTTATTGAAACTAAAGATGCAAAACACTAATCTAACTAACAGCAATAAAAACAAAACAAAATGACATGACGCTCCAAGCAAAACACATATCATGTGGTGAATAAAAATATAGCTCCAAGTAAAGTTACCGATGAACGAAGACGAAAGAGGGGATGCCTTCCGGGGCATCCCCAAGCTTAAGCTATTGGTTATCCTTTAATATTACCTTGGGGTGCCTTGGGAATCCCCAAGCTTAGGCTCTTGCCACTCCTTATTCCATATTCCATCGAATATTTACCCAAAACTTGAAAACTTCACAACACAAAACTTAACAGAAAACTCGTAAGCTCCGTTAGCGAAAGAAAACAAAACACCACTTCGAGGTACTGTAATGAACTCATTATTTATTTATATTGGTGTTAAACTTACTGTATTCCAACTTCTCTATGGTTTATAAACTATTTTACTAGCCATAGATTCATCAAAATAAGCAAACAACACAATGAAAACAGAATCTGTCAAAAACAGAACAGTCTGTAGTAATCTGTAACTAACGCAAACTTATGGAACTCCAAAAATTCTAAGATAAATTGCTGGACCTGAGGAATTTGTCTAGTAATCATCTGAAAAAGGAATCAACTAAATATCACTCTCCATTAAAACGTTCTAGCTAATCTCGTGAGCGCTAAAGTTTCTGTTTTTTACAGCATGATCATAAAGACTTCACCCAAGTTTTCCCAAAAGTTCTACTTGGCACAAACACTAACTAAAACATAAAACCACATCAAAACATAATCTATATGGATTATTTATTCCTAAACAGAACCAAAAAGAAAGAATGTAAAATAAAATTGGGTTGCCTCCCAACAAGCGCTATCGTTTAACGCCCCTAGCTAGGCATGATGATTTCAATGATGCTCACATAAAGATAAGAATTGAAACATAAAAAGAGCATCATGAAGAATATGAATAGCACATTTAAGTCGAACCCACTTCCTATGCATAGGGATTTTGTGAGCAAACAACTTATGGCAACAATAATCAACTAGCGTAGGAAGGCAAAACAAGCATAGCTTCGAAACTTTAAGCACATAGAGAGGAAACTTGATATTATTGCAATTCCTACAAGCATATGTTCCTCCCTCATAATAATTTTCAGTAGCATCATGAATGAATTCAACAATATAACCAGAACCTAAAGCATTCTTTTCATGATCTACTTGCATATAAAATTTACTACTCTCCACATAAGCAAAATTCTTCTCATGAATAATAGTGGGAGCAAACTCAACAAAATAACTATCATGTGAATGAAAATTAAGATCAAGATGACAAGTTTCATGGTTATAATTAATCTTTATAGCATACGTGTCATCACAATAATCATCATAGATAGGAGGCATGCTTTCATCATAGTAAATTTGCTCATCAAAGCTTGGGGGACAAAAAATATCATCTTCATCAAACATAGCTTCCCCAAGCTTGTGGCTTTGCATATCATTAGCATCATGGATATTAAAGGAATTCATACTAACAATATTGCAATCATGATCATCATTCAAATATTTAGTGCCAAGCATTCTATGTAATTCTTCTTCTAGTACTTGAGCACAATTTTCCTTTCCATCATTCTCACGAAAGATATTAAAAAGGTGAAGCGTATGAGACAAACTCAATTCCATTTTTTTATAGTTTTCTTTTATAAACTAGACTAGTGCTAAAACAAGAAACAAAAAGATTCGATTGCAAGATCTAAAGATATACCTTCACTTACCTAGCCTCCCCGGCAACAGCGCCAGAAAAGAGCTTGATGTCTACTACGCAACCTTCTTCTTGTAGACGTTGTTGGGCCTGCAAGTGCACAGGTTTGTAGGACAGTAGCAAATTTCCCTCAAGTGGATGACCTAAGGTTTATCAATCCGTGGGAGGCGTAGGATGAAGATGGTCTCTCTCAAACAACCCTGCAACCAAATAACAAAGAGTCTCTTGTGTCCCCAACACACCCAATACAATGGTAAACTGTATAGGTGAACTAGTTCGGCGAAGAAATGGTGATACAAGTGCAATATGGATGGTAGATATAGGTTTTTGTAATCTAAAAATATAAAAACAGCAAGGTAACTAATAATAAAAGTGAGCGTAAACGGTATTGCAATGATAGGAAACAAGGCCTAGGGTTCATACTTTCACTAGTGCAAGTTCTCTCAACAATAATAACATAGATAGATCATATAACAAGCCCTCAACATGCTACAAAGAGTCACTCCAAAGCCACTAATAGCAGAGAACAAACATAGCGATTATGGTAGGGTACGAAACCACCTCAAAGCTATTCTTTCGGATCGATCTATAAAAGAGTTCGTCCTAGAATAACACCTTAAGACACAAATCAATCAAAACCCTAATGTCACCTAGATACTCCATTGTCACCTCAAGTATCCGTGGGCATGATTATACGATATGCATCACACAATCTTAGATTCATCCAACCAACATAAAAGTACTTCAAAGAGTGCCCCAAAGTTTCTACTGGAGAGTCAAGAACGTGTGCCAACCCCTATGCATAGGTTCATGGGCGGAACCCGCAAGTTGGTCACCAAAACATACATCAAGAGGCACATGATATCCCATTGTCACCATAGATAAGCATGGCAAGACATACATCAAGTGTTCTCATAAAAGACTCAATCCGATAAGATAACTTCAAAGGGGAAACTAAATTCATCACAAGAGAGTAGAGGGGGAGAAACATCATAAGATCCAACTACAATAGCAAAGCTCGGGATACATCAAGATTGTGCCATAGAGGGAACACGAGAGAGAGAGACCAAACACATAGCTACTGGTACATACCCCCAGCCCCGAGGGTGAACTACTCCCTCCTCATCATGGATAGCGCGGGGATGATGAAGATGGCCACCGGTGATGGGTTCCCCCTCCCGTGAGGTGCTTGAACGGGCTCCCGAGAGGTTTTTGGTGGCTACACAGGCTAGCGGCGGCGGAACTCCCGATCTATCTTCTGTTCTGGAAGTTTTAGGGTACGTAGGTATATATGGGTGAAAGGAGTACGTCGGTGGAGCTACGGGGGCCCCACGAGGCACGGGGGCGCGCCCGAGGGGTGGGCGCGCCCACCCTCGTGAGCACCTCCTGTATCTTCGACGTGGAGTCCAAGTCCATCAGTGGGTTTCCTTCCAAAATAACTTCTCTAGTTGATTTCGCTCGGTTTTGACTCCGTCGATATTCCTTTTCCTCGAAACCTTTGAAATAGGCATAAAACAGCAAATCTGGGCTGGGCCTCCGGTTAATAGGTTAGTCCCAAAAATAATATAGAAGTGGATAATAAAGCCCAATATTGCCTAAAACAGTAGATAATATAGCATGGAGCTATAAAAAATTATAGATACGTTGGAGACGTATCAGTCACCTCCATAATCGAGAAACATATCCTTATTCCACTAAGGATAATTTTGACCGATGTCCAGTGATCTACTCCTAGATCACTATTGTACTCCCTTGCCAAAATCAGTGTAGGGTATATAATAGATCTGGTACACAACATGGCATACTTTATAGAACCTATGGCTGAGGCATAGGGAATGACTTTCATTCTCTTTCTATCTTCTGCTGTGGTCGGGCTTTGAGTCTTACTCAATTTCACACCTTGTAACACATGCAAGAACTCTTTGTTTGACTGTTCCATTTTGAACTACTTCAAAATCTTGTCAAGGTATGTAATCATTGAAAAACAAACCTTATCAAGTGTCTTGATCTATCTCTATAGATCTTGATGCTCAATATATAAGCAACTTCACCGAGGTCTTTCTTTGAAAAACTCCTTTCAAACACTCCTTTATGCTTTGCAGAATAATTCTACATTATTTCCGATCAACAATATGTCATTCACATATACTTATCGAAATGTTGTAGTGCTCCCACTCACTTTCTTGTAAATACAGGCTTCACCGCAAGTCTCAGATAAAACTATATGCTTTGATCAACTTATCAAAGCGTATATTCCAACTCCGAGATGCTTGCACCAGTCCATAGATGGATCCCTGGAGCTTGCATGTTTTGTTAGCACCTTTAGGATTGACAAAACCTTCTGGTTGCATCATATACAACTCTTCTTTAATAAATCCATTAAGGAATGCAGTTTTGTTTATCCATTTGCCAGATTTCATAAAATGCGGCAATTGCTAACATGATTTGGACAGACTTAAGCATAGATACGAGTGAGAAACTCTCATCGTAGTCAACACTTTGAACTTTGTCAAAAACCTTTTTCGACAGGTCTAGCTTTGTAGATAGTAACACAACTATCAATGTCCGTCTTCTTCTTGAAGATCCATTTATTTTCTATGGCTTGCCGATCATTGGGCAAGTCAACCAAAGTCCACACTTTGTTCTCATACATGGATCCCATCTCAGATTTCATGGCCTCAAGGCATTTCGCGGAATCTGGGCTCATCATCGCTTCCTCATAGTTCTTAGGTTCGTCATGGTCTAGTAACATATCCTCCAGAACAAGATTACCGTACCACTCTGGTGAGGATCTTACTCTGGTTGACCTACGAGGTTCAGTAACAACTTGATCTGAAGTTCCATGATCATCATCATTAACTTCCTCACTAATTGGTGTAGGCGTCACAGGAACCGGTTTCTGTGATGAACTACTTTCCAATAAGGGAGCAGGTACAGTTACCTCATCAAGTTCTACTTTCCTCCCACTCACTTCTTTCGAGAGGAACTCCTTCTCTAGAAAGAATCCGTTCTTAGCAACGAATGTCTTGCCTTCAGATCTGTGATCGAAGGTGTACCCAACAGTCTCCTTTGGGTATCCTATGAAGACATATTTCTCCGATTTGGGTTTGAGCTTATCAGGATGAAACTTTTTCATATAAGCATCACAACCCCAAACTTTAAGAAATGACAACTATGGTTTCTTGTCAAACCACAGTTCATATTGTGTCGTCTCAACGGACCTAGATGGTGCCCTTTTTAATGTGAATGCAGCTGCCTTTAATGCATAACCCCAAAACGATAGTGGTAAATCGGTAAGAGGCATCATAGATTGCACCATATCTAATAAAGTACGGTTACGATGTTCAGACACAACATTACACTGTGGTGTTCGAGGTGGCGTGAGTAGTAAAACTATTTCACATTGTTTTAACTGAAGACCAAACTCGTAACTCAAATACTCTTCTCCACGATCAGATCGTAGAAACTTTAATTTCTTGTTACGATGATTTTCCACTTCACTCTGAAATTATATGAACTTTTCAAATGTTTCAGACTTCTGTTTCATTAAGTATATATACCCATATCTGCTTAAATCATCTGTGAAGGTCAGAAAATAATGATACCCGCTGCGAGCCTCAATATTCATCGGACCACATACATAAGTATGTATGATTTCCAACAAATCTGTTGCTTGCTCCATTGTTCCGGAGAACGGCGTTTTAGTCATCTTGCCCATAAGGCATAGTTCGCAAGCATCAAGTGATTCATAATCAATTGATTCCAAAATTCCATCAGCATGGAGTTTCTTCATGCTCTTTACACCAATATGACCTAAACGGCAGTGCCACAAATAAGTTGCACTATCATTATTAACTTTGCATCTTTTGGCTTCAATATTAAGAATATGTGTATCACTACGATCGAGATCCAACAAACTATTTTTGTTGGGTGTATGACCATAGAAGGTTTTATTCATGTAAACAGAACAACAATTATTCTCTAACTTTAATGAATAACCGTATTGTGATAAACATGATCAAATCATATTCATGCTCAACGCAAACACCAAGTAACACTTATTTAGGTTCAACACTAATCCCGAAAGTATAGGGAGTGTGCGATGATGATCATATCAATCTTGGAACTACTTCCAACACACATCGTCACCTCGCCCTTAACTAGTTTCTGTTCATTCTGCAACTCCCGTTTCGAGTTACTAATCATAGCAACTGAACTAGTAGCAAATACTTAGGGGTTGCTATAAACACTAGTAAAGTACACATCAATAACATGTATATCAAATATACCTTTGTTCACTTTGCCATCCTTCTTATCCGCCAAATACTTGGGGCTGTTCCGCTTCGAGTGACCAGTTCCTTTGCAGTAGAAGCACTCGGTCTCGTGCTTAGGTCTAGACTTGGGCTTCTTCACTTGAGCAGCAACTCGCTTGCCGTTCTTCTTGAAGTTCCCCTTCTTCCCTTTGCCCTTTTCTTGAAACTAGTGGTCTTGTCAACCATCAACTCTTGATGTTTTTCTTGATTTCTACCTTCATCGATTTCAGCATCACGAAGAGCTTGGGAATCGTTTCCGTTATCCCTTGCATATTATAGTTCATCACGAAGTTCTAGTAACTTGGTGATGGTGACTAGAGAATTCTGCCAATCACTATCTTATCTGGAAGATTAACTCCCACTTGATTCAAGCGATTGTAGTACTCAGACATTCTAAGCACATGCTCACTAGCTGAGCAATTCTCCTCCATCTTGTAGGCAAAGTACTGTCAGAGGTCTCATACGTCTCGACACGGGCATGAGTATGAAATACCAATTTCAACTCTTGGAACATCTTGTATGTTCTGTGGCGTTCAAAACAATTTTTGAAGTCCTGGTTCTAAGCTGTAAAGCATGGTGCACTAAACTATCAAGTAGTCATTATATTGAGCTAGCCAAACGTTCATAACGTCTGCATATGCTCCTGCAATAGGTCCGTCACCTAGCGGTGCATCAAGGACATAATTCTTCTGTGCAGCAATGAGGATAATCCTCAGATCACGGACCAAGTCTGCATCATTGCTACTAACATCTTTCAACTTAGTTTTCTCTAGGAACATACATAAAACATATGGAAGCAACAACGCGAGCTATTGATCTACAACATAGATATGCTAATACTACCAGGACTAAGTTCATGATAAATTAAAGTTCAATTAATCATATTACTTAAGAACTCCCACTTAGATAGACATCCCTCTAATCCTCTAAGTGATCACGTGATCCAAATCAACTAAACCATGTCCGATCATCACATGAGATGGAGTAGTTTCAATGGTGAACATCACTATGTTGATCATATCTACTATATGATTCACGCCGACCTTTCGGTCTCTGTGTTCCGAGGCCATATCTGTTATATGCTAGGCTCGTCAAGTTTAACCTGAGTATTCCGTGTGCAACTGTTTTGCACCCGTTGTATTTGAACGTAGAGCCTATCACACCGATCATCACGTGGTGTCTCAAAGACGAAGAACTTTCGCATAGCGGTGCATACTCAGGGAGAACACTTATACCTTGATAATTTAGTGAGAGATCATCTTATAATGCTATCGTCAATCAAAGAAAGATAAGATGCATAAAAGATAAACATCACATGCAATCAATATAAGTGATATGATATGGCCATCATCATCTTGTGCTTGTGATCTCCATCTCCGAAGCACCGTCATGATCACCATCGTCACCGGCGCGACACCTTGATCTCCATCGTAGCATCGTTGTCGTCTCGCCAACTTATGCTTCTATGACTATCGCTACCGCTTAGTAATAAAGTAAAGCATTACAGGCCGATTGCATTGCATACAATAAAGCGACAACCATATGGCTCCTGCCAGTTGCCGATAACTCGGTTACAAAACATGATCATATCATACAATAAAATTTAGCATCATGTCTAGACCATATCACATCACAACATGCCCTGCAAAAACAAGTTAGACGTCCTCTACTTTGTTGTTGCAAATTTTACGTGGCTGCTACGGGCTTAGCAAAACCGTTCTTACCTACGCATCAAAACCACAACGATAGTTTGTCAAGTTGGTGCTGTTTTAACCTTCGCAAGGACCGGGCGTAGCCACACTCGGTTCAACTAAAGTTGGAGAAAATGACACCCGCTAGCCACCTTTGTGCAAAGCACGTCAGGAGAACCGGTCTTGCGTAAGCGTACGCGTAATGTCGGTCCGGGCCGCTTCGTCCAACAATACCGTCGAACCAAAGTATGACATGCTGGTAAGCAGTATGACTTATATCGCCCACAACTCACTTGTGTTCTACTCGTGCATATGACATCTACGCATAAAACCAGGTTCGGATGCCACTGTAGGGGAGCGTAGTAATTTCAAAAAAAATTCTACGCACACGCAAGATCATGGTGATGCATAGCAACAAGAGGGGAGAGTGTTGTCCACGTACCCTCGTAGACCGAAAGCGGAAGCGTTATATCAATGCGGTTGATGTAGTCGTACGTCTTCACGATCCGATCGATCATAGTACCGAAAGCACGGCAGCTCCGAGTTCTGCACATGTTCGGCTCGGTGATGCCCTCGCCTTCTCGATCCAGCAAGAGGGGCGAAGTAGTAGATGAGTTCCGGCAGCACGACGGCGTGTAGACGGTGTTGGTGAAGAACAATCTTCGCAGGGCTTCACCTAAGCACTACGAAAACTATGACGGAGGATAAACTAGAGGGGACGGGGTTGTCGGCACAAGGCTTGGTGTTTCTTGATGTGTCTTTGGTGCTAGCCCTGCCCCTCTATTTATATGTTGAGCCCTCGGGTCGAAACTTGGAGCAAAAGCCTCCTCAAAGTCGGTTTTGCCTGAAAGGCAAGAGTCCCACTCGGACTCCAGGACCAAACGCCGCAATCCTTGGCGTCTGGCCCAGACGCCATGGGCCTCGGCGTCTGGCCCAGGGCCAGACGCCAGGGTCTCCGGCGTTTGGCCCCCTGGCCTCCGCAAAACTCCTATTGCACCGACTTATAGCGCTGTGGGCCTGACCCCTTGGCCTAACCATATCATCCAATATATGAATCTTTACCTCCGGACCATTCCGGAGCTCCTCGTCATGTCCGTGATCTCATCCGGGACTCCGAACAACATTCAGTCACCAACATACATAACTCATATAATACTATATCGTCAACGAACGTTTAAGCGTGCGGACCCTATGGGTTCGAGAACTATGTAGACATGACCGAGAAATTTCTCTGGTCAATAACCAATAGCGGAACCTGGATGCCCATATTGGCTCCTACATATTCTACGAAGATCTTTATCGGTCAAACCTCATAACAACATACGTTTGTTCCCTTTGTCATCGGTATGTTACTTGCCCGAGATTCGATCGTCGGTATCTCAATACCTAGTTCAATCTCGTTATCGGCAAGTCTCTTTACTCGTTCCGTAATACATCATCCCGCAAATAACTCATTAGTTGCAATGCTTGCAAGGCTTATAATGATGCGCATTACCGAGTGGGCCCAGAGATACCTCTCCGACAATCGGAGTGACAAATCCTAATCTCGAAATACGCCAACCCAACAAGTACCTTTGGAGACACCAGAGAGCACCTTTATAATCACCCGATTACGTTGTGACGTTTGGTAGCACACAAAGTGTTCCTCCGTAAACGAGAGTTGCATAATCTCATAGTCATAGGAACATGTATAAGTCATGAAGAAAGTAATAGCAACATACTAAACGATCAAGTGCTAAGCTAACGGAATGGGTCAAGTCAATCACATCATTCTCCTAATGATGTGATCCCGTTAATCAAATGACAACTCATGTCTATGGCTAGGAAACTTAACCATCTTTGATTAACGAGAAGTCAAGTAGAGGCATACTAGTGACACTCTGTTTGTCTATCCATTCACACATGTATTATGTTTTCGGTTAATACAATTCTAGCATGAATAATAAACATTTATCATGATATAAGGAAATAAATAATAACTTTATTATTGCCTCTAGGGCATATTTCCTTCAGTCGTTTCTTAAAGTTTAGGGCTGCGATGCTTATGTGAAAAAGCTTCAACCTGATAAGCTCGAACCCAAATCGGAGAAATGTGTCTTCATAGGATACCCAAAGGAAACTGTTGGGTACACCTTCTATCACAGATCCGAAGGCAAGACATTCGTTGCTAAGAATGGATCCTTTCTAGAGAAGGAGTTTCTCTCGAAAGAAGTGAGTGGGAGGAAAGTAGAACTTGATGAGGTAACTGTACCTGCTCCCTTATTGGAAAGTAGTTCATCACAGAACCAGTTCATGTGACACCTACACCAATTAGTGAGGAAGCTAATGATGTTGATCATGAACCTTCAGATCAAGTTACTGCCGAACCTCGTAGGTCAACCAAAGTAAGATCCGCACCAGAGTGGTACGGTAATCCTATTCTGGAGGTCATGTTACTTGACCAAGGCGAACCTACGAACTATGAAGAAGCGATGGTGAGCCCAGATTCTGTAAAATGGCTTGAGTCCATGAAATCTAAGATGGGATCCATGTATGAGAACAAAGTGTGGACTTTGGTTGACTTTCCTGATGATCGGCAAGCCATAGAGAATAAATGGATCTTCAAGAAGAAGGCTGACGCTGACGGTAATGTTACTGTCTACAAAGCTCGACTTGTTGCAAAAAAGTTCAAGGAGTTGACTACGATGAGACTTTCTCACCAGTAGCGATGCTTAAGTCTGTCCGAATCATGTTAGCAATTGCCGCATTTTATGATTATGAAATTTGGCAAATGGATGCCAAAACTGCATTCCTGAATGGATTTCTGGAAGAAGAGTTGTATATGATGCAACCGGAAGGTTTTTTCGATCCAAAGGGAGCTAACAAAGTGTGCAAGCTCCAGCGATCCATTTATGGACTGGCGCAAGCCTCTTGGAGTTGGAATAAACGTTTTGATAATGTAATCAAAGCATATGGTTTTATACAGACTTTTGGAGAAGCCTATATTTACAAGAAAGTGAATGGGAGCTCTATAGCATTTCTAATATTATATGTGGATGACATATTGCTGATTGGAAATGATATAGAATTTCTAGATAGCATAAAAGGATACTTGAATAAGAGTTTTTCAATGACCTCGGTGAAGCTGCTTATATATTGGGCATCAAGATCTATAGAGATAGATCAAGATGCTTAATTGGACCTCCACAAAGCACATACCTTGATAAAGTTTTGAAGAAGTTCAAAATGGATCAAGCAAAGAAAGGATTCTTGCATGTGTTACAAGGTGTTAAGTTGAGTCAGACTCAATGCCCGACCACTGTAGAAGATAGAGAGAAAATGAAAAATGTTCCCTATGCTTTAGCCATAGGCTCTATCATGTATGCAATGTTGTGTACCAGACCTGATGTGTGCCTTGCTATTAGCTTAGCAGGGAGGTACCAAAGTAATCCAGAGTGGATCAACGGACATCGGTCAAGAACATTCGAAATACACGAAAAGGACTAATGATATGTTTCTCGTTTATGGAGGTGACAAAGA
This sequence comes from Aegilops bicornis, assembly GCA_021605145.1. Classification (NCBI taxonomy): domain Eukaryota; kingdom Viridiplantae; phylum Streptophyta; class Magnoliopsida; order Poales; family Poaceae; genus Aegilops; species Aegilops bicornis. The sequence goes on from CM038675.1 coordinate 705,674,345, forward strand.
GCTCGTCAGTAAATGGTTACGTCGATGCAAGCTTTGACACCGATCCGGACGATTCTAAATCGCAAACCGGTGCGTGTTTACATTGAACGGTGGAGCTGTCGGTTGGTGCGATTCTAAACAAAGCATCATGGCAGGATCTACGTGTGAAGCGGAGTACATAGCTGCTTCTGAAGCAGCAAATGAAGGAGTCTGGATGAAGGAGTTCATATCCGATCTAGGTGTCATACCTAGTGCATCGGGTCCAATGAAAATCTTTTGTGACAATACTGGTGCAATTGCCTTGGCAAAGGAATCCAGATTTCACAAGAGAACCAAGCACATCAAGAGACGCTTCAATTCCATCCTGGATCAAGTCCGAATTGGGAGACATAGAGATTTGCAAGATACATACGGATCTGAATGTTACAGACCCGTTGACTTAGCCTCTTCCACGAGCAAAACATGATCAGCACCAAGACTCCATGGGTGTTAGAATCATTACTGTGTAATCTAGATTATGGACTCTAGTGCAAGTGGGAGACTGAAGTAAATATGCCCTAGAGGCAATAATAAAGTTATTATTTATTTCCTCATATCATGATAAATGTTTATTATTCATGCTAGAATTGTATTAACCGGAAACATAATACATGTGTGAATACATAGACAAACATAGTGTCACTAGTATGCCTCTACTTGACTAGCTCATTGATCAAAGATTAAAGGACATGCGGTGCCCCCATGTGTGGTTTTGGTAATTGATGACATTCTCTATGGACTAATGGTTGCATTGAGTTATATTTGAAGGATTTGTCCATAGGCATTTCTTGAAGTCCATGTGTTGGTTTCAAGGAGTTTATGTGTTGACCAAGGTGCTATTAAGGAATTATCCAAAGATTGGTCATGTGAGTGTTGAGCTTATTGCAAGCATGTCTTGAAGAAGAAGATTGTGTGATCATTCATGTTTACCTTCAAGACATCATCCAAAATGAAGAGAGTTGGAAAGATTCAAGGTTGATCAAGACTAAGTCAAGAGTGAATCAAGTTGATCAACTCACAAAGCATAGAAGATGTACCGAGAGGGATCAAGTGATCCCATGGTATGGTAAGCATTATCCATTGCACTTTGTGTACTAACCCATGGTCTATGTGAGAGTCTATGTGGGGTTAGGTACGTGTCCATGGGCTTGCGCCAAGAGGAAGATATCATACAACCCATGGAAAGGATGACATCAAGTGGTGATCGTCATCAAGATTGTCGTGCAAGTTCAAGTGGAGCATCACGAAGAGATCAAGTGCTTGAAGCTTGCCATCCATTGTGGTGTCAATGGACTTGTGAAGATGTGTCAAGAGTGGCTCACCCATAGTGGAGTATGGGGGAGCAATCATCTAGTCTCCATCGACCCAACGCAATCAAGAAAGGTGGTCCATCTTGAGGAGGACAAGATCGTCATCATCTAGCTCAAGTGGATCATGTGCAAGGCAAAGGTTTGCCCTTGATAGGCTTTTTATTTTACCAGTCTCATGGCGGTAGTTGGGAGACTGGGTTATAGGATCGATAGCCGTACTATCAAGGGGGGCTCTCAAGTGAGTAGCTTGATCGTATCGTTCGTCGAGAGCTCAAACCATTGCATCCTTGCATCATGTTTCTTGGTTCTTGTTTGGTTCTCTTTGTGAGTCTTATAGCTTATGGTCATCTTTATGACAAGCTTGAGTTCATCGAAAACGGACTTTGCATGCATCTTCTATGATGTTTTCGATGTTGGAGGTTTTACCGGTCTTTTCCGAGGAAGGGTTCTCACCATTTTATTTTGGGCCTTTTCTCATTTGCTTATTATTGGTATTTCTCTCAAGATTGTGTTAGCCCTTGTCTCTAGCTTTCCAACAAACTTGGTTTCATTAATTCGAGTCCGAATGCGAAGTTATGGTAGTTTTGGTGTTCGAAAAGGCTGCGGCGGTACTACCATGGGTAGGAGCGGAAGTAATTTTTTACTACCGCCCTTGGGAGCGGTACTACCGCTCTTGGGAGCGGTACTACCGCTTGGAGCAGTACTACATGGCTACTTCCGTGTCTACTTCCGCCGAGACCAAAAACTCGTCACAAGTCCAATGGTGGTAGGCACGGATGTAATTTTTAGTACCGCTCACAAGCGATAGTACCGCTACCCCTAGCAAGAGGTCAGTGATGTCGAAGCGGTACTACCGCTTCAGTGGGCTGTGAGCATAACGGTTGGATTTTTCCCCACCTTTAAAAGGGGTCTTCTTCCCATTGAACCTTATCCTTTTAGCTCGTGTTCTTCCCCCATTGTTGACCTTCTTCGAAGCTTGCTAACTCTCAATCCCTCCAATGATTCTTGCTAGTTCTTGAGGGAAAGAGAGGAGATCTAGATCCAAGTTTCCACCAATCACTTTCTCCTCTAAGTGAGGGAACCCCTTGGATCTAGATCTTGGAGTTCTTCGTGTTCTTCTTTCGTTCTTCCTCTCATTTTCCTCCCTAGCATTAGTTGCTTTGGTGGGATTTGGGAGAGAAGGACTTGGGCACTCCGTGTGCCCTTGCCATTGCATTTGGTGCATCGGTTTGAGTTCTCCGCGGTGATACGTGGAAGTGAAGTTAGAGAAGCTTATTACTCTTGGGTGTTTGGGCACCCTAGAGCTTGTTCCTCTTGGGTGCCTTGGCGCCCTAGACGGTTGGTGGTGTTCGGAGCTCAATCATTGTGGTGTAAAGCTCCGGCAAGCGTCGAGTCTCCAATTAGGTTGTGGAGATCGCCCGAGCAATTTGATTGTACCGTGACCGCCCCAAGGGTTGCCAAAGTGTCTGGGTTCGGTGACCGCCCCAAGGGTTGCCATTTATGCGGGTTCGGTGACCGCCTCAATGGTCCCTTAGTGGAATCACGGCATCTTGCATTGTGCGAGGGCGTGAGGAGATTACGGTGGCCCTAGTGGCTTCTTGGGGAGCATTGTGCCTCCACACCGCTCCAAACGAAGATTAGCATCCGCAAGGGTGTGAACTTCGGGATACATCGTCATCTCCGCTTGCCTCGGTTATCTCTTACCCGAGCTCTTTACTTATGCACTTTACCTTGTGATAGCCATATTGGTTCTTGTCATATGTCTTGCTATCACCTAGTAGTTTATCTTGCTTAGCATAAGTTGTTGGTGCACATAGGTGAGCCTAGTTCTTGTAGGTTTTGTGCTTGACAAATTAACCGCTAGGTTTATTCCGCATTTGTTCAAGCCTAAACCGTAATTATTTTAAAGCGCCTATTCACCCCCCCCCCTCTAGGCGACATCCACGTTCTTTCAATTGGTATCAGATCCTCGTCTCTCTTTGTTGGGCTTAACCGCCTAGAGAGTAAAGATATCGACTAGGGGATTAGGATTCTCTGACACTCTTAGTTTCCATGGCACAAATTTTGATGTTTGGGTAATTCGCATGCTTAATTTCTTTAGGGTCATGGACCCAAATTTGGAGCGAATTGTAGATATGGGTTTTTCTCCTCCAAAGGATCCCCAAAGATTATCTTTAGAGGAAGAGAAAACTCTTATCTCAATGCTCAAGCTTCTAATGTGCTTTTCGATGCTTTGAGCAATGTAGTTATATTTCAACTCATGCCGCTTTCAGGATGCTCATGAGTTGTGGACGAAGCTTCAAGATAAATATGGTGTGTCCAAGATTTGTAGGGATGATTGTTCTCCTCCACCTCCGGCCGTATAGTCTTCTCAACTTCTTCTACTTCACCTACATGTGGTTTTCCACAAGGTAATGATATGGTGAGTAGTGTCGGTCATTGCAATGATGATAGTGTGACTTTTGTGTATGATTCTTCATAACTATATTATTGCAATTCTCGCCTTTGGGCCTTAGCACTTCGAGCACTCCAAATGTTTCACTTGCTTGTGTTGATAGTCCTTGCATATCATGTAGAAATTGCTTGACTAAATCTCATGATGATATGCTTGCTATATCTTGTTGCCATGATAAAATGCATGTATTTCCTCGAGTTGTTGTGCTAACAGTGTAGATGAAACCCAACACTCCATGGAACAAGATGTGGTCTTGAATGGTGCTTCAAGGGATCCTATATCATCATCTACTGCATTTTGCCTTATGGCCAAGGCTTCAAAGGTATCTCCCACTTTGAATCCCAATATATCTTGTGATGATATTGATGATGGCAAGAGTGATGATGATGTTGATTATGATGAAGAGAGTGATGATGTTGCCTCCTTCAAAATTAAGGGGAAAATGATTTTTAAAGCTCTTCTTAAGAATAAAATTGCTCGTTCCAACTTCATGGAAATCATGTCTATTGCTATTGAGGGCAAGAAATATATTGATGAGTTGGAATCTCGTCTTGAGGAGCATGAGGTCACCATTGATAAAATGGAAGGTCATGAGCGTGATTACACTAATGAGATTGCGGACCTCTCTCAAGCTCTTGAACTTGAACAAACCACCAAGGAATCTCTTGAGGAGACTTTTGCTCTAGAATTATCTAGAGTGAGGGAATCTCGTGATAGAGCTCTTGAGGTGGCCAATGGTTTTGAAACTAAAAATGAGGAGCTTGAAGTTGTGCATGCTAAACTCCTTGAGGACTTTGAGCACCTCGAAAATGGCTCAAGGGTCATTATGAGTGAGCTCATCAAACTCACCGAGTCTCATGCTCAACTTAAAGCTTCATATTCAAAAGAGCTTGCCAAGTTGTCTTCTCCTCTTGTTGCTAATGATGATGCGAGTGCAACTAACTATATCGCCAGAAGCATCCATATTGAAGGAGAATGTTGAGCTAAGGGCCCAACTTGAGTTGCTATCTAGCAATTATGGGATGTTGGAAGAAAATCATGTAAGGCTCACAAGCTCTCATGATGATCTTCTAGTATCCCATAATGTGCTAAAGATAGATCATGAGGCCATGCTTGCTAAGGTAACATCTAGTGAGCCTCATGTGGATACTAGCACTACTTCTAGTCAAAATGCTATATTGATATGTGCTAGTCCTTGTAATTCATCTACTCACAATGTTGGTACATCTTGTGATGAATTGCTTTCCTTGCCTTGTTGCTCTAACAATGAAGCTTATACTTCCTCTAGTACTTGTATTGAGACTAACCATGTAGAGGAAATCAAAGAGCTCAAGGCCCAAGTCACTTCTTTGAAGAAAGACTTGGAAAAGAGTCATGAAGGGAAATCCACACTCAACAAAATCTTGAGTGTGCAGAAATCCCCCAATGACAAAGGTGGACTTGGATTCAACTCCAATAAGAAGAAGAAGTCCAAGATGAACAAAAAGAAGGGCCAAGAACAAGTCAAGAAATCGGCCAAGATTGTTTGCTTCAAGTCTGAGTAGAAGGGCATCATGTTAGATCTTGCCCATTGAAGAAGAAGGCCATTAGTGTCAAGCAACAAGGGAAGAGGGCACAAGTTCAATCTCATGCTCAACCTCAAGTTGAAGAAAGTCCTCTTCCCAAGAAGACTCAAGTTAATGCTTCTCTTGTTGAGAAATCAAGTGAGAAGAAAGTGAAGTGTAGACGTTGCTACTTATGTCATGAGAAAGGCCATGTCGCTTCTTCATGCACTAGTGGTAACTTATCCAACCCAATTATTATTGATGATGTCAATTCTCTTGGGAAGGATAAGGTTGGCAATGTGTTTGCCAAGTTTGTTGGTATTCAAAGTGGTGTCAAGAAAAGAACCATTTGGGTAGCCAAGCCTATTGTGACTAACCTCTTAGGACCCAACTTGGTTTGGGACCAACTAGCTCAAACTTGATCAATAGGTGTTGTTGGAGGGCATTGGAGACTTGGCTACTTTATGAAGAATTAAGGGACTTCATCATTCTAATTGTCTCAAGCCAAGTCATTCGGATTATCAAGTTTCTATCTTATATCCAATGTTCCTCCTTGCGTATAACTCGTGCTTAAATTGCTTACATTAAAAGTTACTTGTCCCTTAGCATGTTGTGGTTTTGTATCTTGCATGTGCTTGTATATGTTGTGCTTCCAAATTGCTTATCTTGAGAAATCTAGTAGGTGTATGTTGGTTTGCACATCATGTACATGTGTGTTGTGTGTTGAGCCTTTTTTCATCTTGTTTATTTCTTAGCTGGCTCTTGTGAGAGATTAATGGAATATCCCATTATGGGGAAGTGATGTGCTTTGTGCACCTCACAATCCTATAAATGTGTTTACATGAGTAATACCATCTAGTATTGATATTTCAAGATTATCTAGTCTCTATGTGGTATGTCTTCTCATGAGAAATTCAAATTCTAATTTTTCCATTAATTATCTCTTGTTGGATCCTTTTAATTGCCTCTTGTCTATCTTTAATTGGTATCACATTATGGGGAGTAATATGCTATGTGTGTATTACTAGCCTAGAAAATGTGTACATTTGAGATATTGTCACCTAGAATTGATATTGTAAATTATCTTGTTCCTAGGTGGCATGATATCTCTACAAGTTGCAATTTGCTTGTGTTTGGTGTGAAGATGATGTCGGATATCCTTGCTATCTACCATCGGGAATTATTTCCATTTACTTCTTGTCTTTTGACAATTGGTACTCACTTTTGTGGTAGAATTTATTGATCATCTTTACATTGGCTTTTGTTTTTTATTTTGCCTTTTCTCTTGCCAAGGTTTGTGTCAACTCCCATTGTCTTCCCTACCACTTGTCGATCTTTTTTTTTCTCGTACTTGTCTAGTGTTTTCTAGATATAGTGAAAGTGGTGATCCCACCTTGTGCATTTTGTATTCAAATGCAAATTCTCTATAATGCACTAGTCTTGGGGGAGCTATCCTATTCTCTATAGAACACTCTTCTTGCGATCCTTATCAAGTGTGTGTTGGTGGAAGGCAAGCCGTTTCGTTTTGGTACTTTGTGCTACCATGAAACTTTGTAGAGAGCTTGGTTTGTTTGGAACCATCCTCTCTTTTGGGAGTTTGATATCTTTTATTTTGAGTGTATCAATGGATATCTCATTCCTTGATGTATCTTTTATGGATATCCTCCAAGTGATGTTTTATTCATTTGGTATCCTTTTCACTTGGCATTTCTTTGTCTTTTGGTTTTGGGTTTTGAAGTCTTGAGCATGCATGTTTTCTTCATGTATTTTATTTGGCATGCTTTCTTTCTTTGACTCAATATATGGGAGAAACTCCACCTAGTCTCAATTTGGATGAGATGTGCATGATATTCATTTTCATATCTATATGCACATATTTATGTGGAGTTTGTCCTATGTATTGGTGTTTCTAACTATTTGGTCCCGATGAGTTTGGGTACCGTTTAGTTTGTGTTGTTCTTATAGGAACATTTGGAGATGCATTGGATGCTCGGCTCACGCACAAGGAAGGTGTTGTCACCATGTGCATATTGGAGTCAAGCTAGGATGATCAACGAACTACTATCTACCTTCAATTGGTATCTACTACATCCTTCCAATGGTATCTCGGTAATAAGTATCATCATCTACTACATGCACACATTACTTGCATCAACCTTGTGTAGGTTGTATCATGGCATGTATTTCATTCTTTCTTGTGATACTTGTTCCCTTTCTCAAAGCATCTCAACGATGATCTCATGTTGCTAGTTGTGATGTCTTTGATGTTCATGGGTAGGATTCATTTATATACAATAAGACCATATCTAGCCAAGTGCTATGCTTTCAAGCAAATATCTTATTGGTATATTTATGACTTCCTTGTGGATATCTTGTTCCTTCATGTTGTAACTATTTGGTGTACATCCCTCTTTGTAGATATATATCATCATGATTTTGTCTACCTAGAACCTTATACACTTGAGATAAATTACATCTCTAGTTGATATCCTTTCTTTCACGTCCACCTTGTCTTTCTTATGTTATTTCTTTGGTGGCTCCGTGAAAGCTTTTTGCCTTGAGTGCGTGTCCTCTATCGTTGCATCTTGATGCACTCTTGTGTGGTGAAGATTATTTTCCTCTTGCTCATCTTCTACGAGGCTTTTGCCATCTTAATTGGTACCCCTCGTCTTGATGAGCCTCTCATCGCCTATCTTCACCACGGGTTGTCACAAGCATAGGTTCTCTATTTTCTTATTAGTAAGCTTGTGAACCCATTTGCTAGTTGTGTGTGAGAATGAAAGGCTTTGCACCGTGTATCTCATTCATTCGAGACTATGTTGATGCTTATGCACATCCGTATATTAGTCTTCTCATGTGCTTTGCCATGACTCACACACATCATTTTGGTTGAGCCTATTCTTAAGTTGCCTCTTTACAATGTTGCTCAACCATGTGCTTGTTGCAAGCGCTAGGCTTAGTTTCCTATATGCTCTCTTGCACTTGTTGTTAGTTTCTGTTGACTTTGGGGAGCTATGATCCTATTTTGTGCACTTTGTATCCAAATACAAAAATTCTTGATGTGCACAAATCATGGGGAGCTTCTCTAGTTTCTTTAGAACAATCCTCTGCTCATATCATAATATCTTTTCATGTGGCTCGTAGGATCTTTGGTCTAGTTGGTTCAGTTGATATCTTTTGATAGCTTGCTTCAATTGGTATCTTTTGATTGCTTGATTGCTTGTTTCTCTCTTTGTTATGTCTTTGTGGCATAACATTCTTTTGCAATCTTGGTGCCTCAATTAGTTGGTCTTCCACCAAGTATTACCTTTGGATATGTGTATGGCATTCCACTCTCTTGTTGAGAAATACACAACTTTTGGAGGAACAACTTTTGTATTGGTCTTCTTAGCTTTTCGCCCATTTTGGCAATCGATGCCAATGGGGGAGAAGTTTTAGAGAGTTTTGTGGAGAAGTCTTCAGAGTTTTCTCCTTGCTTTGGTTTTGTTCCTAAGCATTTGCATCTCATACGCATGCATTATTGGTTGTTGCATTGCATGGTGATGCATAATTCCTTATATAAACTCTCTTGAAAGTGATTGTCATCAATTACCAAAATGGGGGAGATTGAAAGGACATGCGGTGCCCCCATGTGTGGTTTTGGTAATTGATGACATTCTCTATGGACTAATGGTTGCATTGAGTTATATTTGAAGGATTTGTCCATAGGCATTTCTTGAAGTCCATGTGTTGGTTTCAAGGAGTTTATGTGTTGACCAAGGTGCTATTAAGGAATTATCCAAAGATTGGTCATGTGAGTGTTGAGCTTATTGCAAGCATGTCTTGAAGAAGAAGATTGTGTGATCATTCATGTTTACCTTCAAGACATCATCCAAATGAAGAGAGTTGGAAAGATTCAAGGTTGATCAAGACTAAGTCAAGAGTGAATCAAGTTGATCAACTCACAAAGCATAGAAGATGTGCGAGAGGGATCAAGTGATCCCATGGTATGGTAAGCATTATCCATTGCACTTTGTGTACTAACCCATGGTCTATGTGAGAGTCTATGTGGGGTTAGATGCGTGTCCATGGGCTTGCGTCAAGAGGAAGATATCATACAACCCATGGAAAGGATGACATCAAGTGGTGATCGTCATCAAGATTGTCGTGTGCAAGTTCAAGTGGAGCATCACGAAGAGATCAAGTGCTTGAAGCTTGCCATCCATTGTGGTGTCAATGGACTTGTGAAGATGTGTCAAGAGTGGCTCACCCATAGTGGAGTATGGGGGAGCAATCATCTAGTCTCCATCGACCCAACGCAATCAAGAAAGGTGGTCCATCTTGAGGAGGACAAGATCGTCATCATCTAGCTCAAGTGGATCATGTGCAAGGCAAACGTTTGCCCTTGATAGGCTTTTTATTTTACCGGTCTCATGGCGGTAGTTGGGAGACTGGGTTATAGGATCGATAGCCGTACTATCAAGGGGGGCTCTCAAGTGAGTAGCTTGATCGTATCGTTAAATCGAGAGCTCAAACCATTGCATCCTTGCATCATGTTTCTTGGTTCTTGTTTGGTTCTCTTTGTGAGTCTTAGAGCTTATGGTCATCTTTATGACAAGCTTGATTTCATCGAAAACGGACTTTGCATGCGTCTTCTATGATGTTTTCGATGTTGGAGGTTTTACCGGTCTTTTCCGAGGAAGGGTTCTCACCATTTTCTTTTGGGTCTTTTCTCATTTGCTTATTATTGGTATTTCTCTCAAGATTGTGTTAGCCCTTGTCTCTAGCTTTCAACAAACTTGGTTTCGTCAATTCGAGTCCGAATGCGTAAGTTATGGTAGTTTTGGTGTTACGAAAAGGCTGCGGTACTACCGTGGGTAGGAGCGAAGTAATTTTTTACTACCGCCCTTGGGAGCGGTACTACCGCTCTTGGGAGCGGTACTACCGCTTGGAGCAGTACTATCATGGCTACTTCCGTGGCTACTTCCGCTCGGGACCAAAAACTTCGTCACAAGTCCAGCGGTGGTAGGCACGGATGTAATTTTTAGTACCGCTTCATAAGCAGTAGTACCGCTACCCCTAGCAGTAATCAGTGATGTCGGCGGTACTACCGCTCGATCTTGGCTGTGAGCATAACGGTTGGATTTTTCCCCACCTTTAAAAGGGGGTCTTCTTCCCCATTGAACCTTATCCTTTTTAGCTCGTGTTCTTCCCCATTGTTGACCTTCTTCGAGCTTGCTAACTCTCAATCCCTCCAATTATTCTTGCTAGTTGAGGGAAAAGAGAGAGGAGATCTAGATCCAAGTTTCCACCAATCACTTTCTCCTCTAAGTGAGGGGAACCCCTTGGATCTAGATCTTGGAGTTCTTCGTGTTCTTCTTTCGTTCTTCCTCTCATTTTCCTCCCTAGCATTAGTTGCTTTGGTGAGATTTGGGAGAGAAGGACTTGGGCACTCCGTGTGCCCTTGCCATTGCATTTGGTGCATCGGTTTGAGTTCTCCGCGATGATACGTGGAAGTGAAGTTTGATAAGCTTATTACTCTTGGGTGTTTAGGCACCCTAGAGCTTGTTCCTCTTGGGTGCCTTGGCGCCCTAGACGGTTGTTGGTGTTCGGAGCTCAATCATTGTGGTGTAAATCTCCGGGCAAGCGTCTCGGTCTCCAATAAGGTAGTGTAGATCGCCCGAGCAATTTGACGGGTACCGTGACCGCCCAAAGGGTTGCCAAAGTGTACGGTTCGGTGACCGCCCCAAGGGTTGCCATTTATGCAGGTTCGGTGACCGCCCTCAAGGGTCCCTTAGTGGAATCATGGCATCTTGCATTGTGCGAGGGCGTGAGGATATTACGGTGGCCCTAGTGGCTTCTTGGGGAGCATTGTGCCTCCACACCGCTCCAAACGGAGATTAGCATCCGCAAGGGTGTGAACTTCGGGATACATCGTCGTCTCCGCGTGCCTCGGTTATCTCTTACCCGAGCTCTTTACTTATGCACTTTACCTTGTGATAGCCATATTGGTTGTTGTCATATATCTTGCTATCACCTAGTAGTTTATCTTGCTTAGCATAAGTTGTTGGTCCACATAGGTGAGCCTAGTTGTTGTAGGTTTTGTGCTTGACAAATTAACCGGTAGGTTTATTCCGCATTTGTTCAAGCCTAAACCGTAATTATTTTAAAGCGCCTATTCACCCCCCCCCCCTCTAGGCGACATCCACGTTCTTTCAAAAGATGGTTGAGTTTCCAAACCATAGACATGAGTTGTCATTTGATTAACGGGATCACATCATTAGGAGAATGATATGATTGACTTGACCCATTCCGTTAGCTTAGCACTTGATCATTCACTTTACTGCTATTGCTTTCTTCATGACTTATACATGTTCCTATGACTATGAGATTATGCAACTCCCGATAGCCGGAGGAACACTTTGTGTGCTACCAAACGTCACAACGTAACTGGGTGATTATAAAGGTGCTCTACAGGTGTCTCCGATGGTACTTGTTGAGTTGACATAGATCGAGATTAGGATTTGTCATCCGATTGTGGGAGAGGTATCTCTGGGCCCTCTCGGTAATGCACATCACTATAAGCCTTGCAAGCAATGTGACTAATGAGTTAGTTGCCGGATGATGCATTACGGAACGAGTAAAGAGACTTGCCAGTAACGAGATTACGCTAGGTATTGAGATACCGACGATCGAATCTCGGGCAAGTAACATACCGATGACAAAGGGAACAACGTATGTTGTTATGCGGTTTGACCGATAAACATCTTCGTAGAATATGTAGGAACCAATATGAGCATCCAGGTTCCGCTGTAGGTTATTTACCGGAGACGTGTCTCGGTCATGTCTACATAGTTCTCGAACCCGTAGGGTCCGCACGCTTAAAGTTCTGTGACGATCGATATTATGAGTTTTTTTGTGTTTTGATGTACCGAAGGTAGTTCGGAGTCCCGGATATGATCACGGACATGACGAGGAGTCTCGAAATGGTCGAGACGTAAAGATCGATATATTGGATGACTATGTTTGGACACCGAAGTGTTTGAGGAGGTTCTGAGACATATCTTAGAATCTTAGGGGGTTATTGGACCCCCCCCCCCGGGAGTATATTGGGCCTAATGGGCCTTAGTGGAGAAGAGGAGGGGCAGCCAGGGCAGGCCGCGCGCCCCCTCCCCCTCTAGTCCGAATTGGACAAGGAGGCGCCCCTTTCCTTCCCTCTCTCCTCCTTCCCCTTCTCCTACTCCTACTAGGAAAAGAGGAGTCCTACTCCTGGTGGTAGTAGGAATCCCCCCCCCCCTTGGCGCGCCCTCCTCCTTGGCCAACCGCCTCCCCCTAGCTCCGCCTCCCCCCTAGCTCCTTTATATACGGGGGCAAGGGGGCACCCCAAGGAGACAACAATTGATCATTGATCTTTTCGGTAGTGTCTGGTACCCCCTCCACCATAATCCACCTCGGTCATATCGTGGCGGTGCTTAGGCGAAGCCTGCGTCGGTAGCTTCATCAACATCGTCCTGCCTTGCGTCGTCTTGTGAAACTCTCCCTCGAGCTCTACTGGATCGTGAGATCGCCGGACGTCACCGAGCTGAACGTGTGCTAAACGCGGAGGTGCCGTACGTTCTGTACTGAGGATCGGTCGATCATGAAGACGTACGACTACATCAACCACGTTGTCATAACGCTTCCGCTTAACGGTTTACGAGAGTACGTAGACGACACTCTCCCCTCTCGTTGCTATGCATCACTATGATCTTGCGTGTGCGTAGGAAAATTATTGAAATTACTACATTCCCCAACAGTGATGCCTCTTGAGGTGGGATTATGCGCACTAATCAAGCTATCGTATTTGAGGTGGGATTGTGCGCATCAATCAAGTTGTCGTATTTATTAATGTGTTGACAGTGAATTTGGTTATATGATCTTTTTGACCATGTGAAAAATTCCAAATCTGAATCGAATAAATAGTTGTACAAGTAATAAAGCAACTCGCTATACCCTCGCAAAAATGTTTGGCTAACAGTAACCTAGATGTACTATATGTCAATGGAGTTGTTCCTGAGTATGAAATCTCACAAACTCTTCTTCACAAATGAACATGATGTAAATCCACAAAAAGCTAATAGGAGGAGGAAGTAATTAAAATTGTCTGATAATAACCTCCGGAAACTGATTCTGCATGCATAAAAAGAAATTCCAATCATAGAGGACAATGAAAGAGGCAATTTCATCATTGATGTACCAGTTTTATTTTAACACGCCTACAAACAATCAAATTTAAAATTGGCTGACTATACCTCTATATGTTTTCTTTAATTTGGTACTTGTCTTCAGAGATCATTATTAACATTGCTAATAACGGGTAAGCAGAGGCATCTGCGTACCATCAAATGGAAAATGTTAGTTTCCTCTCTCCAAGAAACAACATAGTTTAAACCATGTCCACACACACACACACATCATCATCATCTAAACATATGTGATGCCTCTTGGTCCGGTTTTGATGAGGTGTGTACAGAGAAGAAAATAGTGAAGATTAACCTGGGAAGGGTGTCAAAATTGAGCTACAAGGAAAACCGTAGCATATTTATTCCTTTTGCTCTCCCGAAAAGTTTTGTACCATGAGAAATTTCATATTAGCATGCGGCATATATCATGAAGGAAGCCGCATGAATTAGTCAAGGAAAATACAAAACTGTAGGTCAAAACCTTGATTATCATAGTCACGTCAAAATGAGCTAAAATGGACCATGGGCTATCAGTTGGTATAAAAATCCACATTATATCATCGACCCTGCAACCAATAATATCATACTATCATAACCTTTGCAAGATGCACAATAACTTTATGAATCATGATTTGGCAACTAAGAGTGGAGCAGGAAAAGAACTTAGTTTAATATTAACTATTTGTTGGTTTGAAGCTACATTTTAATCATTCAAATTAAGACAAAAAGATGAGAAACATAAGAAGAAATTTCAGATTTTACTAGTGTGCATTTTTTGGAAGTAAAATTCGCTCACATAGTCACATTATCGCCATTATCCTATCACGGACGGTCTACAAAAGCATATATTAAGATGCAGTTAGAAGTAAACAATCATAAATATAAATCCAAACACGAAAATCAATGGAATATCTTTTTAACAAAACTATATCAAGACTATGCCCAATCTCCCCTTTATTTGGCATTTTTTATCTAGATTCTTATGGAGGCATTCAGTGTGTACTACAACCCTAATCAACTTCGCCTAACAGAAGCCTTTGCTACACTTGCCACTGGCCATCAGGTTCATATGGAAAAGTAATGAAAGAAACGAAATAAGTAATCTGGTCAACATAGCTTATGAACTGCAACTAATAGGTCCCAACCAGAATTAAATTCTTCTTCCCCCCTCCCCCATATCAAGAAACTAGATGATACCCCGCGCGTTGCTGCGGGAAATTAGGTGATTCAATTTGTGGACGTGTTGATTCAAATTCATCGGCTCGACGTGAAAAAAAAGCAAAGATAGTTATCGACACACCCCAATGGGAAATGGAAAAAGATAACAAAAATGACGTTCAAAAATACTATAAAGGGCAGAGCAGCCACCTCAAACCACATTAAAATCTACATTGCAAGATTCCATTGTCTTATATAAACATCTTGAAAGTAAAAAATCAGAAGTGGTGTGTTAGAGAACTATCAATTCACAGTAAGATCTCATATGCATTCACATAAATTGTAGGTGAACTGCTCATAACTTGCCCAACTGGATCACCAAACATGAATTTCCATATTCTCAAGGGAGGGTAAAAGAATAACTTCATAGCATTGCATGGGCTAACTAAAAGAGGATATACATTAATTCCAAGATGTACAACACAGCCAGCAAAATTTGCTTGTAGTTTCTATATAAGTTAAAGGTCTGAAAGGAAGCGACAGTGCTACTTGAACTATTAAGAGAGGACTATAAATAGACATACAAGGGGACATGTGTATAGTTAGGAAATTAAAATAGTGACTGTCGAATAACTGAAGAAAAAGCAATGGTTGACAATCCGAGCAGTCAGCTGAACTTACTTGAACAACATACCCCAATTTCTGCAAAACAAAACGAACAAAATGATTCAATAAGTTGAGTAAGAAGTACTGTACATAATCATGATTTATGAGAGATTATAACACCTTACCTTCTCTAGGTTTTCCAATTGAAATCAAAGCTACAATCTGGGAAGTCGATCTAAATTCAGATCAGAGAGAACGGACGGATCTACAAAAACAAACAACAACAAAGTCTGATAATGGTATAATGCATATGCATAAATCAACTAATCATATGTAGGTATGATGCTGCAGACGTGCATGCTTAAGATGTAGCGTACTTACTTATATTGAGAATATCCGGAAACAAAGTAGACTTGGAGTGGTTGGTGAAGATTCCACGAGGAGTAAAACATCGTTGCTCTTGGCGTTGTTGGCTGGGAATCAAGCACCAAGATAAGTATGAAGCAAAACATCAAGCACCTTCTGGTCCAGAAGGGCAATCTGACGAATTCAAAGGGCATAAGCTTAGATCTGAGAAGATTGAGGAGGGAGAGCACCCACCTTTGGTGCAAGTGATGTTGAGGGAGTAAGCCAACCACAAATCCACCACCGCATGCTACAACTTCCTCTCCATATCTTCCATCTGCGGGGAGCGATAGAAGAAGCAGGGCCCGGCGGAGGCCAAAGGACTGCTGCGGGGCCGAGAAGGAGGGGAGGCAGTCGATGGAACCGGCAGAGGCGGGCACTGCGCCGGGAGGGGGGCCTCACCTCAGTCCTATCAGCCGCCCTGGGTTAGGTAAGGGGGATCCATGTGAGCGGAGACGGAAGCTTAAAGGGGAGAACCGCTGCATCGCTTACTCGGTGGAGAAGATGAATAGAAAGTTATGGAAATCAATGGACCGTGGAGTTAATTGAGGAACTGGGTGGGACCGTTAATTGCGGCCAATGCTTTATGGAAATCAATTGTACGCATCAGCGTGTTGTGGTGGCTGGTGGGTGCTCTCCCGTGACTTCGTAACCGAAGGCTGATGTGGCCATTGTGTGCGGGCGTAGGGCGTGGGGAAAGATTGGGATAGATTTTTTCTCTTCGAGGGAAAATGGGAAAATGACCTTAGGAGGTGTGACATGGCTTGGTGTGGGTGTGACGTGGCTTGGTGTGATTGGATGTTGAGGTGTCTATGCTGCATGTTGAGATAATCAAGTAATGGGGTTGAACTTCTTAAGTATATAGGATAACAGTGAACATAGATGACCACCAAATAAACCACCACTAGATCCTGAGCAGGTTTAGCCACGAGGTTACAAAAAAAAATTGCAACACCAAATTACTTGCATAAAAACGAACAAATGAAAGAATCATACCTCGACTTCACAGAGGCTGCAGAAAAACATCCTCTCTTCACTGTCTTGCTGCTCACAGGACCACTCACCATTGGTAGCATAAAAAAACAGAAAGAATGAGGGCACAACATAAGTAGAAATGCAGAGAACATCTACAGAGGCGAGCACGGCAACAACATCAAGCAGAGAGGTGTACCTGGTGGTGGCAGGAAGGAGCCAATTCGTTTGAGTTTTAATCAAATCTATTCATTTTCGTTAAAATTCATTTGAAATATAACCGGACATATGTTGCTAGCTTTGGATGACCAGCTTACATATCTGTGTATATGGATTGGTCTCTCAAATCCACAGACGGACCGGGAAGAAGATTTGGGTGTCAGCGTTGCAGATGCCCTAAGCGCACCACGAACTGCAGTGTATAGACCAAGGCCAAAAACAAGGGAAAACAACGCTCTTGACATCACAAAATCTATTAATCTTCTCTGGATCTCACTGCCTACAGGCTTGTCCTCTCCAGTTTTTCTGCTCGGCACACTCACGCTACTGTCATAATCCCCCACGGTTAACTCACAAATCTGCATCAAACATTCACAATCAGAGTACCTGATAACGACTGGACATGCGGTTAAGACTAGCTCCTTCAGATAGGAGTGAAAAACGTGTGATGGTATTACTATAGTACTGTAACATTTTTCAAAACAAAAAATTAGACAAATGGAAAATGGATGGTAGCAAGAAGGCACCACGCGGGAGTAGCATGGCATGGGATGAGCAAACCGACATGAGCGTTGCAGAGTCCAAGAGCCAAGCGTGCAGGAAACAGATGTCGACCTGTGTCTTTTGCCCTTGCCATGATTACGTACAGCTGGTTGCCATTCGCCAACCGCATGCATGCACATCACCACCGTAGTACGTCCGCCGGCGTCGCCTTCCGCCTGCGCCCCGGCCCACGGCCGTGCGCGCAGCAGGCGCAGGCCAATCACAGGATTGCCGTGCGTGCGTGCTCCGCGCCACCAAGCCATGGTCACTGCTGTTCGACGGTAGGCTGTGGCCGGCGCGGCCATGAATGCCACGCATGAACGTCGCACCTGCCAAATGATGGAATAAACAATTATTTCAGTGCCATCACTGTGCATCGCGAGAATTGATGGAATGAGTAGAGCGGGTGGAGAGACATGATTTGAATTTCCTATGGCGGATATCAGATGTGGGGCGATATTTTAAAGACCCCTGCCCAGGATCCATTGAATTTGGCTTTGGGTCGAGACTCGAGAGGGCCACGTTGTCCTGTACGTGCGCGTGCTGTGCATGCAGAAGGTCACAGACGCCACCAGTGCGGGAGGCTAGCTACATACAGCAAGGTGGCAACGGAGACGCGAGGAACCTCGCGTCGGTGTGGGACTGACCTCGGCCCCGTCTCCGGCGTCCGTACCACGAATGAGATAAGGTGTGGACCCAAAATGAGATAAGCGAAGCCGGCCTAGGCCGCACTGCCAAGGTCTGCACCATGAAGGACCCCGGAGCAGCGAGGCGTCGACAACAGGCGCCGGCCGGCCTCCGGGAGGTACACGCGCGCGCTGGCCCGATCACGAGGCGGCCCACACGGCGGGCGATGCGCATGCACGGAGCCGTACCGGGAGCGTCACTACGCGCCGGCACAGCTGTCTGGGCAGGGCCGGCTGCCGTCACGGGATCGGCCGTGTTCATAAGGCCAACTCCAACTCCAGCGCGCTACCCCATCCGGTCCGGCCTTGTCCGTTTATGGCAAAAC
This sequence comes from Aegilops bicornis, assembly GCA_021605145.1. Classification (NCBI taxonomy): domain Eukaryota; kingdom Viridiplantae; phylum Streptophyta; class Magnoliopsida; order Poales; family Poaceae; genus Aegilops; species Aegilops bicornis. Next base: position 705,692,788 of record CM038675.1, read on the forward strand.
GGACAAATCAAACAGTTCAGCATGCAACGGCCTACACCCATTCTGTTCGTTTTGTGTCCGGCCTGAACCATTTCAATCGCAAACACGTGCCTAATTTGGGTCCCGCGGATAGCAAATGGACGCGCCGCTCGTTCGCCTCGGGCCGTATGGCAGGCGGCCACCTGCCTCCCACGGGCCAACATAAATGCGCATGCGCGGTCGGCCCCACCTGTCATCCGTCCAGGCGAACGGTCGCCGTCCTTCTTAATTGGGAAGCCGTGGACCGGTCGCAGTCCACACTCCCCATTCCAGCCCGCGCTGCCTCCTCGAAACCCGACACTCCCCAAACCTTAGCTTTCCCTTTTCCCGTCCTCGATCTCGCCGGCCGGCCGCCACGCAGCCATGGGATGGTGGAACAACGGCCGCAAGGGGGCGCACGACCACGAGGCTGGCTCGTTCTCAGGCCGCCGCTGCCGCGGCGTAAAAAATGAGCCCGCCTCAACACAACGGCACGCCCCATGAAGGGCTCCCGCGCCGCCCGCATTCTCCATCGCCCCTACGGTCGCCGGCGAGCCCGACCGGCACTACATCCATGCGGATGTTTGCCGTTGTTATTGGGAGATGAGGACGCTGCTCCCCTGGAGCGACGTTCACCTCCCCAATAACTGGCATCTCTCCGCCGATCGGGTGCCGATCCACCGGTCTCGACGAGCGGTTGAGTGCGCCGCGAGGAGATCGAACGCCGCCGTCACCTCCTGCCAGATGACCTCTACTACGACCCCAGGTACGTCGTCGACTCCGACCTCTGGGACACGTGGTTCTACGACGAGCACGACACGCGGCGCGCCTCCTTCGCCGGCACCTCGTTGGGGCGCGGCGCCATGTGGCGTTGCAGCGCTCGAGCCCTCCCCAAGTCTTGTGAGCGTGGGGTGGTCTTGCGCGGACGCCGTCGCCGTCGCCGTCGCCCTCTCCGTCGCCACCACCTCCTCCTCGCATGAAAGAGTCCGTTGCCACCACCTCCTCCTCGCATGAAAGAGGAGGAGGCCCGGCTCCTTCAACGTGTCATGGAAGACTCCATGAACACGCATGACGAGCACAAGTGGGAGGGCCTGGAGACCATGATGGACCTCTCTGCCGGCGGCGACGTGGCCGTGCCAGAGCTGGAGATGGTGAGGAGGGAGGAGGTGTTGGAGGAGGAGCCCGTCGCCGCGTTCCACCCGGGCCTGTAGGGCCAGCAGTGGAGCTGGTCATGCATGACTCCGGACATGGCCGACGCCGTGGGGGGCGTGAACTGATGCCCCACACCGCCGCGGTCACCGGAGCGCGAGGCGTCGCCACGGGAGGAGGTGGTGCAGGCACCTCCCTCCTTCCAGCAAGCTCCCGTGTACCAGGCACTGGCGTCCCATCTCTGGACGCCGCCGGCCTACGTCGACCTCGTCAGCGACGACGACGACAACGGCGACCATTGAGAATACGACGACGGCCACGCAGGAGCGCGCTGGCGGCGGTTTTCTTTTGTTTTTATGTTAATTATGTCTATGTGAACTGTGGAACTGGGCCGTTTTGTGGCCGTGATGTTTAATTATGTTTTATGTTTTTATGTTGCGTTTATTTTATTTTTTTCGGCATTTTATTTTACTTTTTGCATTTTTAATCACGTCCACCCTGAACATGATTTGGGGTGCGGACGCACGTTGGGCGCACCGACAACCCAACGGATGCAAGCGGACATGGGCGACCCCATTGCCGCCCCAAACGGATGAAAACAGGCCAAATCACAATTCACAATGCAGGTCTGCTAAGAGCATCTCCAGCCATCCGGCCGACCAGGACGCCGAAAAAGCGCCGTCTAGGGCCGAACCGGCGTTTCATTTTGGCGTGGGGGTGATTGTGTTCCCAGTCGCCACCCTCAGGTCGCCCTCATATCAGCGCGAACACGGCATAAACTCGGCGGTTTGATTCAAATTTGTACAAAAAAGGCACAAACTCAGGCTATTTCATTTAGATTTGTACAAAAAAACATAGGACAACTACGCCTAGCCCTACTACGCCCTACTACGCCGCGGCCGCCGCCCTACATGCCAAGGAGCCCGTAGAAATGGGTGTAGTCGCCGCCGCCGTCGTCGTCGCTGTCGCCGACACCGTCCCTGCTGCACCTCTGACCAGCTGGGTCGCTGACGCGCGGGGGGTTGGAAGGCCCGAGCGCGTTCTCGTCGTCTTCGCTGTCGAGGACGACGATGCCTCCCTCGTCGCGTCCGCGGCCCCTAGCTTTGATCTCCTCGTAGGCCCGGCGCTGATGCTCCACCTGCTCGCGGACATAGTCCTCCTTCGCCCACTTGAGGGCGGTCTTGTCGTCGGCGGCCATCTCCGTGTGCTCCTTGACGGGAAGCAACCCCAGCTCGATCTTCAGCCGGACGAGGCGGAGGGAACGAGGGGAGGGTCGGCCGCCCTCGTTGATGACGAGGGCGCCGCTGCGGGTGCGGCGCCCGAGCGGCGTCTCCTGTGGCTCCGGCTTGATGGAGCGGAACGCCGGCAACCGGAGGAGAGCGAACCGGAACTCGACGACGAGGAGGTCGCTGCCTCCATTCACCCTGGCATCCAGGAACTACCGCGGTGGCGAGAGAAGGACGGGGGTGGGTACTCGAGGCGCGGCGTGTTGCCGATCTCGATGTGGTCGAGGACGGCGAGTGCGACGGGCACGCCCCACCATTCGCGCCGCCCATCGGCGTTGAGGCGGCCATGGGGGATGGCGCCGTTTGCGGAGGCGACCTGGTCGGCGTGGCGGCAGTCGAAGTACATCGTCCACAGCGTGTGACTATCGGCGGCGTACCTCGGCTCGTTCCGCCGCACCTCCGTCAGCGACGAACGGATGCACGGCGATCTTGGCGCGCCGTTCAGCCCCGGTGGGCACCGAAGCACCGGACGCCGGTGGCGCTCGGCCTCCACGATCCGGCACTCACATATGCAGGGCGCCGGGTAGTCGGCCTCGTAGAAGGCGCCTCGTCCTCGCCTTGAATGGCTTGGCAAAGCCGTTACGCCACACTGGTACCGCTCGGCCATTGCTTGTCGTCGGGGGAAGAGGGGCGAGTGGCTTCTGTGGCGTTCACCGGCGGGGAGGTCGGTTTTTATAGCCGAAGTGGTGCGGTGGGAAGCTGCCCGCCGGGTGCCGGGTGGCTCGAGCGGGTGGGACACGCGTCGCGGCGCCTTCACTGTGCCGCCCATGAGGCATCAGTGGAAGGCTGACCGGCGCGGCACCGCGGCAGCCTTGGCTTTGATTCCCGCGGGAACCGAGGCAGTGAGGACGACGAAGCGGCGTGTCGTTGACTCGGCGGGCCCATTCCTGTTCGCGCCAAATTCAGTTTCTCCGGCGCCCCCGGCGCGCCGGGTTCGGCCTGGATATGCCGGCGCCAGTTTCGGGCCTAACTGGCGAAAAACGGGCTTCTGAGGACGCGACTGGGCCGAATTTTCGACGCCGGTGCTAAAAAAGGGCCTTGAGAGGTCTGTTGGAGGCGCGGGTGGAGATGATCTAAGAAGGGCTGTACTACCGTGTACATAGTATAATTCTGGTCTTCTTTGTGGAGTTACACTTACGCATACTGTTGTTATGATGAGCATGGCTACTTGCAGACCCACGAACAAATTGACGCCGGCGCGCCTGAACCGGCCGGACGCGTTCAAGATCAATCAAGGCGTGCGGCGGAGCGCATCCCATGCACCGACAGGGGTCTAAGAGCATAATTGATTTGATGCCAAAAATTGACATGCCAAATTTTAGCAACTGCTAAATATTGGCCAGAGATTGGTTGCTTGCCAATTCTCGCTGCCAATCTTATAAAAAATAGCCAAATATTGGCAACTTTTGATTTTACCAAATGTTGGCTTGCCAAATATTGGCAATATCAAATGTTGATACCAAACCAATTATGCTTTAAATCCCCAACGACAGGCGTGTTTGCTTAATGGCGATCCAAGGAGCAGTCGTACGCATCGCTTTCAACTCCACTTGAATTCGCTACACCGGCTGGATCAATCCATGCTCGAACCTGCCATGGTTTCTACCTCTGGCTGTGCCCATCGAGTGAGCTGGCAAATCAGAGTCAGTCGTGTGGCCTCGCATCTCGTTGACCCCACCCTTTGCATGCAATCATGGATTCATGGGGTACTATCAGCAGCTTGGCAGATATATTTTCTTGGGCTCGTAGGTCGCGCCAAAATATCTAGTGCTCCCAACATATACTGTACATGATTGCATGAAAAGGGTGGGGTTGTAGGCCACAGATATTAATTTGTATGTTCTTCCTACGCAGAACGCAGTAGCATCGAGGAACGAAAACAGGACAAAATTACTGTTCTGACTTAAAGGACTAACAAAATTCTGATTTGACCTCGGTTTAAAAAAAATCGATTTTGACCTTTTTGGGTGACGCCAACATCTCTGACGTCTGGGTTGCGAAGCAGACGCCAGTCACCCTGGCGTCTGGCCGCTGGCCCGCACTGCCCACCTGCCCGTTGACATGCTGACGTGGCAAAGGGGGCAGACGCCTTGGCGTCTGGCCCTGGTAGGTTTACACCACGCGCGGGCCCATCCCACCCATCCCCAACCTCTCCCTGGCGGCGGCCGAACGCAAGAATAGAGGAAACTTTTCTCTTGCCCCTCTTCTCCCTCACACCAAATCCCCCCTTGATCTACTCCATCCTCCACCCAAATTTGTGGATCTGAGGCCCCCAAGCATCCTTGAGGTATTCTCCCCCATTCCCTCCAATTTGTTTTGATTAGAACATCTTTTTTTGGTTGCATTATTCATCATTGGGAGATGTTAGATGAGTACTTGTTGTTTTTGTTTTAGTAAATTTTGTGTAGTTGTTAGATGGTATAGTTGATTTGTAGATAGTAGATGATGTGTTGTTGAATATGTATGCAATTTGAAATTGTTTGGTTCATATGTAGATTATCCTATTGGCTTATTTTTTTTGCAAAAGAGATGATGAAATTGATGGTTGTATGTGACATGATTTGTTCCACAGATTGGGTTGTATAAATTAAGATGTTATGTATTTGCATATGTTTTGAATAGGAGTGTTTTAAGGGAGAGAGAGAGATGTTGCATATGATAAAATTGTGCATATGGTTATGTGACACCATATTGTTTGAGAATTTTATTTGATTGAAAGATGATGTGCGTATATTTGAGAAGAATGATGTGGTCATATGGAAAGAAGAATGCATGACTTGGAGAAGGAAATTGTATTGTTTGATATTGTTCATGTATTCATAGATGTTTGTGATTTGTTTTGTAGGATGGCGGATGATGATGGACCTTGGTATGACGGATTAATCCAAGAGTGGGATAAGGAACATCGTGCTCGTGCCATTGAGAACAGAAAGGTAAGAAGCAAGACTTATCAATTTTCATTGTTTCTCATTTGTGTTCTTGTATTGAAAAAAAAATCACTTTATTTGCAGCCTGTAGTTGCTGTGCGCATGAGGGGTCATAGCGCTGATGACTTTCCTTACGACGCGCGGTACGAGCTGTACATTTGGAGATTGGGTCTTCTCCCATTCGTGTTGCAGTTTAAGTGACGCCCTCCGCCGGTGAACCACGCGGCGCTGACCGCACTTGTGGATCGTTGGAGGCCCGAGACTCACTCTTTCCACTTTTCATTTGGGGAGATGACGATGACCCTAGAGGACATGGCTATGATAAGCGGCCTTCCTATCAACGGACGAGCTGTTACCGGTCGTGTCGGTAGCCGTTAATTGGCGACAACAGTGTGCATTTTAATTGGTGTTGAGCCCGATGCCCCTCCGGAAGGCAAGGCCGATGCCTCGAAAGTGAGGCATTCTTGGCTAAAACAAGTCAGAGGAGAAGGCAATCCGTGCCCTCAGGGTGCCAATGACCTGGTTGTGCAGCAGTACGCGCGGGCCTATCTTTGGTATGTACTAACTAAGGTAGTCTTCTCGGGCATGGCGGGAACTCAGCCCTCTGGATGTTTTGGGAGCTACTCACTAACTGGGATACCCAGTATAGCTGGGGTTCGGCCGCACTAGCATACTTGTATCGTCAGGTAAGAGATATTTGCAACCATTTATCTTGCATATGTCATGCGCCTCCATATCTAACATGTTTGTTTGATTGCAGCTTGACCTGGCGTGTCGCAGGAAGGGAGATACATCCTCATTGGCTGGGTTTGTTTGGGGCCTATTCGTGTGGATGTGGGAGCGGATCCCGGTTGAACGGCCTAATTTCAAGAACCCTAAACACCCTAAACCCACTTGGTAATCATGACGGGGCGCATGATGATGATCCATATCGGCGCCCTACGGTTGCGTACTATTGGGAACGGGTGACGGTGTACACAGGAAGCTCGCATGTGCGATGCAAGTGTTATATGAACAAGCTGGACACCTTGACTGCTGAGCAGGTATTGAGAAGTTCAATGAGACAAAATTTACTCAAGAATGAAATTTGTATCTAACAATGTATCTCTTTGTTTTGCAGGTCCATTGGCTCCCTTATGTGGATGATCGTGGCTTCTCTCTTAACGAGATGTGCACGCGTGATAGCCATCTTTGGCGGGCGAGGTGCCCAATGATATGCTTCTTTGCGGTTGAGTGGCACTTTGTAGACCGTGTGGCAAGACAATTTGGAAGAAGACAAGGTATTCCAATTGATGAGAGCAAGGAGGAAATGCTATCTCTGCATCGGTGAGCAAGCATGTCTTTGAGTATGTAGTAGAGCATTGAATAAGTCTATATTTGCTAATGCTTTGTGACGTGGCTCATTTGTAGGTTCTCTTAAAGGAACAATCGGGATATAGTGGATTGGGCAGACAAACACCTTAAGTGGATACAAATTTGGAATCAAAGAGACACGTTAGTGGAATCAGAGAGCAGACCTCACAATCAGTCAGCATATCAGAAGTATCAAGTGTGGTATGCGGATCGTTACCGGTTAAAGCTAAAGCCCGGTTGGACTCACGAGGAGTGGTCGGAGTTGGTGTCTGAAGATCCGGAGACTGCAGAAGGTTATCATACCTTCAATACGGCGGTGAGAGACACAAGAGGGGCTCACGTTGACTATGCACCTATGCATGACGAAATGGTAGTCTAATGAGCCGATTCTAACACACTTGCATTATATAGTCTTCTTTCAAATACATAAGTTTGGTGTGTGCATGACTTGCAGGGAAGAGAGATGCTTATGTGCGTCAACGATGCCAATGTAGCACTGAGTCATTCCCGTGGTGGTGCATTATCTGAGAGGACTCTTAGGAGCACGATGGAGGTCTGAGCAATATATTATAAAGGGACATTTACATCTATGCCCTTAACTCGAACCCACTACTCAGTTTTGCCCCTAATTTTTAGGTATGCTCAGTTTTGCCCCTCCGCCGTTAGTGTCACTTATAGAAATGCCCTTTTGCGCCGTTGCCGTCTGGTCAAGGACTTTGACCACCCAGAAAAAAATAGCAAAAAAATCAAAAAATCTGAAATTTTGTGGGATCGAAGATAGTCATGTCTGCAAAGCGTGCAAATTTGTGTGCCGTTCGGACACCACAGGAGCTAAATGGCAAAAATCATAAATTTTGTACGCATGTGAACAGTAAATTCGAAAAAATAGAAAAAAAATGAGATTTTGTGGGACTGAAGATACTTAGGTGCACAAGATGTGTGCACATTTTTGTTGTGTTTGGACATCGTAGGAGCTCGCGGAGAAAAACATAAAGTATAGCTCCTACGAGCTCCTACCGGCTCCTACAATGTCCAAACACAACAAAAATGTGCACACATCTTGTGCACCTAAGTATCTTCAGTTCCCCAAAATTTCATATTTTTTTGATTTTTTTCTATTTTTTCAAATTTAATGTTCACATGCGTACAAAAATTATGATTTCCTTTGCCACGAGCTCCCAGGGTGTCCGAACGGCACACAAATTTGCACGCGCCTTGCGGACATGACTATCTTCGATTCCACAAATTTCAGATTTTTTTGATTTTTTTGCTATTTTTTTCTGGGTGGTCAAAGTCCTTTGACCAGACGGTAACGGCACAAAAGGGCATTTCTATAAGTGATACTAACGGCGGAGGGGCAAAACTGAGCATACCTAAAAATTAGGGGCAAAACTGAGTAGTGGGTTCGAGTTAGGGGCATAACTGGAATTGGCCCTATTATAAAAGCTTTTTTTCACGGATTAGTTATTTGCATCTCATATCATATCATATTTTGTGTTGTCGCAGAAGTTCAAGAAGCGGTTACATAAGATGGCAGCTATGCTTTCTTGCCATGGTGCTCAGCCTAGTGATGTGTTTGCACCTGGTAGCCGCGCCGGCAGAGCTCATAAACACCGTTATCTCCGCAATGAAGAGGACATAGAGGAGGAGGTCAATGAAGAGGAGGCAACACAAGAAGAGGAGCAGGAACAACAAGAGCATGAGTATGATTTTGATGCTCCACAACCATCACAGGGTACACAACCGACCCAAGGCAATGCCCGCTCTAAAAAAAGGCAAAACCATAGCTAAGTCACCGGGCAAGAAAGGCAGAAAGAAGACATGGAACACTACATTCCATAGTCCGGAGTATCCTCATCAATTTATGCCTACAGGAATGCAAAGATATAAGTCCAACAATGATGCGGAGGCGGAGGAGGCTAGCAAAGAGGAGGAGCCTACACTTGCAATATCGTGAAGAGAGGAAGGAGGAAGTGAGCTTGTTGTAGTTTGTTTCAATGAGCTTGTTCTAGTTTGTTTTGATGAACTTGGTGTAGTGTGTTTGCATGTACTATTGTCGTTTCTTTCCATGAACTTGTTGCCGTTCGAATTAAGTTGCAATGAATTCGTGACGTTGCTATGAATGTATGACATGAATTTGTCGTTTAAAAGTAGTACTCAATCATGTGATTTATGTGAAATGTTGTTTCCTGTGATGTCTATGAATTCATTGCTTGCTATGAAATGTTGATGAAATCTGTCAAAAGGAGGAGTCATCTAGTCATTTATATGCACAGGGGACTAGACGTCAGGGTCCTTGGCGTCTGGCTCTAAGTCAGGGGACCAGACGCCAGGGTCCTTGGCGTCTGGCAGTCGACTGACAGCAGAAACAGGGCAAAGCACGGGAGCCAGAGCCAGGGTCCTTGGCGTCTGGTCCTGGGCAAGAAAGGTCTTATTTTTTCACTTGTAGTTTTTTCTAGCTAACTAATTGCACGCATTGTTATACACTATAAATGACATAAATATCATGATACATAGAAGATTAGTCTCAAATAACATACATAAGAATTACATAGTCTTTTCAAACCACTAGTTCAAACGACAAGTTGAACACACACAAGGTTTCGAATGACATAGTCTCAAATTACACAGATAGTTGATGACCACGATAGTTCAAACCACTAGGACATAAGCATTACATAGTCTTTTCAAACCACTACGACATAAGCACGATATTTCAAACGACATAAAAATCACATATAACTCGGTTTCCGGTAGCAATGCAACTCAACAACCCTTTTCCATTCCCATCCGCTCAACATTTCTTGAATCTTGCCATCGTCAGTTATGTCAATCAATTTTCTTTCCCCAGGGCCATCTGACTGCTTCCTGCTGATGTAGAACACAAAATCGTCTTCCTTCAACCCTTGCTTCAACATGAATTCACTCAAAAGTGAGGTCCACTTTACTAACTTGCACAACGCTTGGAGGAAGGCCTTGGACATGAACAGTAGGGCTAAGCACCCACTGAGCACCTGTATCCATCTGAGGGGGCCAGCAGGTCGTGAATGTGAGTGGAGATGACTGGAATGGGGGTGGAGTTCATTTACCTACCCCTTGAGCATAACCACTAGGAAAAATAAAACTAGGGTTGCACAAAAATATGATACATTAAACAACTAAAAATGGGGGTGGAGTTGGTTTACCTTCTTGTTATGAAATCTCGAAGATCCAATGGTGAAACGGGACCGATTTGTGAGAGATTTGAGGGGGGCTAGGGTGATGGAGAGGGAGTGAGGGGGCAACAGCTCGTGAATGAGAGTGGAGATGAATGGAATGAGAGGGCTTGTTGTGGGCCCATAGCATCTTATCCATAGAAGCTAAGTGAAACTGGGCAGCACCCAGACACCAGGGTGCTCGGCGTCTGGTTGACGTGGCCCAAATAGCCAGACGCCAGGGTCCTTGGCATCTGGTACCCCCCCCCTCCCCAATCAACAGAAGCTAATTGCAATCAGGCGATTACCAGACGCCTTGGTCCTTGGCGTCACGGTTGGCGTAACCCAAATAATAAACGCCATGGTCCTCGGCGTCTGGTTGATGTGGCCCAAATAGCCAAACGCCAGGGTCCCTGGCGTCTGGTACCCTGCTACCTCTTGAGCTTGCGTTGGATTTCCCCGAAGAGGACACGATAATGCAGCAAAGTAGCATAAGTATTTCCCTCAGTTTTTGAGAACCAAGGTATCAATCCAGTAGGAAGCCACGCGCGAGTCCCTCGTAACTACACAAAACAAATAGCTCAACGCAACCAACGCGATTAGGGGTTGTCAATCCCTTCACGGTCACTTACGAGAGTGAGATCTGATAGAGATGATAGATAATATTTTTGGTATTTTTGGTATAAAGATGCAAAGTAAAATAAAAAGCAAAGTAAAAAAACAAAGCATTAATAAAGTGATGGAAGATTGATATGATAGAGAATAGACCCGCGGGCCATAGATTTCACTAGTGGCTTCTCTCAAGAGCATAAGTATTTTACGGTGGGTGAACCAATTACTGTTGAGCAATTGACAGAATTGAGCATAATTATGAGAGTATCTAGGTATGATCATGTATGTAGGCATCACTTCCGAGATAAGTAGACCGACTCCTGCCTGCATCTACTACTATATTCCACTCATCGACCGCCATCCAGCATGCATCTAGAGTATTAAGTTAATGAAAACAGAGTAATGCCTTAAGCAAGATGACATGATGTAGAGGGATAAATTCATGCAATATGATAAAAAACCCCATCTTGTTATCCTCGATGGCAACAATACAATACGTGCCTTGCTGCCTCTTACATCCTTTGGGAAAGGACACCGCAAGATTGAACCCAAAGCTAAGCACTTCTCCCATTGCAAGAACTACCAATCTAGTTGGCCAAACCAAACGGATAATTCGAAGAGACTTGCAAAGATAACCAATCATACATAAAACAATTCAGAAAAGATTCAAATATTGCTCATAGATAATCTTGATCAAAAACCCACAATTCATCGATCTCAACAAACACACCGCAAAAAGAAGATTACATCGAATAGATCTCCACGAGAGATGGGGAGAACATTGTATTGAGATCCAAAAAGAGAGAATAAGCCATCTAGCTACTAACTGTGGACCCGAAGGTCTGAGGTAAACTACTCACACTTCATCGGAGAGGCTATGATGATGTAGAAGCCCTCCGTGGTGGATTCCTTCCCATGTGAGCTCCTAACAGGCCCCAAGATGGGATCTCATGGATCTGAGAAAGTTGTGGTGGTGGAATTAGGTTTTGGCTCCGTGTCGATTGTTTGGGGGCACGTAGGTATATATAGGAGGAAGAAGTGCGTCGGTGGAGCAAGGTGGGGCCCATGAGGGTGGAGGGCGCTTTGGGAGGGCGCGCCTCACCTCGTGCCCACCTCAGCTTCCTTGACTTAGGGTCCAAGTCTCCTGGATCACGTTCGGTGAGAAAATCACGTTCCCGGAGGTTTCATTCCGTTTGGACTCCGTTTGATATTCCGTTTCTTTGAAACTCTGAAATAGGCAAAAAAACAGCAAATCTAGGCTGGGCCTCCGGTTAATAGGTTAGTCCCAAAAGTAATATAAAAGTGTAAAATAAAGCCCAATATAGTCCAAAACAGTAGATAATATAGCATGGAGCAATCAAAAATTATAGATACGTTGGAGACGTATCGGGCATCCCAAGCTTAATTCCTGCTCGTCCTCGGTAGGTAAATGATAAAAGATAATTTTTGATGCGGAGTGCTACTTGGCATAATTTCAATGTAATTCTTCTTAATTGTGGTATGAATATTCAGATCCAAAAGATTCAAGACAAAAGTTCATATTGACATAAAAATAATAATACTTCAAGCATACTAACTAAGCAATTATGTCTTCTCAAAATAACATGGCCAAAGAAAGTTCATCCCTACAAAATCATATAGTTTAGTCATGCTCCATTTTCGTCACACAAGAATGCTCTCATCATGCACAACCCCGATGACAAGCCAAGCAATTGTTTCATACTTTAGTAATCTCAAATCTATAAACCTTCACGCAATATATGAGCGCGAGCCATGGACATAGCACTATGGGTGGAATAGAATATGATGATGGGGGTTATGTGGAGAAGACAAAAAAAGGAGAAAGTCTCACATCAACGAGGCTAATCAATGGGCTATGGAGATGCCCATCGATTGATGTTAATGCAAGGAGTAGGGATTGCCATGCAACGGATGCACTAGAGCTATAAATGTATGAAAGCTCAACAAAATGCAACTAAGTGGGTGTGCATCCAACTTGCTTGCTCACGGAGACCTAGGGCACTTGAGGAGGCCCATTGTTGGAATATACAAGCCAAGTTCTATAATGAAAAATTCCCACTAGTATATGAAAATGACAAAATGAGAGACTCTCTATCATGAAGATTATGGTGCTACTTTGAAGCACAAGTGTGGCAAAGGATAGTAGCATTGTCCCTTCTCTCTTTTTCTCTCAATTTTTCTATTTTTTTGTCCGGAGTCTCATCCCGACTTGTGGGGGAATCATAGTCTCCATCATCCTTTCCTCACTTGGGCAATGCTCTAATAATGATGATCATCACACTTTTATTTACTTACAACTCAATATTACAACTCGATATCTAGAACAAAGATATGAATCTATATGAATGCCTCCGACGGTGTACCGGGATGTGCAATGATCTAGCGTAGCAATGACATCAAAAAACGGACAAGCCATGAAAATATCATGCTAGCTATCTTACGATCATGCAAAGCAATATGACGATAAATGCTCAAGTCATGTATATGATGATGATGGAAGTTGCATGGCAATATATCTCGGAATGGCTATGGAAATGCCATAATAGGTAGGTATGGTGGCTGTTTTGAGGAAGATATAAGGAGGTTTATGTTTGATAGAGCGTATCGTATCACGGGGTTTGGATGCACCGGCGAAGTTTGCACCAACTCTTGAGGTGAGAAAGGGCAATGCAGTGCATCAAGAGGCTAGCAATGATGGAAGGGTGAGAGTGCGTATAATCCATGGACTCAACATTAGTCATAAAGAACTCACGTACTTATTGCAAAAGTCTATTAGCTATCGAAACAAAGTACTACGCGCATGCTCCTAGGGGGATAGACTGGTAGGAAAAGACCATCGCTCGTCCCCGACCGCCACTCATAAGGAAGACAATCAATAAACACCTCATGCTCCAACTTAGTTACATAACGATTACCATACGTGCATGCTACGGGACTTGCAAACTTCAACACAAGCATTTCTCAAATTCACAACTACTCAACTAGCACGACTTCGATATTATTACCTCCATATCTCAAAACAATTATCAAGCATCAAACTTTTCTTAGTATTCAACACACTCATAAGAAAGATTTTATTATTCTTGCATTCCTAGCATATTAAGTTTATTTAAGAAAATTACCATGCTATTTAAGACTCTCAAAATAATCCAAGTGAAGCATGAGAGATCAATAGTTTCTATAAAACAAATCCACCACCGTGCTCTAAAAGATATAAGTGAAGCACTAGAGCAAAACTATATAGCTCAAAAGATATAAGTGAAGCACATAGAGTATTCTATCAAATTCCAATTCATGTATGGCTCTCTCAAAAGGTGTGTACAGCAAGGATGATTGCGGCAAATTAAAAATCAAAGACTCAAATCATACAAGACGCTCCAAGCAAAACACATATCATGTGGTGAATAAAAATATAGCTCCAAGTAAAGTTACCGATGGAAGTAGACGAAAGAGGGGATGCCTTCCGGGGGCATCCCCAAGCTTTGACTTTTTGGTGCCCTTAGATTATCTTGGGGGTGCCATGGGAATCCCCAAGCTTAGGCTATTGCCACTCCTTGTTCCATAATCCATCAAAAATATTTCACTCAAAACTTGAAAACTTCACAACACAAAACTCAACAGAAATCTCGTGAACTCCGTTAGCGAAAGAAAACAAAAGACCACTTCAAGGTACTGTAATGAACTCATTATTTATTTATATTGGTGTTAAACCTACTGCATTCCAACTTATCTATGGATTATAAACTATTTTACTAGCCATAGATTCATCAAAATAAGCAAACAACACATGAAAAACAGAATCTGTCAAAAACAGAACAGTCTGTAGTAATCTGTAACTAACGCATACTTCTGGAACTCCAGAAATTCAGAAAAAATAGGACGGCCTAGGCAATTTGTTTATTGATCAGCAGCAATTGGAATCACTATTTTATCACGTTCTGGTGATTTTTAACAATTGATTTCGTGAACCAAAAGTTTCTGGAAATTACAGCAAGATCAAATAACTATCATCCAAGAAGATCCTATAGGTTTAACTTGGCAGAAACACTAATTGAAACATAAAACTACATCTTAAACAGAAGGTAGATGGATTATTTATTTCTAAACAGAATAAAAAACAAAAAACCAAAAATAAAATTGGGTTGCCTCCCAGCAAGCGCTATCGTTTAACGCCCCTAGCTAGGCATAAAAGCAAGGGTAGATCTAGGTATTGCCATCTTTGGTTTTCAACTTTTTAGCGGAATCAAGCTCGAATCCAGGAGGTTCTTTATGTTTCCCTTCATATTCCGAAATTTTTAGATCTAAATAATCCAACCGCTTATTTCAAAGAGTAATCAACATATTCATGCGGTGAATATTTCCGCTAACGTTCTTAAGAGGTTCAAGAGACTTTTGTAAATTCTTAGTAACTTCACAATTTTTTTCAAGGATTTGTGTCTCTTCCTGGGTAGGATGAGTCCCCTTTTGTTGAGGTAGTGTTCCCACTATACCTTCTATAATTTCAAGCGCAATATGGGGATCAATTTCAATAAAGTTGCCCTTGGCAACGCAATCCAAAAGTTGTCTATGAGACATAGTTAACCCAACATAAAAATTGCGAAGCAAAATTCTTAACCAGGCATCTTTTAAGTTTTCTCCTTGTCTTTGCTTGAAGTGAAAGACTTCAAACTCAGGGGACAACAGAGTGGATAAGGGACTAGCCATAATGACCAGCAAGCGAGAAAAAGGCAAACGGAAAAGAGAGGGTGAATAAAAAGGCGAGGGTGAAGTGGGGGAGAGGAAAACGAGAGGCAAATGACAAATAATGTAATGCGAGAGATAAGGGATTGTGATTGGTACTTGGTATGTTGACTTTTGCGTAGACTCCCCGGCAATGGCGCCCAGAAATTCTTCTTGCTACCTCTTGAGCTTATGCTGGATTTCCCCGAAGAGGAGAGGATAATGCAGCAAAGTAGCGTAAGTATTTCCCTCAGTTTTTGAGAACCAAGGTATCAATCCAGTAGGAAGCCACGCGCGAGTTCCTCGTACCTACACAAAACAAATAGTTCAATGCAACCAACGCGATTAGGGGTTGTCAATCCCTTCATGGTCACTTACGAGAGTGAGATCTGATAGAGATGATAGATAATATTTTTGGTATTTTTGGTATAAAGATGCAAAGTAAAATAAAAAGCAAAGTAAAAAACAAAGCATTAATAAAGTGATGGAAGATTGATATGATAGAGGATAGACCCGGGGGCCATAGATTTCACTAGTGGCTTCTCTCAAGAGCATAAGTATTTTACGGTGGGTGAACAAATTACTCTTGAGCAATTGACAGAATTGAGCATAGTTATGAGAGTATCTAGGTATGTTCATGTATGTAGGCATCACGTCCGAGATAAGTAGATCGACTCCTGGCTGCATCTACTACTATTACTCCACTCATCGACCGCTATCCAGCATGCATCTAGAGTAATGAAAACAGAGTAACGCCTTAAGCAAGATGACATGATGTAGAGGGATAAATTCATGCAATATGATAAAAAACCCCATCTTGTTATCCTCGATGGCAACAATACAATACGTGCCTTGCTGCCTCTTACATCAGGAAAGGACACCGCAAGATTGAACCCAAAGCTAAGCACTTCTCCCATTGCAAGAACTACCAATCTAGTTGGCCAAACCAAATGGATAATTCAAGAGACTTGCAAAGATAACCAATCATACATAAAAGAATTCAGAGAAGATTCAAATATTGCTCATAGATAATCTTGATCATAAACCCACAATTCATCGATCTCAACAAACACACCGCAAAAAGAAGATTACATCGAATAGATCTCCATGGGAGAGGGGAGAACATTGTATTGAGATCCAAAAGAGAGAAGAAGCCATCTAGCTACTAACTATGGACCCGAAGGTCTGAGGTAAACTAGTCACACTTCATCGGAGAGGCTATGATGATGTAGAAGCCCTCCGTGGTGGATCCCCCTTCGGGCGGAGCTCCGAAATAGGCCCCAAGATGGGATCTCGTGGACACAGAAAGTTGCGGCGGTGGAATTAGGTTTTTAGCTCCGTATCTGATCGTTTGGGGGTACGTAGGTATATATAGGAGGAAGAAGTACGTCGGTGGAGCAAGGTGAGGCCCACGAGGGTGGAGGGCGCGCCCCCCTACCTCGTGCCCACCTCGAAGCTTCCTTGACTTAGGGTCCAAGTCTCCTGGATCACGTCCGGTGAGAAAATCACGTTCCCGAAGGTTTCATTCAGTTTGGACTCCGTTTGATATTCCGTTTCTTCGAAACTCTGAAATAGGCAAAAACCAGCAAATCTGGGCTGGGCCTCCGGTTAATAGGTTAGTCCCAAAAGTAATATAAAAGTGTAAAATAAAGCCCAATATAGTCCAAAACAGTAGATAATATAGCATGGAGCAATCAAAAATTATAGATACGTTGGAGACGTATCGCATTCACCCAAATTAATGGGTTTATTGAACTGCAGAAGATTTTGCACGCCATGTTCCATGGCGTTTGGTCAAATAGGCAGACGCCAGGGTCCCTGGCGTTTGGTCCTGGTGCACACAATACTTCCTTCTTCATTTGTAATTTTGGCTAGCTAACTAATTGAACGATTTGTTATGCACTATAAATGACACAAATATCATGATACATAGAAGGCATACTAGTCTCAACCCAAAATATGAAGAAAGCATACTAGTCTTGAATGACAAACATAGTTTGCACATAATCTCAATTACAAGTTCATCACACACAAGTTCTCGAATGACTTAAATAGTTCATGACCACACAAGGTCTCGAATGACAAGTTCATACATTAAACAAAGTCTCGAAAGTACATCATCGATGCCAGTGCCTTTTCCATTTGTCTACTGAGTAGTACGGGGCCACTTTCCCTTCTTGTCACGTGCCTCGTCCTCCTCTCGTGCATCGCGAGCCCTTGCAAGTTTCCTTGCCCTCTCTTCTTGACGAGCCTCCTTATCTTTGCGTGCCCTCTCTTCCTCACGCTTCTTGCGCTCGTTCTTCTCCTTCTCACGACGCTCATGCTCCAATCCCCGTGCAAAGGACTCCTCGAACAGGCGCTGCCTACGTAAGTAATCTCGATGTTGGTACTCTTGGACATCTTTTGGTACCACATGGAACTCTTGCATCCGCACAGTTTTTCCATCACAAACATGTATGTTTCTCGCCTTCGCCGCCGTTATCAAATGCGAGCATGGCCAATGATACTTACTAGGCCTCTCACACTGGCACCACTGAGTCCTCAGACGCACCTCAAATGCAGTACCACCATATTGAAAACCGTCTCGTGTTGTGCCACTTGGCTCATCAATTTGATAGATCATTTCAATTCTGTCGAATATGATAGCTTGTTTCTGTGAAGACTTGCTTGCTTGTAACTGCAACCATTCATCAACCTTTTCTGGATAATCCTTTTTTTCACCTATCCGTTGTGCAGTCTCTTCAGAATGCCTCTAAAAGTACTCATTAAGCTTGAAGAAGGTGTACTCCACTATTGCAGTCACCGGCAATGCACGAGCACCCTTCAGCACATTGTTGAAACATTCTACCAGATTGCTCGTCATGTCGCCATATCGCCTACCACCATCATCATGAGCGCGTGCCCACTTGTGCTTCTCACTTAAATTCCTAGTTAAGAACCCTTCCCCCCCTTCGTTCACCACTGCAAAGAGTTTGTTGTACCGAGCATGGAAACCTTCGGTGGTGAAGGCCACACATACATGGGTAAGGTCTTTGCTGAGCTCCTTGCTCTTACATGCCCGGTAAAAGTTGGCCACAAAATGGAAATCCTGGAATAACAATGTCCATTGCCTTGAGTATGCCATGGTGCCGGTCCGATATGATGCATACCTCCCTAGCCCCAATCATGTTGTGCCTAACACGACCCATGAACCACTCCCAGTTGTCTTGGTGCTCAGAAGGCACCAAAGCAAATGCAACTAGCAACACATTGTCGTTTGATGAGTGCGCCATTGCTACCATTAGTGTGCCCTTGTATCTACCGGTCAAGAACGTGCCATATATAGACAAGACAGGACGACAATGCTGAAACGCCTCCACACATTGTCCATAACTCCAGAAGGCATGGTGGAACACTCCGTCGTGATCCTCGACCACATGAAACATGCCCGGGTTCTTATGTGCAATCGCGCCCAACAACCTCGGGAGCTGGTTGTATGCTTCTTCATAACCACCATACAACATCCTAATAGCATTTGCCTTTTCCTTCCATGCCTTCCCATACTTAACTTCATAACCAAATTGTTTTTTCACCGTCCGCATGAGAAACCTCACTTTCACAGTGGGATCAAAGCCTATGTCTTTCATCCATTTGTATTTGAGATACTCAGATGTGAGTTGACGGTGTGTCGTTCGAAGTCGTTTAGATGGCGGTTTGCACCTATGAGTGGCAACACAACTTCTTAACACCCATTCTTTGGTTTCTTTAAGCTTTCTTGCATGAACCTTCCATGGGCATCCTTCTTGCTCACACTTCACGGTGTAACGCAACTTCATGTCGGAGTGCTCAACATAAATTGGCCTATCGTTCCGAATGGCATAGTCAGACAACCAAAACTTCAGCATAGGCAAGCTCAGAAACTTCACTCCTTTCTTCAAATAAGCATTCTCGTCCTCATTCTCCACCCTTGGTTCTCTTGGATCCGGGCATGGTGTTGGCTCAATCACCGTCATTCTCATTCCACCATCAAAAACAACTTTATGGGCAAGGCTAAGATCTTTAAACAAGTGAGTTCTTTTTTCTAAGCCCGTCAACTCAAAGTGGATTTGGTTTTCCTCCTTTGTGAATCCATCCTCGTCCAACTGTTCAACTGGACCCTCGTCATCCGAGTCATAGGCATATTGACACCTAAAAGGCAACTCACGATCCATGTCCTTTTGCGCTATGTACGCATCCAAGTCACCAACATCATTACCATGAAACCCTTGCTCTTGCTCTTCGTCGTCATCATAAGCATCTTCATCCTCTTGAATTACTTCGTCACTAGCAATCACCTCAACTTCATTTGCTTGGCTAGTTGGTGGTTGGCTAGAAGCATTGGGGGCATACAACTCAACCTCATTTGCTTCAATAGATGGTACACGGGGACGTGGTTGGCGATAAGCATTGGGGGCATCAACCACAACCCTATGCTCAACAAGTGGCACCATTGTCCTCTCGCTCATGTCATCCATTGGGGGAAGAGATATGCCGGTTCAAATCAGGTGTAAACCAAGGAGATTCAACCTTGGTGGCAAAAAATTAAAGTGACTTGTCTTCCGATTGGGAAACTATTTCCTTGTATACATCCCAATGCAAATATTACTACTACACACCATGCATATCACTATATTACCAAAGTTAACCAAGACATTCACACTACAATATGGGAGAAAACATGAACTATGGTTCCACCAACATGTATAAAATGCAACCAAAATAACAAGATTTAACCAAAAATAATTGGGTGATTTGGGGGAGATTACCAAGAGCAACAAAGTGATGGAAAGATCCACCTAAGGATGCACCTTTTGGAGAGGATTTGAGGGGGAGATTGAGGGGTGGGAGAGAGTGTGAGAGCTCCAAGTGTTCTTCAAGCTCGGGTTGGCTGATTGGGGAAAGTGTGTGGGGTGGGTCCCACACACTCTCTCGTGGGGTTATCCAGTTACAGGGGACGCCTTGAGGTCCTTGGCGTCAGCCCCTTTGCCACGTCGGCCAGGTCAATGGGCAGCCAGGCCGGTCGCGGGCTGTGGGCCGAGGCAGCGAGTGCTGGCGTCGCCGCAACCAGACGCCAGGGATGTTGGCATCACTCAAAGAGGTCAGAATCAATTTTTTTGAAACTAGGTCAAATCGGGATTTTGTTAGCCCTTTAGGTCAGAACATTAATTTTGTCCACGAAAAGAGGACTACTGAATATTAGACGAGGCTTTGGATCTTGCAACGTCCTTGCTCTGTTTTGGTGCGAGAGTGAATCGCCAATTGGCTGTTTTCGCCTAAAGTTGCTGTAACTTAGTTACACCCTGTTTTTTTATTTAGGCATTTTTCCACATGCCAAAATGATCATCTTTACATTTTATTACACAAACCTACTTGTATCCATTCTCTACATGCAGGATTTGTTTGGTAAGAGTAATATATATAAACTAGAGTAGTGCGTTTTTCACCAAATTCCGTATGGGGATGAAAAGTACCCAGATTCTGAAACTCTGTACTATCTGTTTTTAGCCGCTCACAACAGTGACACACAAAATCATGAATAGATTATATTGTAATGCGAGCAGCACTAGACGATCAGGTCTCCGAGGGATGGGCACGCGACTCTTAATTTTCCAAAGTGGGATGGTTTAATTTTTTGCGGGTGCGTGTGTATGGTGTTTGAGATCATTATTGTCACTGACTGCAATCCAAGTGGCTTCCGATGCTATTTTACAACATCTCAATGGTGTGCTACACGAAGCGAGAGATATCCAAAGAAGTTAATAATGGGTAAAGCGCCAACATGGAGTTTCTACTCCCAAGTGTAAATGCACCCGGATGAACAACAAGATCAGAGGGGGGAAAAGAGTAAAACAAATCGATGAAATGTTATTTTTTTCCACAACACACATATTTGAATGTTCTTGTTCCATGCAAAAAATTGTGAATAAATAACATTCGATGTGCTCAGGACAAAAAACAAAAAAAAACATGTTTGGTAGTATGTTATGTTTTTTTACCCAAAGCATCAAGAATTGATCTCTTCACGAAAATTTATACGTAGGGAGAAAAATCAAGAATGTTTTCCTGCATGAAAATTCAATTATATTGGAATTTGTTTTGCTATTTTTTTGGTATTTACTGTTCATCTAGGTTCATTTGCACCAGGGAGTAGAATGGCACTTCCGGTGAAAAAAGCTTGCTAGTTAGGAAAAAAGTAAAGGGCATTTGATTACACTGAGCAGAGATATTCAAAGAAGTTAATGGTGCCTAAAGCTCTAGCTATTTAGGCAAAACCGCAAAGGGCATTTGCTTAAAGAAAGAACCATAGTCAGTCTAAAAAGAACCATAGTACCTTAGTTGTATGTATAACAATTTTAAATCTTGGAAACCATCTTCAGATTGCCATCTTCAATTTCAGAAATCTAACCAATTTAGACGTACATGTAGCTTAACATTTAGCACATAGCAATATTTGAGGTTAACTGTGTCTTACATCGGCAACTAATCAAGGTTCCCCATTTTATTGCTTGTTGTTTTATATATAATTATGCATTGTTTTTCATTAACGAAACCACCCATTCTACAATGGATATGATTAGTCGATTACAAAAAAAGGACTAAGGAAAATAAATCGTAGTGCAACACTGAATGACCAGGTGATCTCATTCACGTCTCACACAAAAGTGCCTACATATCAAGAAAAATAATTATAAGAATAGTGTAATCGAGCTTAGGTCATTTGTTAGCAAAGCAACCCTCGGCTTCAACAGGTGGTAATATGAAAACCGCTAGATTCCATCTAACTCCTTGCGTCAGCCTTCGATCTTGAGAACCCCTTCCCCATTGAAGCCCCCCCCGATTTGTGTTGGGCCATCGGAGAGGACCTCCATATCCCCTGCTCTGTCCGGCGGTTTAATGAGTTCTAAAGCACAAAGTGCCACTTGCCAAATGAGCTTGAACGGATTTCATCCAAAGAGGACATGGTTCATTGTTTCTTTTTTACTACAAAAATGCCATTTATCATTGCGAGTCCAGCCCCTTCTGATCTAGTAATAGTTCTGTCAAGATGATATTTTTAAGCATAAACACATGAGCATCTTAATCTTTAGAAGGATCCCGAGCTTCCAAATAAATATGTATTCCACTAATTCAGTTGATTTCGGTTGCAAGTAAAGCTCTCTAACAGTTAATCCATTTATTTCCTATTTTCCACTTCACTCTGTCAGGTTCCTCAGCCAACATAACATCGTCCATCCAAGTCATCCGAGTGTTCACTTTTCTCTCCTCATATGGTTCTTCTGAATTAGATATAATCCTCAAAACTACATTCTTAACTTTTTGCATTGTGATCATCATATATAATGTGTTATTTTAAAACATAGTGAATATTTTTGCCAAAGGTGTATCACCAATCCCTATATCTTCCAAAAATAGTGTTTTAGAACCAACATATATTATGTAACCATGAATCTCTGGAACATGTGGTTAACATTCATCAGGCATTCATCATAAATAATATCATCTAGTAAAGTGGGGGAATGTTTGCACACCAAAAATGTGGGGGATTGGGTATTGTAGATTTGAACATTATGAATATTTGCATGATGTGTGAATGTCTATGGGAAATTGAAAATGAGCAACGGTTGTGGTAAAAGTTTACTTAGTAAAAATACATTAGAAAGTTTCTGTAAGTTTTGCTGAACTAAAACCTGGATAGTCCCATTTCTCGCAAGGCTTATGAAGGTGAAGCCTGTATTTGTTAAGTATTGTAGAAATATGGCGGGGAATGGTGATAGAACTAGGTTCTGACATGACATTTGGATTGGTAATAAACCTCGGTGTGTTCAATTACCTAGATTGTATTTTTCTCACATTTAGTGTCACTTGTACTGTTGCAAAAGCTCTAGCTGATGCATGGGGAGGAGGGTATCAGATTTAGAAGAGATCTATGGGGAAATACTAATACTCTGTGTTGTTAAAGTAGAAAAGGCTTTGTTTTGATGTTAGTCTAATGAATGGGAAGATAGGTGGTAAATTTACGATTAGGTCCTTCTACTTGACTTTGAAAAGTGATCAGATTGCATGGCTTCATCAAAAAATGTGGAATGCTAGGTTCCCTTTGAAACCTATGTTTTTTATATGACTTTTTCCTAGGAACAGTGTGCTGACTAGGGATAATCTAGCTAGCAGGAACTGGAAAGGTAAGGAAAGTAGATGTAGTCTCATTGAATGTGATATTTTTTAGAAAAGGAGGATGACCCCCGACTCTGCATCTGGGACATGCATGTAGCCACTTTATTAATTATTCACAAAGACCTTACAAAGTAATACATCAATATGCTTGAAGCCGACATCTTGGAAACATCTGTCGCTACTCCTATCCATTGATGAAGGGGTGCAGAAAGTGTGTGCCGTATACCCAGACTTCTCACCTAACCTAACATCTAAAGTCGGAGGCCTTGACCAAGCCACATACCAGGTCTGGGGTACAAACTGGTCCGACACACTCATTGGTCGTCACCACCGTCTTCCATCAATCCATCTTCAGAGCAGGTACTGATGTATCAACCTTCCCAGGCTTGCCGGCGGCGCCCTCACAACGCTAGACAGTGCCTCTCCCTAAGCGCGTTCTTCATCACACATCCGTCGCCTAGACTTTGTTACGCCTCGCTGCCGAGACTCCACGACATCAATGGGTCATAGGGAACGCCGCTCCACCGCAGATGCCGTCCACTGGTCCCTTGAGCCTTGCACACCTCCAAGAGTGACACCCACAAGAGGGGTACGACACATGAGCATCGCCGTCATCCGAACGACTGATGTAGGCTTTCCCCCGGAGGTAGCGAATAGGGGTCTAGAGCTACTCCACGATGATGCCTTCAAGAAGGGGACAACGCAGAAAAACGCTGCCATCGCCGACCTTGGCAACGTGCCAAGAGTAGGGTTTTCACCCGGATCTGCTCAAGGACCCTCCATCCAGCATAGTGTGCATGGGACCTCCACCGACCGCCGACGCCGCCCATGGAACATGCCGCACGGCCGGATCATATTTGACCGAAGACATGCCCACCATGCCACCGCCACAGTTTCATGGTCAGAAGGCGATGGGCGCCGCCGCCCGAGTCGCTTGCGAGGGCGACGATGTGAGGGCCTGCACCCAGGGGATGCGCTGGCCCGAGTCTCATTGAATTTGATGAAACTATAGAACATCTTTTCTGTAAATGTGGGGTTCCTAAGTTTGTTTCAAGTGCAGTAAAAGGTATGATTGGGGTAGAAGAAATCCCTGATAAAGTAGATGATTTTAGTTGCTGGATAGTGATTCTCAAAGAATGTTAAACAAATAGTAGTTATTGGAGAGAGAGAAAATCACTATAAAATCTATACTATTTACTATAAAATAATTATAGAATTACAATAAATAACTTTTAAATAAATAAAATCGATAAGAAAATTTGGCACGAACTTTACTAAAAATTGGACATATTGAGTGCCAATTAACAGAACAGAAATGAATCAACATTTGTTAAACGGAAATGAATCAACATTTCTGTAATTTTTTATAAGACGCACAACGTGAATAGGTCATGAGCAACACAACGTTGGGTCAACGGCCAGAATATCATAATACAGAATACAAAAGAATACTAAGAACAGAAAATTATACACAATACAAAATAATACTTTTATATAGAAGTAATAACAACTTGTCGGAGTAAATGACCACGGGTAGCCTCATCAGCCTCCCACTGTATCTCAAGACATCGGGGCCAGCTGCGCCCCTCAAACATCAAAGATAGAAGGCCGCCTTCTTGGGGCCGGCTGGTCCAAATGGCCGGCTGCCGGAAGGCGGAGGAATCCAGAAGACGGCCATGAAGTGGGCCAACTCCTAGCAGGCGGCCTCCAGAGAGGCCGGCTCCGAGCAGGCGGCTCCTCGTGCCCTCAAAGTTTGTACCCGCATAAACACGACGGGACGGGGCGTGGCTACAGTGCAGCCCACCATCCCCGAATCCAGGGCGGGGCATGGCCACATTGCAGCGTATAGGGCGGACATCCCTCGCCAGGCGCGGTACTATTGCCATGCAGCCCGTGACATCATCCATGGAAGAGGAGGCCATGGTCCCACGATGGGCTGTCGGTACGACCTGTAGGCGGCGGGCCCTACCTGTCCGTGAGAAGCCAGAGGGCGGCGAGTCCTGACCAGACGGCTCAGGGGGAGGCCAGCTCGTGACCAGGCGGCCCTCCCCTTTCCATGGAGTTTGTGCGCCACCAGAAGAGACGGGGAGTGGCTACAGTGAACACCCACCAGGCGGCGGGACTGTAGCCACGCTCTCCCCGACAAAACATGCATCATCAGCGGCACAACTACAATACTAAGCAGCCGGCAAGACCCGCCAGCGGCGGGTGCGTCCTGTCGGCCAAGTACAGGACAGCCGGCGAGACCCACCAGGCAGCGGGCCCCAACAGCCGGCGGAAAAGCTGGCCACCAGAGACACTGACGGCTGGGACCGGCACCTAATTAGATTACCTTCGTACCCCTGGGGGTAGGCCTATATAAACCCCCAGGGCGCCCATGTAAAGAGTTCAGCCTCTTAAACACCACACCCACATAGAGAGAGGAGTAGAGCTAGCCTTGCCCTTCTTCCTGCTCTAGCAAACGGCTCAAGGAGCAAGCTTGTAGCTACTTGTTGAGATAGTGATCATGCGGAGACCCCGCAGAGCAGGACTAGGGATGTTATCTCCTAGGAAAGCCCGAAACCTGGGTAAAATGCGTCGGCGTTCGTGTTTGCACCTTATCCCTTTTCCAGGCACCGGCGACGTATTACTCTCCCCCACCATGATAAGCCATCCTTTGGCATATGTCGCACGACATCCCCGACATTTGGTGCCCACCATGGGGCAAGGTGCACCTTCGTCCGGAGATCTGTTCTGGACGGGAACCCTCTTCCTCCTTGGCGAGCGCAGCCAGCCCGGCACGCCCGATGGCATTTGCGCCGACGCACTGCATGGCGCAGAAGTCGCTTGCGCAGCGAGCTGCCTCGCTGATCTCATCGGTGAGATTTGCCTCTCCAACGAGCCCATGCCCGACACGGGAGCAGCCAGCTCCGAGAGCTGCCTCATCGACCTCCTTGGCAAGCTCCACATCGCCAACGAGCCGGCCTCCGACCTAGAGTCGATCGGCTCCACCGACCCGATGCTTGTCAACTCCGACACGGCATCCCTCGACGCCTTCCCCACCGATGTGGTGCTCATCGACGACCTGCTCCCTCGAGCGGACAGCAGCGGCAGCATCGTCACAGAGGTGCTCGTCATCAGCCATGACAGAGCTTCTGGCAGCGGTGCTCAGGACCCGCTGCAGGCGGCACTGCGGGACCTATCCGCGCCCGTCGCAGGCGACGCCAACGCCGAGACGCTAGAAGCCTGCCGCGTCTCCCTCGTCGAGAGCGCCAAGAAGTTGGCCACCATGAGGCGCCTCACCGAGGCCTCTCAGCGCAAGATCGACCGCGCTGTCTGTGGCATGCCAGGTGTTGGCGAGCCTAGCCGCGCGGGCACCGTCCGGCAGCGCGGCGCCGCCATCGCCAGCATGCTGGGAGCCGACAGCCCAGTCTACGCCACGCCCATGGAGAACCTACGAGCTGCCCAGGCGGCAGCAGACGAGCTGGATCGCCTGGAGGGTGACGAGCAGCATTTCATGATAGCACGAGTTCAACAGCTCCTTGACACGGCAACCGCGTAGGAAGAAGCCGGCCGTCGCGTGCCAGAGCCCGACGTGCATGCTGAGAATCCCTCCCCGTCGAGATGAAGGCGCGACCTCCCAGATGCCGATAGGCGGTGCCCGCGACCAGAGAGACTGAGAGCCGGCTGCTAGCCGTAGCCGGACAGGCCTCACCATCGAGCGCGACCAAGACGGCCGCCCACAAGCAGTGGAACGACAGGATGATCATCCGCCTCCTCCTCCTACTCGCAGGGAGAGGCGTGCCTCCCTGCCGCCTGTTGAGCACCCGACTCTCGGCGACCGGCTGCGCCGACGCGAAGGAGTCGGAGAGAAAGATGCCCGCCATCGGATCGACCGCCTAGCTTGATCCTTGGCGTAAGAAGAATAAGATGCAATCGGTCCGCCTTGTTTGGGCCCCCGCATTCGCGATGAGCCCTTCCCCGAAGGGGTCTTGCTCCCTCGAGACACGCCCAAGTACAACGGCTCTGTGAAGGCGGAGGATTGGCTGGTGGGTTACTCCACCATGGTCAACATAGCAAACGGCAACAAACGCGTTGCCGTGAAGTTCGTGCCCCTCATGCTTCAGGGCACGACCCGGACATGGCTGAATAGCCTCAAGCCCTACAGCGTCAACAGCTGGATAGATTTCACCGAAGTAATCATCCGCAACTTCACCAGCACCTACAAGCGGCCGCCCAAGCCTCGCCAGCTTTCTCTGTGCGTCCAAGGCCCCACCGAGTCCACCGACGACTACCTGACACGGTGGGCCGAACTACAAAACTCCTGCGAAGGGGTGCATGAGGTGCAAGCCATAGAGTACTTCACCGCCGGGTGTCGAGAGGGCACCTTGCTCAAACACCGACTCCTCTGCGATGAGCCGGCCACGCTCGACGAACTGCTGATCATAGAAAACAAGTACGCCACTGCCGACTCCTCCATGAAGTCGGAGCTCCACGTGGACGCGTCAGGGAAGGTGCTCCCTCTGGCTCCTCGGACGCCGGCTGGTGACAACAGTCGGCGCCAGCAACAGAATGACAACAAGCGCAAGGCCCCGCAGCTGACTTCCACCAGCCGGCAGGTGGCGACAGTTGAGGATCAGCAGCCGGAGGGACAACCCGACCCCAAGCGTCAGAAGGGCGGCAAGCCTGTTTGGTTGCCCGCCTTCTCCTATGAGCAAACCCTCGATGCTCCCTGCAAGTTCCACAGCGGTGCGAAGCCGTCCAACCACACCACCCGGAAATGCCACTGGCTCACCCGAATCTTCAAGAGCGAAGGACTGCTGCCTCCCCCGCCTGCTGGCCAATCGCCGCCTCCTCCTCAGCAGCAGCCGGCCCGTCCAGCAGTCGGCGCCATCCAAGACGAATTCCCTGAGGAGCACGGAGCATATGTCGTCTTCACCAGCGTGGCCGACGACAAGCACAGCCGGCGTCAGCAGCACCGATAGGTGAATGCTGTCGCTTTAGAAGCCCCAGAGTTCATGCACTGGTTCGAGAAGCCCATCAGCTGCAGCCGAGCTGACCACCCGGAGGTGATGCCTTCCCCGGGCACCTATGCCTTGGTGTTGGATGCCACCTTTGCAACAGAGAGGCAGTTGCTCGTTTCTCCCGAGTTCTAATAGGCGACGGTAGCAGCATCAACATCCTTTACCGGGACACCATGAGAAGTTGTGCATCAAAGAGAAGCAGCTCCAGCCCAGTCGGACTGTCTTCCAAGGCATTGTACCTGGCCCTTCCTTCTCACCAATCGGCAAGATCAAGATAGATGTCCTCTTTGGAGACAAAGATCACTTCTGCCGCGAAGCAATTTGGTTTGTGGTGGTTGACCTGGAGAGCCCCTACCACGCGCTGCTTGGCCGACCTGCTCTGGCCAAGTTCATGGCAGTACCACACTATGCCCACCTCAAGATGAAGACACCGGGAACCAAGGGCAATATCACTGTAGCTGGAGACTACAAGAAGTCGGCCGCCTGTGCTGCCGCCAGCAGCCGGCTGGCCGAGTCCCTAGTGATTTCTGCCAAGAAGAAGCTCCTGGACCGGGTGGTGTCCATGGTCGGCAAGCAGCCGGACCTGTCACCAGATCCTAAGGAGTCAGAGACCCAGGGCTCCTTCCAGCCGGCCAAGAAACCAAGAAGATTCCCTTGGACCTGAAACTCCTGGAGAAGTTTGCTGTCATAGGTGCTCACCTCGACAGCGAATAGGAAGGCGAGCTCGTCGATTTCCTCCATGAGAATCGGGATATCTTTGCATGGTCTCCCAAAGACATGCCGGGTGTTCCGACGGATTTCGCCGAGCACAAGCTACATGTCAAAGCAGATGCAAAACCAGTCAAGCAACCCCTCCGCCGCCTGTCAGAGGAGAAGAGAAGAATTGTTCGTGAAGAGATAGCCCGGCTTCTGGCGGCCGGCTTCATTATGTAAGTGTTCTTTCCAGAATGTCTTGCCAACCCAGTCCTTGTACTGAAGAAGAACAACAAGTGGCGCATGTGTATTGACTACACCAGCCTCAACAAAGCTTGCCCCAAAGATCCGTTTGCCTTGCCTCGAATTGATCAAGTGATAGACTCCACAGCCGGATGTGAGCTGTTGAGTTTTTTGGATGCCTACTCAGGGTACCACCAGATCAAGCTGAACCCAGCTGACAGGTTGAAGACTGCCTTCATCACACCATTCGGAGCCTTCTGCTACCTGACCATGACATTCGGCTTGAGAAATGCCGATGCCACTTTTCAGCGTTGCATGCAGAAGTGCCTCCTCAAGCAACTCGGTAGAAATGCCCACGTCTATGTAGACGATAATGTGGTGAACATGGAGAAGCGCAGTACCCTCTTGGAAGATCTCAAGGAAACTTTTGAAAATCTGCGCCGTTTTCAGATCAAGCTAAACCCAGAGAAATGTGTCTTTGGAGTACCAGCTGGCCAGCTCCTTAGCTTCCTAGTCTCAGAGCGCGGCATTGAGTGCAACCCTGTAAAGATCAAAGCCATCAAGAGGATGGAGAGACCCACCTGACTGCGAGACGTCCAGAAATTTACCGGCTGCTTGGCATCCATTAGCTGCTTCATTAGTCGGCTGGGCGAGAAGGCTCTTCCCCTATACCACCTCATGAAGAAAACCACTCACCTTGGTGGAATGACAAGGCAGACGAGGCTTTTCTCCAGCTCAAGAAAATGTTGACCACGCTGCCTGTTCTGGCCGCCCTGGCTGCTAAGGAGCCCATGCTTCTCTACATCGCCGCCACCAGCTGGGTGGTCAGCACAGTCGTGGTGGTAGAGCGCCAAGAAGACGGCAAAGCACTGCCAGTCCAGAGGCCTGTGTACTACTTGAGCGAGGTGCTGTCAGCCTCTAAGCAGAACTATCCCCATTACCAGAAGATGTGCTATGGCGTGCACTTTGCCGCAAGAAGCTCAAGCCTTACTTTCAAGAGCACCCCATCATGGTTGTCTGCACTACCCTCGCTTGCCGAGATCATAGGCAGCAGAGATGTATCAGGCCGAGTGGACAAATGGGCCATCGAGTTGGCCCCCTACACCATCTTCTACCAGGCTCGCACCGCCATCAAGTCCCAATATTTGGGCGACTTCCTCGTCAATCGGGCGAGACCCAAAGACCACCAGCGCCAGACTCCACCCATTGGCGGATGCACTTCGATGGCTCGAAGATGCGCACTGGTTTGGGAGCCGACATTGTCTTTACCTCTCCCAAAGGCGACAAGCTCAGATACACGTTGCAAATCCACTTTGCAGCCTCAAACAACGTTGCCGAGTATGAGGCGCTTGTACACGGACTCTGGCTGGCCAAAGAACTCGGCATCCGCCGGATCTTGTGCTACGGCGACTGATACTTGGTGGTCCAGTAGTCGACTGGCGACTAGGACGCCAAGATGCAAATATGGCAAGTTACCGCTTCCTCGTCCAGCAGGTCAGCGGATACTTTGAGGGGTGCAAGTTCCTTCATGTACCACGGAATGAAAACGAACAAGAAGATGCCCTGGCACGGATCGGCTCCACCCGGCAAGCCATACCAGCCGGCGCTCCCTTCAGCGCCTCCTCAAGTCGTCTATCAAGCCTTCACCGGAATCAGAGTCTATCTTCGTGCCGACCGCCCCCGGAGCAGTCGGATCCGACTCGGGGGCTGCAACAGTTTGCCCGGGGACTTCGGCAGGCGGCTCTGGGACTGCAGTAGCCGCACCTGGCCCGGGGACTCCAGAATCCGGCCCGGGGGCTGCGGCAGTCGGCCCGGGGACTTCGGCAGGCGGCTCGGGGACTGCAGCAGTCGCACCCAACCCGGGGACTTCAGAACCCGGTCCGGGGGCTGCAGCAGTCGGCCCGGGGACTCCAACAACGCAGCAAACGGCGGCTGATCCCAACCCACCACCTGCCAACCCAACCGCCGTAGTACAAGTGGCAGTGCTGACAGTAGACGAAGTCGAAGCACTATCATGGGCGCAGCCATCCTCAACTTCCCGGTGAACAGGGAGCTGCCGGCTGATGAGATCTCGGCCCGGCAAATGCAGCCCCGGGCAGGAGCCTACATGATAGTAAACAAAGAGCTTGTCAGACGCAGCGTGATTGGAGTCTTCCAGCACTGCATAGAGCTGGAAAAAGGCAAGGCAATCCTCAAAGATATCCACCAAGGCGGGTGCTGCCACCACGCGGCCTCTAGATCCCTTGTCTCCAAAGCTTTCCGTCATGGTTTCTTCTGGCTGACTGCTTTGGAGGACGCCAAGGACTTGGTCAAGCATTGCACGGGATGCCAGAAATTCAGCTCCAAGCAACATCTACTGACTTCTGCACCCAAGACCATCCCCCTCACTTGGCCCTTTGCCGTGTGGGGGCTGGACATGGTGGGACCATTCAAGATAGCACGCGGCGGCATGACCCATTTGCTTGTTGCCGTAGACAAGTTCACCAAGTGGATTGAGGCAGAGCCAATCAAGAAATTGAATGGTCCGACTGCTGTGACCTTCATTGAAGATATCACCGTTCGGTACGGTGTACCACACAGCATCATCACCGACAATGGCACAAACTTTGCCAAAGGCGCCTTGGCGCGTTTCTTTGTGATGCAGGGCATCCGACTGGACTTAGTGTCCGTTGCCCATCCGCAGTCAAACGGCCAAGTCGAGCGAGCATACAGCCTCATCTTGTCCATCATCAAGCTGTAACGCCCCGGATTCGATGCGCCAGGTGTCCTTCAGTTATTCGCCGTCGTTGCCATGTCATTTGTTTGCGTGTTGCATTTTATCATGTCATCATGTGCGTTGCATTGCATACGTGTTCGTCTCATGCATCCGAGCATTTTCCCCGTTGTCCGTTTTCCAATCCGGCACTCCTATGTCTCCGGCGCCTTTTGCCTCTTTTCATGTGCGGGTGTTAAACGGTCTCGGAATGGACCGAGGTTTGTCAAGCGGCCTTGGTATAGCACCGGTAGACTGCCTGTCAAGTTTCGTGCCATTTGGAGGTCGTTTGATACTCCAACGGTTAACCAGGTAACCGCAAAAGCCCCCTTCTCTTTGCAGCCCAACACCCCTTTCAAAGTGTCCCAAAACCCAGCAAACTCCCCTCCATGCTCTCGGTCGTTCGATCACGATCGTGTGGGCGAAAACCGCACCTCATTTGGACTCTTCTAGCTCCCTCTACCTGTATATATGTGCCCCTCCCCGATTTTTCGCAGTCTGAACCCTAGCCTCTTCCTCACATGGCCGGACATGTCCGTCTGCGGCCGGACGCCGCCGCCCGCAGCCAATGGGAGGCTGCCACGTGGCCTCCCGCGCTTTCTCTCTCATCCCGCGCCGCCGCAGCCCGCCGGGGCCGAGGCAGCCCGCCCGGCGCCAGCGGGACCGACGAGCCGCCCGCGCCTCCCGAACCCGAGCCCATCACCGGCGCCGGTGTCCTGCTCCTCCCGCCACCGCCCTGCGCCCGGCCTCCCGCCCGCTCGGCGCCCGCCCGACCCCGCCGCCTCCGCCGGATCCCGCGCCGCCGGAACCAGCGCCCTCGCCCGCCGTCCGCCGTCCCCTTGCGCCCGCCATGCCCGCGCCGCCTCCTCGTCCGCCAACTCCGGCGACCCCGCCGGCGTCCGTCTACGGTCAAATCCGGGCGGGTGGATGAGATCCACCCGTCCCGTGATCCAAACGGCCGTGTCCCTCCTGGATCTCTCCGTCCCGCACGACCGCGTCCATTTTTTCGGAGGTTGAAATTCCACCAAGTCCCCGGATATTTTTGCATTATTATGTCATTTTCATCGCATCATAACTTGCTGCATGCTGCTCCGTTTCGTGCGGGTAATATGTCGAATTGTTCGTCTCAATGAGTATCTCATTTAATTCCATTGCATCATTTTCATTTAAGCTCATCTTGATGCCTGAATCATCGTTTCAAGAGTGCTATATGATGTTAACCTGCTGAAACTGTTATAACATGATGATTTGTCATTTTTGTTGTATTTGATGTGTGCATCTTATGAGCATCAGGTCTGCATGTGTTTTGTGCTATGTCATGCCATCTTCACAGTGGTGCCATCCATGGATTTTTGTGGGTCTAGTAGTGAGTGCATCGAGCTTGTTAAGTAGGGTACTTGCTGTTGCTGTTTTGCATGTCTGAATCTGCTATATCATGATGCTATATTAACCTGCTTCTACGAGTCATTCTATGCATAATCTGGAGATGTTCACTAAGGCTGTTTTGTTACAAATGTCATGATCTATCCATCCATGCCCCTGGTTGCATTTATAGCCTGCTGTAGCTTGTTGTAATCTTGCTCCAAAGTTGCTAAATAATGTTGTTGTCAGCCTGTTAACATTAAGTTCAATGTTGCCATGATTGTTGTTAGTGATTCATGCACCCTATGAACTTGCTCTTGCCATGCTTAGCTTCATAAACATGTCTTCTTACTTTTGGTCACCTTGACATGCCATGTATTGCTCTATAGTGAGTGGTTCAAGCTCACCAACATGCCTACTTATTGTTGTTCCTCCCATGTATGAATCTGTAATATAGTTTGCCATGTTTACAAGGGTGCCATCATATCTTCTGTTACTTTTTGGCTCATGGTCATTAAAGGACATTTGATCTATGCATTTAGTAGATTCATGCCATGCCTTTGTTTTCCATGATAAGTTCCTGTAACATGTTGTTTGATAGCTCTAAACATTGCAACCTGATGTTATTCCTGCTAAATCTGAAACTGTTATTATTTGCAATCTTGACATGTCCTTTTGAGCATGTTTTATTCATTTCTGGAGATAGTCAGTGTTCATGTTTTGTCATGCTTTACCTGTATATCATGTTCATGCCTTTTGTTTTCATATTGCGGTGCTGTAGCATATTGATTTGATGCTTGCAATATGCCTAGTTGCTGTTTTGGACAGTTTGTCCTTTAAACTTGTATAGGGTGTATGTGTTGCACCGTTGCTCCGTTTTGAGTGTGCTCTATATGAAACTTGCTTGATTTTGCATGTAGTTTCATATTATCATGTTGCATCCTTGTTTTGAGGTGTTTGTTTGATGTTTGAATGCATTTTGCATGAATCCCATGTTTAACTTGTTTTGCTCATATCTTCTAGGCCGTAGCTCCGAATTAAATGAACTTTATATGTAACTTGACTAGAATTTCGTGTAGATCATCGTGGTGCATCTTAAATTGCTGTTTAACAACTTGAACATAAAGTTATTTAGTTCTGGACCAATTTCGAAATTTGCATATGAGGACTTACCGGAGTTGTTCTATGTTGTTCCCGGCCTCATTTAAACTTTCTTTGATGTGTTGTTCTTGTTTGCATCATATTTTGCCATGAGTAGCTCCATGTAGCCTTGTCATGCATCATGCTTGTTTGTGCATCATGCCTTGTTCATGTGTGGTGTGTTTACTATGTTGTGTGCTTCTTCTCGACAGTTCCCGTTTCGTTGCCATCGTGAGGATTCGTTCGTCTACGCTTGGTTCGTCTTCATGGATTCATCTTCTTCATGGACTCGTTCTTCTTCCTAGCAGGATTTCAGGCAAGATGACCGCTACCCTGGATCTCACTACTATCATTGCTATGCTAGTTGCTTCGTTCTATCGCTATGCTGCTTTACCTACCACTTGCTTATCAAGCCTCCCAAATTGCCATGAACCTCTAACCTTTGTCACCCTTCCTAGCAAGCCGTTGTGTGGCTATGTTACCTCTTTTGCTTAGCCCCTCTTATAGCGTTGCTAGTTGCAGGTGAAGATGAAGATTGCTCCATGTTGGATTATGTTTATGTTGGGATATCACAATATCTCTTATATTATTAATGCATCTATATACTTGGTAAAGGGTGGAAGGCTCGGCCTTATGCCTTGTGTTTTGTTCCACTCTTGCCGCCCTAGTTTCCGTCATATCGGTATTATGTTCCCGGATTTTGCGTCCCTAACGCGGTCGGGTGATTTATGGGACCCCCTTGACAGTTCGCTTTGAATAAGACTCCTCCAAAGAAGGCCCAACCTTGGTTTTACCATTTGCCTCACCACCACCTACTTTTCCCTTGGGAGTTGCTCTCTCGAGGGTCATCTTTATTTAGCCCCCCCCGGGCCAGTGCTTCTCTAAGTGCTGGTCCAAACCGATCTGCCTGCGGGGCCACCTTGAGGCAACCTGAGGGCTGGTTTTACTCGTAGCTAGTATCATCCGGTGTTGCCCTGAGAACGAGATATGTGCAGCTCCTATCGGGATTGTCGGCGCATCGGGCGGTCTTGTTGGTCTTGTATTACCATTGTCGAAATGTCTTGTAACCGGGATTCCGAGACTGATCGGGTCTTCCCGGGAGAAGGAATATCCTTCGTTGATTGCGAGAGCTTATAATGGGCTAAATTGGGACACCCATGCGGGGTTTGAACTTTCAAAGCCGTGCCAGCGGTTATGTGGCGAGATGGAAATTTGTTAATATCCGGTTGTAGTAAACTTGAAGTAAACTCTTCTAAAATACACCAACAAAGTGTGCGTAACCGTGAGTGTCTCTTTTCGGGGTTGATCGAGAGAAGAACACGGTTTCTGGGTTATGTCTGACGTAAGTAGGAGTTCAGGATCACTTCTTGATCATTACTAGTTGACGACCGTTCCTTTGTTTCTCTTCTCGCTCTCATTTGCGTGAGTTAGCCACCATACATGCTTAGTCGCTGCTGCAACCTCACCACTTCACGCCTTCCTTTCCCTTTAAGCTTTGCTAGTCTTGATACCCATGGTAATGGGATTGCTGAGTCCTCGTGGCTCACAGATTACTACAACAACAGTTGCAGGTACAGGTTTGCGATGATCATGACGCGAGAGCGATGTTACTTGTTTTGGAGTTCTTCTTCTGTTTCTTCTTCGATCAGGGGATAGGTTCCAGGTCGGCAGCCTGGGCTAGCAGGGTGGATGTCGTTTGAGTTTCTATTTGTGTTCCATCCGTAGTCGGATGTTGATCTCTTGTATATGATGTTGATGTATTCTTGTGGCATTTGTGCCTTATGTATGTATCCCTATCTATTATGCAATGTTGATGTAATGATATCCACCTTGCAAAAGCGTCTTCAAGATGCGCTTCTATCCTTGGTGGGACCTTCGAGTTCCTTTAGGATAGGGTCGCATCTTGGGCGTGACACAAGCCCCGACTGGTTGAGCCTCTAGAGCGCTCGGTCGGCTGCTGGATCGACGAACTACTGGCCATCCTCTGGAGTCTGCGCACCACTCCGAACATGTCAACCGGCTCTACTCCTTTCTTCCTCGTGTACGGGCCGAGGCTGTCATCCCAACTGACATCGATTTCGACTCACCATGCGTCACCATGTACATGGAGGTGGAGGCGAAGGAAGAACAAGAAGACGACGTCAATCTGCTGGAAGAGGGCCGGCTGTTGGCACTCAGCCGGTCCGCCATCTACCAGCAGAGCCTGCGTCGCTACCACAGTCAGAAGGTCAAGCCAAGATCCTTCCAAGAGGGAGACCTTGTGCTCCGGCTGATCCAGCGAACAGCTGGCCAGCACAAGCTCTTGGCCCCTTGGGAAGGCCCCTTCATCATCAGCAAAGCTTTAGGCAACAACCCCTACTACCTTATCGATGCACAGAAGCCCAGGGCGCGTAAGAGAGACGACTCCGGCAAGGAGACAGAGCACCCATGGAATGCAAATCTCCTTCGAAGATTTTACAATTGATGCAGTATGTACCATGCTACCTTTCGTATTAAGCGCAAAGACATTGGGCCCCTCGAGGAGCACTCGGGGGCTACCCTTTTTATCGCCTATGAATGTGCTATTTCGTTATTCTTCCTGGCACCGGGTTCTACCAATCGGCCCGGGGGCTTGCCGCCTTGTACTATGTCGGTGCTACCTGCAGTCGGACAAGTAGTGTGTCGGCATCTAAGCCCTCTCTTGCCATAGGCCGCAGCTTGCAGAGCGACTGTTCGGCTAGTAAGATTTAAAGGCAGGAAATGGTGCCCACATGAAAAATGGCTAAGGACAAAAGCATTCACATAGCCCAAGCCGGCTCCTCGCCTCTCCGACCGGCTGCTGAGTGATACGTATCCAACGTATCTATAATTTTTTATCGTTCCACGCTATTATCTGTTTTGGATGTTTAATGGGCTCTAATATGCTCTTTTATATTATTTTTGGGACTAATCTATTAACCGGAGGCCCAGTGCCAGTTGCGGTTTTTTTTTCCTATTTCAGTGTTTCGCAGAAAAGGAATATCAAATGCAATCCAAACAGAACGAAACCTTCGCGAGGATCTTTCTTGGAACAAACGCAATCTGGGAGACTTGGAGTGGAAGTCAGAAACGCAACGAGGCGGCCACGCGGCAGGAGGGCGTGCCCAGGGGGTAGGCGCGCTCCCACCCTCGTGGGCCCATCGTAGCTCCACCGACCTACTTCTTTCGCCTATATATACTCTTATACCCTAAAAACACCCAGGAGAGCCACGAAACCACTTTTCCACCGCCGCAACCTTCTGTCCCCGTGAGATCCCATCTTGGGGCCTTTTTTCAACGATACGCGAAGGGGATTCGATCACGGAGGGCTTCTACATCAACACCATAGTCTCTCCGATGATGTGTGAGTAGTTTATCACAGACCTTCGGGTCCATAGTTATTAGCTAGATGGCTTTTTCTCTCTCTTTGGTTCTCAATACAAAGTTCTCCTCGATGTTCTTGGAGATATATTCGATGTAATACTTTTTGCGATGTGTTTGCGGAAATCTGATGAATTGTGGGTTTATGATCAAGATTATCTATGAACAATATTTGATTCTTCTCTGAATTCTTATATGCATGATTTGATATCTTTGCAACTCACTTCGAATTATCAGTTTGGTTTGGCCTACTAGATTGATCTTTCTTGCAATGGGAGAAGTGCTTAGCTTTGGATTCAATCTTGTGGTGCTCGATCCCAGTGACAGAAAGGCAACCGACATGTATTGTATTGTTGCCATCAAGGATAAAAAGATGGGGTTTATATCATATTGCTTGAGTTTATCCCTCTACATCATGTCATCTTGCTAAAGCGTTACTCTGTTCTTATGAACTTAATACTCTAGATGCATGCTGGATAGCGGTCGATGTGTGGAGTAATAGTAGTAGATGCATAATCGTTTCGGTCTACTTGACATGGACGTGATGCCTATGTTCATGATCATGCCTAGATATTCTCATAACTATGCGCTTTTTCTATCAATTGCTTGGCAGTAATTTGTTCACCCACCGTAATATATGCTATCTTGAGAGAAGCCACTAGTGAAACCTATGGCCCCCGGGTCTACTTTACATCATATAAGTTTCCGATCTACAATTCTAGTTTACTATTTATTTGCAATCTTTACTTTCCAATCTATACAACAAAAATACCAAAAATATTTATCTTATTATCTCTATCAGATATCACTTTTGCAAGTGGCCGTGAAGGGATTAACAACCCCTTTATCGCGTTGGTTGCAAGGTTCTTGATTGTTTGTGCAGGTACTAGGCGATTTGCGTGCAGTCTCCTACTGGATTGATACCTTGGTTCTCAAAAAATGAGGGAAATACTTACACTACTTTGCTGCATCACCCTTTCCTCTTCAAGGGAAAACCAGCAACAAGGATTTCTAGGGCCGTTGCCGGGAGATTTGTGCCAAGTCAAGTCAAGATTTCATCTCCCGTCAATTAGCCATTTCTGGGGCCGTTGCCCGGAAGATCTACTCTCATGTCAAGACATACCAAGTACCCATCACAAACTCTTCTCCCTCGCATTACATTATTTGCCATTTGCCTCTCGTTTTCCTCTCCCCAACTTCACCCTTGCTGTTTTATTCGCCCTTTTTCCGTCCGCTTCTCTCCGCTTGCTTCTTCTGTGCTTGTGTGTTGGATTGTTTGTTTGTCACGATGGCTCAAGATAATACTAAATTATGTGACTTTTCCAATACCAACAACAATGATTTTATTAGCACTCCAATTGCTCCTATTACCGATGCTGAATCTTGTGAAATTAATGCTGCTTTGTTGAATCTTGTCATGAAAGATCAATTTTCCGGCCTTCGTAGTGAAGATGCCGCTACCCATCCAAATAACTTTGTTGATTTGTGTGATATGCAAAAGAAGAAATATGTGGATAATGATATTGTTAAATTGAAGCTATTTCTGTTTTCGCTTAGAGATTGTGCTAAAACTTGGTTCACTTCTTTGCCTAAAAAATAGTATTGGTTCATGGAATAAGTGCAAAGATGCTTTTATCTCTAAGTATTTTCCTCCCGCTAAGATCATGTTGGAGATATGACCTAGAGGCAATCATGTATGATGATATTTCCTATGTGTTTATGAATAAACATAGTCCTTGGACATTATCAATGATGTGTATCAGCAAGTACGTGACTTGTTTGTGGGACTATGCATTGTATGATGACTGTCGTAAAAGGTCCCTAGTCGAAAGGGCTGTGTGGACACGTAGCCGACTAGACTGGCATATGACACGGTCGATGGCTTGGTCTCACTAGCCATGGAGCATTGGATGCTAACCGGATAATATGGACTTGGAAAGGTCTGGTCGGATTCGACGTAGTCGGATCCGAGTCGAGATAAGGTCCGAGTCGGACAGACCCAACTATGAGACGCAACGATATGTCATCTGTGAGTCTCTAGTACAACATATGTTCTATGTCCTAAGACCTAAGCTGACGCATGTACTCGGGTTGGTGACAGACTTGCTTTGGGCCGACCAAACGCTACTCTGTGACTGGGTAGTTACAAAGGTAGGTTTCGGGTTTGTCCAGTCCCATGTTGCGATACATGGTCGAGCAAGATGGGATTTGCCCGTCCGATCAGGAGAGATATACTCTAGACCCCTCGTGTGATCCGACCAGGATAAGCATGGTCATGCGACAAGGATTATGAGATAATCCGGTTTGTGGTCAGATATACCGAACGAGAAAGAGGTCGGGCTAGCACAAGGATGACAGTCTCGCCTTGAGCCCGACAACATATATCGTGTGGTAAAGGGAACAGAAGTGTGACACGTTGTACATGTTCGCCTAACCAGCTTCATAGTCTGCTTGGTGGTCGGCACGCCTTGCTAGAGGCCTCTACCAACCGTGCAGGTCGGAGGTGATCCGAACTATGACCAAGCCGACTTGAACCTAAGGGGTCGTGCGCTTAAGGGAAGGAACCTACGAGGTCGGTTCGTAGTACACTGGTCGGATGTGATCCGAACTGGACTAGGAACGTGACCGAGCAGACTTTGGGCTTTAGGGTCCGTGCGAGGCCCAAGTGTTGAGCCCGTGACGGACGCCTATATAAAGTGGAGGTGCAGCACACTCATGCGGTTGATCGCTTCGGCGCTGCGACTAGGGTTTACATGTGTTGCGAATAGCCACCTCCACTCGCCGCCGACTGTGTGATCGGACCTAGCAGTCCGCCGCACGGTGTTCCTACTACACGCGCGGATACCGTTAGAGGCGGTGCACTTGCACCGCTCCGGCGAACTTGTACGTGGGATCGGACGACCAACTGTTCGAGGGAGATCGGACGAGGAGGAGACGATCCACGCGGACGCGCTGCCCCAACTCTTCTTCCGCTGCACGGCACCACACGTCTAGTGGTAACGAACTGTGATCCATCTCCCGTAGCATGTTCCTGGATGTTCTGCGCGTAGGAAAAACTTAATTTGCAGTCGACGCACCCTACCGTAGAACCCAACAGTGGTATCAGAGCCTCTGCTATAGGATTTGGATTCAGATCGTATGCATATTAGATATGTTGTCCTTGAAGAGATCGGCTATGTGCACGGTTGATGTGATCAACTGCACATGGGGATCGTTGAGGCCATGTTTTCTGTCAATCGGGATCGATGAGGTCGTGACACGATCTACCCATACCGGTCGGTTATCCGCCATCGGGGTTAACAGTGAAACGTAAATCCGAATCAGATTCGCGATGATCGATAAGATCGGTCAGATCAGAGAATTCGGCGTGATCGGAGTTCAGATGTGATCTGTGATTTCCGACACACAAACCGCCGTGTGCGTATTTCGTAGCGCCGTGTATTTCGTACCCGACGCACAAACCGGTAGAATGCGATTCTATGCATAACTTTGTTTTGCAGGTTGATGTGAATAGTATGGCTCATGTGTATGTGATGCATGTGTGTAATTTATACGTGTCCTGCGTGTCATGTTTGTCAGCTGGCAGGAGCCAATGTGCTGTCATTATATTGTATAATGACCTGCATGTCGACTTGCGACTCTATGTAAAATTCATTACTAGTAGTAGTAGTTGGAATTTAGAGATCAGGTTGGTGGCTTGGCGTCCCGGCGTGACAAACAAGATGTAGTTCGTAGATGGTCATCAGAGTCGGAGCCGACCTGAAAGAACATCCATGAAGGAGCCATACTATTTCACAATATATGTTATATTTGTGATTGTTATGCTTCTTTGTTTCTATGCATGTTAGAATGATAGAATGATCCCTCATGAATATCAAGCGAATTGCCATCCCCGATGTTGCACCTTCGCACGTCAAGTACGTCTAGTAGTGGGCTCATAAAATTGGGGTGCTACTGGGTGTCCTTGAACTGAAGGGTTCATGTCGGACACGGACATGCACTGCATCAGGTTAACTTGACAAGGCTATCAAAACGGTTTTGGGCCTTGTGGCAAAGAAGGTTGGGAGCCGGGGTATGAGATACCTTCCCGACCGGCTGTGAGTCGTATAGAGATACGATTAGCAAGGAGTTGCTTATCGGATAGGTATGTTGGCTAGCAGTGATGCTAAAGCTCACTAGTCGCATGCGCTAGTCGGATCCTGAATCACTGAGAGTTTACGGAGAGATGCTGACTTCAGTGGGAGTATTTCTGTTTAGGCTAGAATTACTCTACATAAACACATTGCTTAGTGATTGCATGTTTTCTGTTGTAGATCAATGGCACCACCTGCTCAACCCAACTTTGCATTGAAATCAATTATGGAAAAGGATAAACTGAATGGAACAAACTTTACCACCTGGTATAGAAATCTGAGTATTGTTCTCAAGCATGATAAAAGGAACATGTTCTAGAGGATCCACTTCC
This sequence comes from Aegilops bicornis, assembly GCA_021605145.1. Lineage (NCBI taxonomy): Eukaryota > Viridiplantae > Streptophyta > Magnoliopsida > Poales > Poaceae > Aegilops > Aegilops bicornis. The sequence continues at coordinate 705,735,272 of CM038675.1, forward strand.
GGAGGAACCTGCTGATAATGCTAGTGCCACAGCTAAAAATACCTACGTAAACTCGTTGATGAATCAACGGAGATCACCGTCTGATGTCGGGCTTGTATGGAGCCCGATTTGCAACAGCATTTCGAAAATGTTGAGGCTTACGATATGATCGAGAGTCTCAAGAGCATGTTTCAGACATAGGCTAGGACCGAAAGGTTCAATGTCTGGCGATCCTTGATGGATTGCAAGCTGAAGGAAGGTGAGCCACTAAGCCCACATGTGATCAAGATTATCGGATATGTGCAAGCATTGGATCGTTTGGGCTTCCAGCTCTTGGATGAGCTGGCTACAGATGTAGTTCTGGGTTCTCTTTCGCCCATCTATGGGACGTTCATCTTGAACTATCATATGCATGGCATGGATAAGAAGCTCACTGAATTGCATGGGATGCTCAAAGTGGTAGAGCAGGATATTAAGAAAGGCACGCATCAAGTGTTGATGGTGCAGAAATCGCTAAGTTCAAGAAGAGTTGGTCCAAGAAAAGGCTAAGGCAAAGGGCACGGAGACGGTAACCTCTGCCCGCTGCTTGAAAGTCTGGACCGGACTCGAAGACCGTTTGCTATCACTGCAAGGAGACCGGTCACTGGAAGATGAACTGTAGCAAGTGGCTTGCAGAGCATGGCAAGAAGGCTGGAAATGCTTCTTCAGGCAAATGTACGCTTGTTGCATATGTTATAGACATTACCTTGCTGACATACCTAGTAGCTCTTGGGTATTTGATACCGGATCGGTTTTTCACATTTGCAACTCGATGCAGGGGCTGGTAAGAACTAGGCGTGTGGCACAAGGGGAGATTGACATCAGGGTCGGCAACAAAGCAAGAGTTGCTGCGTTGGAGGTCGGCACGACGCAGCTCCAGCTTCCTTCCGGATTAATTATGGAATTGAATAATTGTTATTACATTCCTGCACTTAGTCGGAACATTATTTCTGCCTCATGTTTGACGAGTCAAGGTTATGAATTCAATTTAAAGGACAATGGTTGTTCGATATTTTTGAATGGTATGTTCCACGGCTATGCACCCATTGTTGATGGGCTATTTATATTGAATCTAGAACAGGAACCAGTCTATAACGTGAATGTCAAGAGGCATAAGCCTAATGAGATAAATCCGACATACTTCTGGCGTTGCCGACTTGGACACATTAGTCTGAAACGCATGAAGAAGCTCCATGATGATGGGCTCCTAACTTCGTCTTACTTCGGGTCGTTCGAGACATGTGAAACATGCTTGCTCGGCAAGATGACTAAGTCTCCTTTCACAAAGAGTTGCGAGAGGGCGTCCGAGCTATTGGATCTTATACACAGTGATGTGTGTGGTCCAATGAGCACAACAGCCAGAGGTGGCTATCAAGATGCCGTGACTTTTACCGACGACTTGAGTAGATATGGATATATCTATTTGATGAGGCACAAGTCGGAAACTTTTGAAAAGTTCAAAGAGTTTGAGCGAGGTTGAGAATCAGCTCGGCAAGACTATAAAGCTTCGCGATCGATCATGGAGGTGAGTACATGAGCCAGGAGTTTGATGATCATCTGAAAAGTCGAGGTATAGTACCTCGGCTCACACCTCCTGCACGCCACAGAGAAACGGCGTGTCGGAACGGAGGGATATGACCTTGTTGGACATGGTCCGGTCTATGATGAGCAAATCGGATTTACCCTTGTCATTTTGGGGATACGCTCTAGAAACTGCAGCTTTCACACTTAATAGGGTACCATCAAAATCCGTAGACAAGACACCACATGAGATGTGGACCGGGAAGACTCCCAATTTGTCTTTTCTAAAGATTTGGGGTTGTGAAGCATTTGTCAAGCGACTTATGTCAGACAAGCTTACACCCAAGTCGGATAAATGTATATTCGTGGGATATCCGAGGGAAACCTTGGGATATAGCTTCTACAACCGGGAAGAGAACAAAGTGTTTGTTGCTCGGAACGGGGTTTTCCTTGAGGAAGAGTTTCTCAGTCGGGAAGCCAGTGGGAGGACGGTTCGACTCGAAGAAATTCGAGGACCACTCGGGGATGGCTCGGTTGGTGATGAGATCATACCAGAGTCAGTCAGGGAACCTGTAGTGGAAGCGGCACCGGAACCACGGAGGTCGGAAAGATTGCGCAGAGTGTGCGATGTATTGTTGCTAGAAAGCGACGAGCCGGCCACGTATGCGGAAGCGATGGTGAGCCCAGATTCCGAGGCATGGCTGGAGGCCATGAGATCCGAGTTAAAGTCCATGGATGAGAATCAAGTCTGGGACTTGGTTGATCCGCCACCTGGCGTAACTGCCATTGGATGCAAATGGGTCTTTAAGAAGAAAACCGATGTGGATGGAAATGTTCAGATCCACAAAGCTCGGCTTGTCGCTAAAGGTTATGGACAAGTTCAAGGAATTACCTACGACAAGACTTACTCGCCGGTAGCGATGCTGAAGTCGGTGAGGATCATACTAGCTATAGCTGCATATTTTGATTAAGAGATATGGCAGATGGATGTCAAAACGGCTTTCCTTCACGAAAATTTAACCGAGGACGTGTATATGATACAACCCGAGGGTTTTGTCGATCCGACAAGCACTAGTAAGGTATGCAAGCTTCAGAGATCCATTTATGGGCTAAAGCAAGCATCTCGGAGTTGGAACATTCGTTTTGATGAGGTTGTCACTGATCTCGGTTTCATCAAAAGCGAAGAGGACTCTTGTTTATACAAGAAGTTAAGTGGGAGATCGATAGTGTTTTTGATCTTGTATGTGGACGACATACTACTGATCGGGAATGATGTTTCGATGTTAAACTCGGTCAAGGGATCATTGAATGGCAAGTTTTCGATGAAGGACCTTGGTGAGGCAGTCTATATTTTAGGCATTAAGATCTATAGAGATAGATCGAGGAGGCTGCTCGGCGTAAGCCAGATCAAGTACATAGATAAAGTGTTGAAGCGGTTCAACATCAGTGAGGCGAAGAAAGGGTTCTTGCCACTCTCACATGGTATAAGGCTAAGCTAGACTCAGAGTCCTTCGACATCTGATGAGCGAAGGAGGATGAGTAGGATTCCGTATGCCTCGGCAATCGGATCCATCATGTATGCCATGATATGTACAAGGCCTGATGTTGCTTTTGCAATAAGCCTAACAAGTAGATACCAGGCCAACCCGGTGAGAGTCACCGGCAGCGGTAAAGACTATTTTCAAGTACCGAAAAGGACTAAAGAGATGTTCCTAGTTTATGGAGGTGAGGAAGAGCTCGTCGTGAAGGGGTTACGTCGATGCTAGTTTCCAAACCGGCGAGAGATGATTGTCGATCACAGTCCAGATTCATGTACGTCCCGAATGGAGGAAGCGATTACCTTTGGATGAGTTCCAAGCAGGATACGGTGGCCGATTCTACCACAGAAGCCAAATACATTGCGGCTTGTGAAGCTGCAAAGGAAGGTGTTTGGATCCGGCATTTTCTGGATGATCTTGGTATTTTCCCAGCCTCGGTGAAACCGTTGGACCTTTATTGTGATAATTCTGGTGCCATCGCACAAGCCAAGGAGCCGAGGAATCACCACAAGGTCAGACACATAGATCAGAAATATCACCTGATACGAAAGATCGTAAAGAATGGTGATGTTGAGTTATGCAAGATTCACACGGATGCAAATGTTGCAGATCCATTGACTAAGCCGCTTCCACAACCCAAGCATGAGGGGCACGTTAGAGCTATGGGCGTTCGATGTCTATTTGATTGACTCTAGTGCAAGTGGGAGACTGTTGGAGATATGCCCTAGAGGCAATCATGTATGATGATATTTCCTATGTTTTTATGAATAAATATAGTCCTTGGACATTATCAATGATGTGTATCAGCAAGTACGTGACTTGTTTGTGGGACTATGCATTGTATGATGACTGTCCTAAAAGGTCCCTAGTCGAAAGGGCTGTGTGGACGCGCAGCCGACTAGACTGGAATATGACACGGTCGATGGCTTGGTCTCACTAGCCATGGAGCATTGGATGCTAACCGGATAATGTGGACTTGGAAAGGTCTGGCCGGATTTGACGTAGTTGGATCCGAGTCGAGAAAAGGTCCGAGTCGGACAGACCCAACTATGAGACGCAGCGATATGTCATTTGTGAGTCTCTAGTACAACATACGTTCTATGTCCTAAGACCTGAGCAGGCGCGTTTACTCGGGATGGTGACAGACATGCTTTAGGCCAACCAAATGCTACTCCATGACTGGGTAGTTACAAAGGTAGGTTTGGGTTTGTCGGTTCCATGTTGCGAGACATGGTCGAGCAAGATGGGATTTGCCCCACGATCGGAGAGATATACTCTGGGCCCCTCGTGTGATCCGACCAGGATAAGCATGGCCATGCGACAAGGATTATGAGATAATCCGGTTTGTGGTCGGTATCACTGGAACGAGAAAGTGGTCGGGCTAGCACAAGGATGACAGTCTCGCCTTGAGCCCGACAACATATATCGTGTGGAAAAGGGAATAGAAGTGTGACACGTTATGCGAGGTTACCTAACCAGCTTCATAGTCTTCTTGGTGTTCGCACGCCTTGCTAGAGGCCGCTACCAACCGTGCAGGTCGGAGGTGATCCGAGCTGTGACCAAGCCGACTTGAACCTAAGGGGTCGCAGCTTAAGGAAGGAACCTACGAGGTCGGTTCATAGGACACTGGTCGGATCTGATCCGAATCGGACTAGGAACGTGACCGAGTAGACTTTAAACTTTAGGGTCCGTGCGAGGCCCAAGTGTTGAGCCTGCGACGGACGCCTATATAAAGTGGAGGTGCAGCACACTCATGCGGTTGATCGCTTCGGCACTGCGACTAGGGTTTGCATGTGTTGCGAATAGCCACCTCCACTCGCTGCCGACTGTGTGATCGGACCTTGCAGTCCGCCGCACGGTGTTCCTACTACACGCGCGGATACCGTTAGAGGCGGTGCACTTGCACCGCTCCGGTGAACTCGTACGTTGGATCGGACGACCAGCTGTTCGAGGGAGATCGGACGAGGAGGAGACGATCCACGCGGACGCGCTGCCCCAACTCTTCTTCCGCTGCACGGCACCGCGCGTCTAGTGGTAACGAACTGTGATCCATCTCTCGTAGCATGTCCCTGGATGTTTTGCGCATAGGAAAATTTTAATTTGCAGTCGACGCACCCTACCGTAGAACCCAACAGATCATCACTCTTAGAAACGATCTATGAATTTTAAGCAACTTGATCATGAGCATGTTGCACAAGCTTGGGAGAGGATGAAATTAATGATACGTAATTGCCGCACACATGTTTGAATTTATGGATGATTATACAAAAAAATTATGCTGGATTGAATTTTGCTTCCAGAAATCTGTTAGATTCGGCCGCGGGAGGCACTTTTATGGAAATCACTTTAGGAGAAGCTACTAAACTCCTAGATAATATTACGGTTGATTATTATCAATGGCACACCGAAAGATCCACTAGTAAAAAGGTTCATGCGATAGAAGAGATTAATGTTTTGAGTGGAAAGATGGATGAACTTATGAAATTATTTGCTAATAAGAGTGTTTCTTATGATCCTAATGATATGCCTTTGTCCACTTTCATTGAGAATAATAATGAATCTATGGATTTGAATTTTGTTGGTAGGAACAACTTTGGTAATAACGCGTATAGAGGAAACTTTAATTCTAGGCCGTTCCTTAGTAATTCCTCTAATAATTATGGTAATTCCTACAACAACTCTTATGGAAATTTTAATAAGATGCCCTCTGATTTTGAGACTAGTGTTAAATAATTTATGAATCCGCAAAAGAATTTCAATGCTTTGCTTGAAGAAAAATTGCCTAAGATTGATGAGTTGGCTAGGAATGTGGATAGAATTTCTCTTGTTGTTGATTCTTTGAAACTTAGATCTATTCCTACTAAGCATGATATCAATGAGTCTCTCAAATCCATGAGCATTTCCATTGATGAGTGCAAAGAAAGAACCGCTAGGATGCATGGTAAAAAAGATTGCTTTGTGAAAGAGTGTTCTTCTAGTTTTCATGATAATAATGATGAAGATCTAAAAGTGATTGATGTGTCTCCTATTAAATCTCTGTTTTCCAATACGAATCTTGATAAAGATGGGACTGGAGATGAGTCAACTTTAGTTAAAAGGCGTCCCATTGATTCGGAGTTTTTAGATCTTGATGCAAAAATTGGTAAAAGTGGAATTGAAGAGGTCAAAACTTTACATAGCAATGAACCCATTATTTTGGATTTCAAGGAATTTAATTACGATAATTGTTCTTTGATAGATTGTATTTCCTTGTTGCAATCCGTGTTAAATTCTCCTCATGCTTATGATCAAAATAAAGCTTTTATCTAATACATCGTTGGTGCTTTAATTCAATCCTATGAAGAAAAGCTTGAATTAGAAGTTTCTATCCCTAGAAAGCTTTATGATGAGTGGGAACCTACTATTAAAATTAAGATTAAAGATCATGAATGCTATGCTTTATGTGATTTGGGTACTAGTGTTTCCACGATTCCAAAAACTTTGTGTGATGTGTTAGGTTTCCATGAATTTGATGATTGTTGTTTAAATTTGCACCTTGCGGATTCCACCATTAAGAAACCTATGGGAAGGAGTAATGATGTTCTTATTGTTGCAAATAGGAATTATGTGCCCGTAGATTTCATTGTTCTTGATATAGATTGCAATCCTACATGTCCTATTATTCTTGGTAGACCCTTCCTTAGAACGATTGGTGCAATTATTGATATGAAACAAGGAAATATTAGATTCCAATTTACATTAAGGATAGGCATGTAACACTTTCCTAGGAAGAAAATTAAATTACCTTATGAATCTATTATGAGAGCCACTTATGGATTGCATACCAAAGATGACAGTACCTAGATCTATTCTTGTTTTTATGCCTAGCTAGGGCGTTAAACGATAGCGCTTGTTGGGAGGCCACCCAATTTTATTTTTGTTCCTGTTTAGTAATAAATAATTCATATAGCCTCTGTTTAGATGTCGTTTTATGTTTTAATTAGTGTTTGTGCCAAGTAGAACCTTTGGGAAGACTTGGGTGAAGTCTTTGCGATCTTGCTGTAAAAAACAGAAACTTTAGCGCTCACGAGATTTGCTGCCATTTTTTACTGGAGAGTGCTTTTAGGTTGATTATTTTTGCAGATGATTAATAGATAAATTCCTCATGTTCACCCATTTATTTCAGAATTTTTGGAGTTCCATAAGTATACGTTTGATACAGATTACTACAGACTGTTCTGTTTTTGACAGATTCTGTTTTTCGTGTGTTGTTTGCTTATTTTGATGAATCTATGGCTAGTATCGGGGGGTATGAACCATAGAGAAGTTGGAATACAGTAGGTTTAACAAAAATATCAATAAAGAATTAGTTCACTAAGTACCTTAAGGTGGCGGTTTGTTTTCTTACACTAACGGAGCTCATGAGATTTTCTGTTTAAGTTTTGTGTTGTGAAGTTTTGAAGTTTTTGGATAAAGATTTGATGGATTTTGGAATAAGGTGTGGAAAGAGCCTAATCTTGGGGATTCCCAAGGCACCCCAAAGTAAAATTCAAGGAAAACCAAAATCCTAAGCTTGGGGATGCCCCGGAAGGCATCCCCTCTTTCGTCTTCATCTATCGGTAACTTTACTTGAGGCTATATTTTTATTCACCACATGATATGTGTTTTGCTTGGAGCGTCTTGTATGATTTGAGTCTTTCCTTTTTAGTTTACCACAATCATCCTTTCTGTACACACGTTTTGGGACAGACACACATGAATTGACATTTATTAGAATACTCTATGTGCTTCACTTATATCTTTTGAGCTAGATAAATTTTGCTCTAGTGCTTCGCTTATATCTTTTTAGAGCACGGTGGTTGTTTTATTTTATAGAAATTATTGATCTCTCATGTTTCACTTATATTATTTTGAGAGTCTTTTAGAACAGCATGGTAATTAGTCCTAATATGATGAGCATCCAAGATGGGTATAATAAAAACTATCATATAAAGTGCATCGAATACTATGAAAAGTTTGATTCCTTATGATTGTTTTGAGATATGAAGATGGTGATATTAGAGTCATGCTAGTTGAGTAGTTGTGAATTTGAGAGATACTTGTGTTAAAGTTTGTGATTCTCGTAGCATGCATGTATGGTGAACCGTTATGTGATGAAGTCGGAGCATGATTTATTTATTGATTGTCTTCCTTATGAGTGGCGGTCGGGAATGAGCGATGGTCTTTTCCTACCAATCTATCCCCCTAGGAGCATGCACGTAGTACTTCGTTTCGACAACTAATAGATTTTTGCAATAAGCATGTGAGTTCTTTATGACTAATGTTGAGTCCATGGATTATACACACTCTCACCCTTCCACCATTGCTAGCCTCTCTAATACCGTGCACCTTTCACCGGTATCATACACCCACCATATACCTTCTTCAAAAAAGCCACCATACCTACCTATTATGGCATTTCCATAGCCATTCCGAGGTATATTGCCATGCAACTTTCCACAGTTCTCCATCATTGTCATATTGCTTTGCATGATCATGTAGTTGACATCGTATTTGTGGCAAGGCCACCATTCATCATTCATACATGTAACTCTTGATTCATTGCATATCCCGGTACACCGCCGGAGGCATTCAGATAGTCATATTTGTTTTAAGTATTGAGTTGTAAGTAAATAAAAGTGTGATTATCTTCATTATTAGGGCATTGTCCCATGTGAGAGTCTCTTATTTTGTCACTTTCATATACTAGTGGGAATTTTTCATTATAGAACTTGGCTTGTATATTCCAACGACGGGCTTCCTCAAATGCCCTAGGTCTTCGTGAGCAAGCAAGTTGGATGCACACTCACTTAGTTTCTTTTGTTGAGCTTTCATATATTTATAGCTCTAGTGCATCTGTTGCATGGCAATCCCTACTCACTCACATTGATATCTATTGATGGGCATCTCCATAGCCCATTGATACGCCTAGTTGATGTGAGACCATCTTCCTCCTGTTTGTCTTCTCCACAACCACCATTCTATTCCACCTATAGTGCTATGTCCATGGCTCACGCTCATGTATTGCGTGAAAGTTGAAAAGGTTTGAGAACATCAAAGTATGAAACAATTGCTTGGCTTGTCATCGGGGTTGTGCATGATTAAATACTTTGTGTGATGAAGATAGAGCATATCCATACTATATGATTTTGTAGGGATAACTTTCTTTGGCCATGTTATTTTGAGTAGACATGATTGCTTTATTAGTATGCTTGAAGTATTATTATTTTTATGTCAATATTAAACTTTTCTCTTGAATCTTTCGGATATGAACATTCATGCCACAATAAAGAAAATTACATTGAAAATTATGTCAGGTAGCATTCCACATCAAAAATCATGTTTATCATTTACCTACTCGAGGACGAGCATGAATTAAGCTTGGGGATGCTGATACGTCTCCAACGTATCTATAATATTTTATCGTTCCATGCTATTATATTATCTGTTTTGGATGTTTAATGGGCTTTAATATGCTCTTTTATATTATTTTTGGGACTAACCTATTAACCGGAGGCCCAGTGCCAGTTGCTGTTTTTTTGCCTATTTCAGTGTTTCACAGAAAAGGAATATCAAACGGAACGAAACCTTCACGAGGATCTTTCTTGGAACAAACGCAATCCAGGAGACTCGGAGTGGAAGTCAGAGACGCAACGAGGCGGCCACGAGGATGGAGGGCGCGCCCCACCCTCGTGGGCCCCTCGTAGATCCACCGACCTACTTCTTTCGCCTATATATACTCTTATACCCTAAAAACATCCAAGAGAGCCATGAAACCACTTTTCCACTGCCGCAACCTTCTGTACCCGTGAGATCCCATCTTGGGGCCTTTTTCGGCGATCTAACGGAGGGGGATTCAATCACGGAGGGCTTCTACATCAACACCATAGCCTCTCCGATGATGTGTGAGTAGTTTACCACAAACCTTCGGGTCCATAGTTATTAGCTAGATGGCTTCTTCTCTCTCTTTGGTTCTCAATACAAAGTTCTCCTCGATGTTCTTGGAGATCTATTCGATGTAATACTTTCTGCGGTGTGTTTGCCGAGATCCGATGAATTGTGGGTTTATGATCAAGATTATCTATGAACAATATTTGATTCTTCTCTATATTCTTATATGCATGATTTGATAACTTTGCAAGTCTCTTCGAATTATCAGTTTGGTTTGGCCTACTAGATTGATCTTTCTTGCAATGGGAGAAGTGCTTAGCTTTGGGTTCAGTCTTGCGGTGCTCGATCCTAGTGACAGAAAGGGAATCGACACGTATTGTATTGTTGCCATCGAGGATAAAAATATCGGGTTTATACCATATTGCTTGAGGTTATCCCTCTACATCATGTCATCTTGCTTAATGCGTTACTATGTTCTTATGAACTTAATACTCTAGATGCATGCTGGATAGTGGTCGATGTGTGGAGTAATAGTAGTAGATGCAGAATCGTTTTGGTCTACTTGACACGGACGTGATGCCTATGTTCATGATCATGCCTAGATATTCTCATAACTATGAGCTTTTCTATCAATTGCTCGGTAGTAATTTGTTCACCCACCGTAATATATGCTATCTTGAGAGAAGCCCCTAGTGAAACCAATGGCCCCCGGGTCTACTTTACATCATATAAGTTTCCGATCTATAATTCTAGTTTACTATTTATTTGCAATCTTTACTTTCCAATCTATACAAAAAAAATACCAAAAATATTTATCTTATTATCTCTATCAGATCTCACTTTTGCAAGTGGCCGTGAAGGGATTGACAACCCCTTTATCGCGTTAGTTGCAAGGTTCTTGATTGTTTGTGCAGGTACTAGGTGATTCGCGTGGAGTCTCCTACTGGATTGATACCTTGGTTCTCAAAAACTGAGGGAAATACTTACGCTACTTTGCTGCATCACCCTTTCCTCTTCAAGGGAAAACCAACGCATGCTCAAGAGGTAGCACTGAGCTGCCGGCCGGCCGGCTTCCTACTTAACTTGCTACGTTCTAAAACGACCAAAGTACTTGTATTCCCAAAACGGCTAAGCACTTGACCCATCCACGGACCGCAGAGCGGCCGTCTGGCTGGCAAGGAGGCAGCCAACACTACAAAGAAATACACTTCCGTCATGATACGTGTTTGTCACAGCAGGTCGCATTTTTTTTGTCATGCATGTACATCCATGACGATTTTATGACAGAATCAAGATAGTCATACCTGTGATATCGTAGAAGTGTTCCATGACATTACCAAATTTATCATCACGGAAGTGTCCACTTCCATGACGATAAATCGCGCGTCACACAAGTGCTTTCGTCAAGGGTGACCGACACGTGGCATCCACCATAACGGAACGCCGTTAAGCTATCGGGTTCGGTTTTGGATCCGATAACCCGTTAACAGCCGGGACCAATGGGAAATTTTCACGTGTAAAATTCTGATTGGCCGGAGGGAACACCTGTCATTTCGTCGATGGGCGGATGTCGCCGTCCATTGGAGGAGACATGCCTACGATACGTCGACACGTGCATTTGGGCCCAACAAAGGCCCATATAGGTTAAAAAGGCGGTCGATCAAAGGCCCAAAGTACTTACTCGGTACTAGTGGGCCAGCCCAATAACGGCACCTTAATAAAGGCCCATTTACGGCCTGAAGCCAGATCTGGCCCGTTAATTATACGCCGAATATTTGGGCCCATTTACGGCCCGAAGCCAGATCTGGCCCGTTAATTGTTTGCCGAATATTTGGGCCCATTTACAGCCCGAAGCCAGATCTGGCCCGTTAATTGTTCGCTGAATATTTGGGCGCAATTACAGCCCAGTGACTTTCGTCCTGTTAGAGGCCCGATGTAGACATGGGCCCATTTCAGCCCGGTGTGACTTTCGGCCTAGGAATGGCCCGTGCTGCCCATGGGCCATATATGGTCCGACAGGATATGGGGCCCACTAACGGCCCGTGATAAAGGTGGCAACAGTTAAGCCCAACGTGACTTTGGGCTGTTAAAGGCTGTCGCATAATTCGGCCCGTTGATGTCTGTACTAAGCTTTCGGCCTCTTAAAGGCCCATGATATCAGTGGGCCAACTAAGGCCCGAGATATGTTTCGGCCTAGTAACTGCCCGTGATATAACAGGGCCCAAAAAGGCCCGGTCTACATTTCAGCCCGCTGAAGGCCCGTCGACGACTAGTGAAAACTGAGGCCCAACATGCATCTCGGCCTGCTAAAGGCCCATGGTTTCATCTGGGCCATAATAGGCTAGTACAATATTCAGCTTGTTAATGGCCCAACGCTACATGGGCCAAACTAAGCACTGGGTCCACAAAAGGCCCAACTAAAATATACGCCGGTGTAAGTTGTGGGCCTCGCGCAAAGTGTGAAGGCCCCAATCATTCGAGCCCAAGAAAGATGCAGAGCAACCCAATTGTGGCCGCTAAAAACCAGGCCCGTTAGAGGTGAATGTTTGACCGGTCAACTACATCTGATTTTTTTCAGATAGCGAATGATGGCGGTAACTAGTATGAATTAAGAACAAACCTACCCTATACAATAAAGAAATTACGACATATTAACTAAGAATAAACCTACACTATACAATAAAGGATTTATGGTATATTACATCCACTGGGCATCGAAGTTCGCCACCAGTGATCATAAAGCGCAATGAAGAAGTAGATTATAAAAACTGGGCACCATTGCAGCGTAACAAAATAATACTGAACCGAGCCCACTTCCAAGATAGTTCAAGAAAGGTTAGCCTTACTGAGGAAGCTAACTGCATGAGCTGAGCAAGGTTGTGAGACCGGCCTAGCATGTTGGTCATAGCTTCCAGGTGTAGCTGTTTAGCGATGAGGTTCTCATTATGTTCTCCACAATATTTCTTAGAGATAGGACTTCAAGTCAAAGTTGAGTTGCAGAATGCCTTTCTGCTAGAACTTGGGACTGAAGAAGTCGAACTGATTCAGACAACAAATTCTGTGAGCTTGTCTGACTGCTAGTCTCAAGTAACTTGAACACTTCATCAATCGAAGACTTTGGGGTTGTCTCGCTATCTTCAAGATGTTTTGCCTTCTTTGCTGCAATATATGTTGGGTTTGTCTCACAGCCTTCAGCAGACTTGTGCATGCCATCAGGCATATCACCTGAAACAAAGCGAGAGAGATGACATGTTTTGCACGTGTATAAACAAAGATGATAAGCTGTCTTGTCAATTCCATCCAATTTCAAATTAGAAAATAAAGAGTAAGTTCAAAATATCAATAGCATAATTTGGCATTGTTCATAATCTTTGGGAGCTTCACTACACTCTTTGGATTACCATGTCAACATAACAAGCATAGATGAAGGGCAAAGAAAATCATTGTATCTATTTTGGTTAATGTGCATGGCATGTTGTTCATATCATCAGCCACATCAGTACGATAAAACAGGAGATGACAAGGTGCAAACGTGGGCTGCTTCACCACACACTAGATTATAGATCCACAAAAACAAGCATACATATAGGGCGTATTGAGTAACGTGCATGGTATGAATAAGGAATTTGGTTTTACAAGTAAAACTTAGAACTTACGGTTCTTGCGAACATGCATTTTGGTAGAAACAGCAAACTAAACAGTAGTAAACGATAGGGAGTATGAGCTAATAAAATAGCAGTTGAGGATAAAGGCTTTAGAAGGACTGACTTACATTAACAGTTAACACTGGCTTTATAATGCCCTTCTCCATGTCAAGGGAAGGACAACTCAAGAATTTCAGCATAGAATCTTCTTCATAAGCATTGCACATGTACTCTACATTTTGTAGAGAGTAATTATAGATATGATAATCTTTGGAAGGGATAGAGGATAATGAAGATAAGATGCAGATTGATGCTACATAATCAACTATCAATCCACCTGTAAGTACAAGCATTACAGGACAAAATGTCTTGAGAAGAGCAATGGGCTACACTTACGCCTTTGGCATTGTGCATGTATTCTACTTTTGGCAAGACTAAATATAGATCTGATCTGTTTTAGTAAATGGTGGGCGAGGAGATAAGATGCAGAATGCTACACAATGAACCAATCCCTCTTCCCATAATACAAGAGTGTTTTGAACACCGTGTCTTTGTATAAAATGTTCTTATATTATGGGACAGAGGGAGTAACTGTTAATGTAAGTACAGTGATAGACGATGTTCAGTCCTCACAAGAGGATTGCAGAGCTAAACCTCTTCAAAAGCATTGGGTTGATTCGAAATTTATGTAAGAGTCCATACGGGTCTTATAATGTCCACCAAAAGGACGATAACGAGGCCAACATGTGCAGTGATGCTACATAATCAAACAGCTATGAAAGTAAGTATGGTCATACAGGGCAAGAGGTACTCACAAGAGCAATGCGATTAATGCGGTATAGTTGCGAGATTCTGTGGTCCCTTGAGAATGAATGTTCTTCTGCTAACAGTTTTCGTACAAGTGAGACGTTAAGGCAAATGCAGAAATGTAGTTCAAATTGTGATGTGATATCATAGACAGTACCTTACGCTGCAGCCGAGACTGCTACCTCTTGAGCACAGCGTTGGTTTTCCCTTGAAGAGGAAAGGATGATGCAACAAAGTAGCGTAAGTATTTCCCTCAGTTTTTGAGAACCAAGGTATCAATCCAGTAGGAGGCTACGCGCGAGTCCCTAAATGCACTATACAAATAAATCCTCGCAACCAACGTGATAAGGGGTTGTCAATCCCTTCACGGTCACTTACGAGAGTGAGATCTGATAGATATTATAGAATAATATTTTTGGTATTTTTGTGATAAAGATGCAAAGTAAAATAAAAGCAAAGTAAAAAAGCAAAGGAAATAACAAAGTATTGGAAGATTAATATGATGAAGATAGACCCGGGGGCCATAGGTTTCACTAGTGGCTTCTCTCAAGAGCATAAGTATTCTACGGTGGGTGAACAAATTACTGTTGAGCAATTGACAGAATTGAGCATAGTTATGAGAATATCTAGGTATGATCATGTATATAGGCATCACGTGCGAGACAAGTAGACCGACTCCTGCCTGCATCTACTACTATTACTCCACTCGTCGACCGCTATCCAACATGCATCTAGAGTATTAAGTTCATGATAAATGAGTAATGCCTTAAGCAAGATGACGTGATGTAGAGGGATAAATTCATGCAATATGATAAAACCCCCATCTTGTTATCCTCGATGGCAACAATACAATACGTGCCTTGCTGCCCCTACTGTCACTTGGGAAAGGACACCGCAAGATTGAACCCAAAGCTAAGCACTTCTCCCATTGTAAGAAAGATCAATCTAGTAGGCCAAACCAAACTGATAATTCGAAGAGACTTGCAAAGATAACCGATCATACATAAAAGAATTCAGAGAAGATTCAAATATTGTTCATGGATAATCTTGATCATAAACCCACAATTCATCGATCTCAACAAACACACCGCAAAAAGAAGATTACATCGAATAGATCTCCACGAGAGAGGGGGAGAACATTGTATTGAGATCCAAAAAGAGAGAAGAAGCCATCTAGCTACTAACTATGGACACGAATGTCTGAAGTAAATTACTCACACTTCATCGGAGAGGCTATGGTGTTGATGTAGAAGCCCTCCGTGATGGATGCCCCCTCCGTGAGCTCGGAACAGGCCCCAAGATGGGATCTCGTGGAGTACGAGAAGGTTGCAGCGGTGGAATTAGGTTTTTGGCTCCGTGTCGGATCGTTTGGGGAAGTGCGTAGGTATATATAGGAGGAAGGACTCGTCGATTGGAGCAACAGGGGCCCCACGAGGGTGGAGGCGCATACAGGGGGGTTGGGCGCACCCCCCTACCTCGTGGCCTCCTCTTTTGTTTCTTGACGTAGGGTCCAAGTCTCCCGGATCATAATCTTCCTAAAAATCACGTTCCCAAAGGTTTCATTCCGTTTGGACTCCATTTGATATTCCTTTTCTGCGAAACTCTGAAATAGGCAAAAAACAACAATTAAATTTGGGCCTCCGGTTAATAGGTTAGTCCCAAAAATAATATAAAAGTGAATAATAAAGCCCAATAATGTCCAAAACAGTAGATAATATAGCATGGAGCAATCAAAAATTATAGATACGTTGGAGACATATCAGGCATCCCCAAGCTTAATTCCTCCTCGTCCTCGAGTAGGTAAATGATAAAAAAGATAATTTTTGATGCGGAGTGCTACTTGGCATAATTTCAATGTAGTTCTTCTTAATTGTGGTATGAATATTCAGATCCGGAAGAATCAAGATAAAAGTTTAATATTCACATAAAAATAATAATACTTCAAGCATACTAACAAACCAATCATGTCTTCTCAAAATAACATGGCCAAAGAAAGTTATCCCTACAAAATCATATAGTCTGGCTATGCTCTATCTTCACCACACAAAGTATTTAAATCATGCACAACCCCGATCACAAGCCAAGGAATTCTTTCATACTTTTGACATTTTCAAACTTTTTCAATCTTCATGCAATACATGAGCGTGAGCCATGGACATAGCACTATATGTGGAATAGAATGGTGGTTGTGGAGAAGACAAAAAGGCAGAAGATAGTCTCACATCAACTAGGCGTATCAACGGGCTATGGAGATGCCCATCAATAGATATCATTGTGAGTGAGTAGAGATTGCCATGCAACGGATGCACTAGAGCTATAAGTATATGAAAGCTCAACAAAGGAAACTAAGTGGGTGTGCATTCAACTCGCTTGCTCACGAAGACCTAGGGCATTTTGAGGAAGCCCATCATTGGAATATACAAGCCAAGTTCTATAATGAAAAATTCCCACTAGTATATAGCGGTGACAAAATGAGAGACTCTCTATCATGAAGATCATGGTGCTACTTTGAACCACAAGTGTGGTAAAAGGATAGTAACATTGTCCCTTCTCTCTTTTTCTCTCATTTTTTTTATTTGGGCCTTTTCTCTTTTTTATGGCCTCTTTTCTATTTTATTTTTTTTCGTCCGGAGTCTCATCCCGACTTGTGGGGGAATCATAGTCTCCATCATCCTTTTCCTCACTTGGGACAATGCTCTAAAAATGAAGATCATTACACTTTTATTTTCTTACAACTCAACAATTAGAACTCGATACTTAGAACAAAATATGACTCTATATGAATGCCTCCGGCGGTGTATCGGGATATACAATGAATCAAGAGTGACATGTATGAAAGAATTATGAATGGTGGCTTTGCCACAAATAAGATGTCAACTACATGATCATGCTAAGCAATATGACAATGATGGAGCGTGTCATAAACGAAACGGTGGAAAGTTGCATGGCAATATATCTCGGAATGGCTATGGAAATGCCATGATAGGTAGGTATGGTGGCTGTTTTGAGGAAGGTATATGGTGGGTGTATGATACCGACGAAGAGTGCGCGGTATTAGAGAGGCTAGCAAAGGTGGAAGGAAGAAAAGTGCGCATAATCCATGGACTCAACATTAGTCATAAAGAACTCATATACTTATTGCAAAAATCTACAAGTTATCAAAGCAAAGTATTACGCGCATGCTCCTAGGGGGATAGGTTGGTAGGAAAAGACCATCGCTCGTCCCCGACCGCCACTCATAAGGAAGACAATCAATAAATAAATCATGCTCCGACTTCATGACATAACGGTTCACCATACGTGCATGCTACGGGAATCACAAACTTTAACACAAGTATTTCTCAAATTCACAACTACTCAACTAGCATGACTCTAATATCACCATCTTTATATCTCAAAACAATTATCAAGCATCAAACTTCTCATAGTATTCAACACACTCATAAGAAAGTTTTTACTAATCCTGAATACCAAGCATATTAGGATTGTTTAAGCAAATTAACATGCTATTTAAGACTCTAAAAATAATCTAAGTGAAGCATGAGAGATCAATAGTTTCTGTAAAACAAATCCACCACCGTGCTCTAAAAGATATATGTGAAGTACTAGAGCAAAACTATATAACTCAAAGGATATAAGCGAAGCACATAGAGTATTCTAACAAATTCCAAATCATGTATGGTTCTCTCAAAAGGTGTGTACAGAAAGGATGATTGTGGTAAACTAAAAGGCAAAGACTCAAATCATACAAGACGCTCCAAGCAAAACACATATCATGTGGTGAATAAAAATATAGCTCCAAGTAAAGTTACGGATGGAAGTAGACGAAAGAGGGGATGCCTTCCGGGGCAACCCCAAGCTTTGGATTTATGGTGTACTTAGATTATCTTGGGGGTGCCATGGGCATCCCCAAGCTTAGGCTCTTGCCACTCCTTGTTCCATAATCCATCAAAAAAATTCACCCTAAACTTGAAAACTTCACAACACAAAACTCAACAGAAATCTCGTGAGCTCCGTTAGCGAAAGAAAACAAAAGACCACTTCAAGGTTATGTAATGAACTCATTATTTATTTATATTGGTGTTAAACCTACTGTATTCCAACTTCTCTATGGTTTATAAACTATTTCACTAGCCATAGATTCATCAAAATAAGCAAACAACACACGAAAAACAGAATCTGTCAAAAACAGAATAGTCTGCAGTAATATGTAACTAACGCAAACTTATGGAACTCCAAAAAATCAGAAAAAATAGACGACCTAGAAAATTTGTTTATTGATCAGAAGCAATTGGAATAAATATTTTATCACGTTCATGTTATTTTTAACAATTGTTTTCGTGAACAGAAAGTTTCTGGAAATTACAGCAAGATCAAATAACTATCATCCAAGAAGATCCTATAAGTTTAACTTGGCACAAACACTAATTAAGACATAAAAACACATCTAACCAGAGGCTAGAACAAATATTTATTGGATAACGGCAAGTAAAAATATTGGGTTGTCTCCCAACAAGTGCTTTTCTTTAAAGCCTTTTAGCTAGGCATTGATAATTTTAATGATGCTCACATGAAAGACAAGAATTGAAGCGCAAAAAGAGCATCATAAAACACTTGACAAACACATCTAACTCTAACATACTTCCTACACATAGGAATTTTATAAGCAAACAAATTATCATAGCAAGCAGAAATTGGCATATGCAAGGAAGAATTAGGAGATGATAGCAATCTCAACATGACGAGAGGTAATTTAGTAACATGAAAATTCCTACAACCATATTTTCCTATCTCATAATAATTACATGTAGGATCAAAAGAAAATTAAACAATATAGCTATCACATAAAGTTTTCTCTACATGATCCACATGCATGCAAAGTTGACACTCTTCCGAAATAGTGGGATTAACATTAACTGAAGTCAAGACCTCTCCAAACCCACTTTATCAAAAACTTCATAAGATTGAACATTATCCAAATATGTGGGATCTAAAGATGACACTCTTCCAAACCCACTTTCAATATTATTGCAAACATTATTATCAATATCATGTTCATAGTGGGGCTTAAATAAATTTTCAAGATCATAAGAAGAATCACCCCAATCATGATCATTGCAACAAATAGTAGACATAGCAAAACTAGCATCCCCAAGCTTAGGGTTTTGCATATTATTAGCACAATTGACATCAAGAGAATTTATAGTAAAATCATTGCAATCATGCTTTTTATTCAAAGATCTATCATGAATAACTTCATAAAGAACTTCATCACAACTTTTAGGTTCACGGATTTCAAGCAAAACCTTATGAAGATAATCTAGTGCATCCAAATCACTAGGAATTGGTTCATCATAATTGGATCTCTTAAAAAGATTGCCAAGCGGATGAGGATCCATAGATATTAGCTTCTCTGTTTAGGAATAAATACTCAACTATTTCAACCAAACGAGCAAACGAGCCAAGTAAGACATCAAGGCAGACGAAAAGACGAACAGAAAAGGGCGGATAAAACAACAAGGCTGAAGTGGGGGGAGAGGAAAACGAGAGGAAAATGGAAAATAATGTAATGCGGGGGATATGGGTTTGTGATGGGTACTTGGTATGTTGACTTTAGCGTAGACCTCCCCGGCAACGGCGCCAGAAATCCTTCTTGCTACCTCTTGAGCATTGCGTTGGTTTTCCCTTGAAGAGGAAAGGGTGATGCAGCAAAGTAGCGTAAGTATTTCCCTTAGTTTTTGAGAACCAAGGTATCAATCCAGTAGGAGGCTACGCGCGAGTCCCTCGTACCTGCACAATACAAATAAATCCTCGCAACCAACGCGATAAGGGGTTGTCAATCCCTTCACGGTCACTTACGAGAGTGAGATCTGATAGATATGATAGCATAATATTTTTGGTATTTTTGTGATAAAGATGCAAAGTAAAAAAGTAAAGGAAATAACAAAGTATTGGAAGATTAATATGATGAAGATAGACCCGGGGGCCATAGGTTTCACTAGTGGCTTCTCTCAAGAGCATAAGTATTCTACGGTGGGTGAACAAATTACTATTGAGCAATTGACAGAATTGAGCATAGTTATGAGAATATCTAGGTATGATCATGTATATAGGCATCACGTCCGAGACAAGTAGATCGAATCCTGCCTACATCTACTACAATTACTCCACTCATCGACCGCTATCCAGCATGCATCTAGAGTATTAAGTTCATGAAAACAGAGTAACGCCTTAAGCAAGATGACATGATGTAGAGTGATAAATTCATGCAATATGATAAAAACCCCATCTTGTTATCCTCGATGGCAACAATACAATATGTGCCTTGCTGCCCCTACTATCAATGGGAAAGGACACCGCAAGATTGAACCCAAAGCTAAGCACTTCTCCCATTGTAAGAAAGATCAATCTAGTAGGCCAAACCAAACTGATAATTCGAAGAGACTTGCAAAGATAACCAATCATACATAAAAGAAGAGACTTGCAAAGATAACCAATCATACATAAAAGAATTCAGTGAAGATTAAAATATTGTTCATAGATAATCTTGATCATAAACCCACAATTCATCGGTCTCAACAAACACACCGCAAAAAGAAGATTACATCGAATAGATCTCCACGAGAGAGGGGGAGAACATTGTATTGAGATCCAAAAGGAGAGAAGAAGCCATCTAGCTACTAACCATGGACCCGAAGGTCTGAAGTAAACTACTCACACTTCATCGGAGAGGCTATGGTGTTGATGTAGAAGCCCTCCGTGATGGATGCCCCCTCCGGCGGAGCTCCGGAACAGGCCCCAAGATGGGATCTCATGGGTATAGAAGGTTGCGACGGTGGAATTAGGTTTTTGGCTCCGTATCTGATCGTTTGGGGGCACATAGCTATATATAGGAGGAAGGAGTACGTCGGTGGATCAACATGGGGCCCATGAGGGTGGAGGGCGCGCCTTGGGGGGGCCCTACCTCGTGGCCTCCTCTTTTGTTTCTTGACGTAGGGTCCAAGTCTCCTGGATCATAATCTTCCTAAAAATCACGTTCCTGAAGGTTTCATTCCGTTTGGACTCCGTTTGATATTCCTTTTCTGCGAAACTCTGAAATAGGCAAAAAACAGCAATTAATTTGGGCCTCCGGTTAATAGCCTAGTCCCAAAAATAATATAAAAGTGAATAATAAAGCCCAATAATGTCCAAAACAGTAGATAATATAGCATGGAGCAATAAAAAATTATAGATACGTTGGAGACGTATCAAAGACCAATGTGTAACAAGATTATTCCTCTCACCATCGGATAAATGTAGCACCGGGGACTTTACGGAAATCGTTTAGAGGCTTGCCATCGAAGTGCGCTTGCCTCAGGTAGGAACGATACTTCGTCAATGAGTGCTTAAAAAGCGCAACCAAGCCTTGCTCGTCTTCACAATCCAGTTTGGTCCTCACCTATTTAAAAGAATGAAATCTTGTATCTTCTGTCAGCAGAAACATATGCAGTAATGACCATGAATACATTAGTACATTACTTACGCGTAATTTGCGGTGGAAGACTGGAAATTGTTCTGTGTCTGTGGTATAATCATTCCATGAAGGAAAGATGCACATAAAGTTCCTGACAACAATATAAGCTTCGTCTTCTAAACTGGGAAGAAATGGAACAGGGGTCCTATTTGCAGTAATTGGGGCTCTCTACGGTTCAAAAAGGGATTTGGCAACCTGGATTTGGTGTACTCTTTCTTTGGAATGGGGTTTTGTGTCGAGAGTCGTTGCTATGTCAATCGGGCATAATCATACAGCTTTACCTGATTTGAGTCTGCTGAGTTGGGGCATCAGAAATGACCAGTGTAGTAGTGCTAGAGTCTGCTAGAGTTGGGGTGTTTTGTGGGTCAGGTGATATTGGAACTACACCTAATGGGCTATTTGATTTATCAGGTGCCACTACCTTTTCCAAATACTTTGCTTGTGCTCCTCCACGATCAGCAATCACCCTCTTCCTTTTCAACGTCTGATACACAAGAACAGCATTTGAATGGATAAATATGGTATGATGACAGATGGAATATGTACTGAAAATGGATAGGCAAGGCGTATTCACATACACGGTGTGTAAACTAAGCTAATGGTAGTTCAAAAAAGTAGAAGCAATGCAAAGCATCAGTTGCAAGATATGTGCGACCAATATAACCTTGGAAAGTTAGATCAAGCACCTTGATGGGTGAATAAGATAGGGCATCTTCCTCTGACTCCTCCACTAGGGAGCTACATTGACTTAAGTCTCCCTCTAGCTCAGAATCACTTTTAGGATCATATTCTGAGCATGAATCTGTAGGTGGAGAGCGTTTGCATTCCATTGCATCCATACTTGATTTCAGTCCCTTAATGCCAAGTTTGATAGCCATGGCATTGTTCTGCTTTATTATTTTCATGCGTGCAAGCTCATAATCATTATGATGCTGTTCAGAATATGAGATTCATGAAAACATAAAAAGTAGTCAGATTATCTATGGAATGCATTGCGGATTCAACTTGACGAGTGTCTCCCTATAAACCCCTGCATATGCAAAGTTCACCCCCCAATCTTGCTGACCAGACCACACATAGAAATACAAACCCTTTATGTCTCTATAACAGGCAGACACACATTTCATATGAAATTCGTATTTGAACAAATAAACTAAGGAATTATGAGTGGCATAATGTTTAGCTTCAAGGGTGGAGTGTTGGTAGTGTGACCCAAAGCAAGTAGGCAGATTGTATTCCATGTAAAAGATCGAAGCCTATGTAAAAGCCGGAAATGACACTTTCTTTCTATACAATGCAGTGTTCATTGCCCACACATGATGGAATAGATCACATAGAGAAATACTATTCACTCATGTCTACGGTTCCAGTATTTAGAAACAGGGTGGTCCACCCTAAAAGAATATTGACAACAAATATGACAAGGCAAGCATAGATGTGGTGAATCAATCATTTACTTGTGAGCTTACTAGGACAAGTATGCAGAATTGTAATCGCAGTAAGAGACCGCCCAAAATCTGAATCAAGAAGTTTGTCTAGCACTTATTGTTGGCAACTAATCGACGTGAATAATTGGATATTATATCGAATGAGTAAGAAAGACAAGTAAAATTGTCAACAAACATGACTTGCAGTAGTAATCTGGGTCAATGTCACTACGACCAACAATACAAAATGACTAGTGTCTGTTCCTAGGGCCGGAATTTTGAAAACCCATGAACTTTACAGTCTTGAAGATTACCGAAATACATCTGAACCATTAAGTGTAGGTATGCACCGAGCACACAACAAACCCTAATGACAGTCCGCCTAATGAGTAATGAATCAATTAGAAAATGGGTGATGAGGAGTGGCTGCTGAGTGTTGAGGACGTATCTCGGGATAAATCGGGTTGGCTTAGTGGGTGCTTTGCGCTGAGCCATGAACGGCACTGGAAAGGTAGGAACGCTTAAGACGCCCGGCAGCGGTGACGCCATGGGCGGCTGCCTCTAACCTCCTGATAGCCCGTGCCTCCTCCTAGAGTCATGCCGTCCGGGGACAACAAGTCGCCCGGTGAGGCAGGCAGCTGAGTAGAGATCGAAGCCGCAGCAGTAATGTAGGGGAATCGGGGCTGGGGACGACCCAAAATCCTGTGGTGGGCGGCCCACCATGGGCACCCTGTAGAGATACACACCCGAGCGGCGAACATGCATTTTCGAAACTAATTTAGAAACATTTAGCTGACCAATAAAATGAATCTGTTTTAATAATACCAGATTCGTATTTGAACAACTAAGTTTGTTTAGCTTGATGGGTGGAGCAGTGCTATTATGACACGAAGCAAGTATTCTAATCGTATCTATACCTACTAATAAAACAAGGTGCGTTTTACTAATTTTTTCATCCGTTCACCTATTATTTTTTATTAGATTTCTTATTGCTATATATCCGGGGTGGTACTAATTATGAAAAATGTGTTTTGCGCTCGTACAAACTCCTAGGATTTTGTGGTGCTATGCTATCTGGATTTTATGGGCCACATTGGGCCTCCCGGTGCTGGCCAGGAAAAGGACATAAGGGGGGGGGTTCAACAGGATTGCTGTGGTGCTATGCTATCTGGATTTTATGGGCCACATTGGGCCTCCCGGTGCTGGCCAGGAAAAGGACATAAGGGGGGGGGGGGGGGGGGGTAAACAGGATTGCTGGGAGCCAGGTGTCAATGTAACGGCAGAAATAAAATGCAAACAAAACATGGGGAGTCCCTGGTATCGATCACAGGTCTGCAGGGTTTGCAAACGAGTCAGGCAAACCAACGGGCTATGCATATGTTTGTGAACAAAGTGCAACTCTGTATTTTAAGTACGATCTAACGAATTTACGAGAATCAAACACAAGGCATGGCCTCCGTTGTGCTCCATGCTCCACGGACAACAGCGAACTGTTGGGGTTTGCCTGAGTGTCTTAGGGACGCGCGTGGCGTAGCGTTAGGCGCATGGGTGCGCAGGTGAGCGCGTGGAAGTGCAGCAGCAGCAAGGAGCGGCTGAACTAGAGCTCGTGGCCATGGGTGTTCATGGCGGCAACCTAGGCCGCGCAGATCGACGGCTATGTGGACAAATGAGACTGGAGAGAGAGATGGAGAGGAGCAGAGCTTCGCCGTAGGGGTTCATCTGGAGTAGTACGAGGTCGATTGTGACTCGAGATGGCGGGAGGACGCGCAGACGGCCGGCGTTGTACCGGAAGAAGAAGACGTGCTCCGGGAAGAAGACGATGTAGCAAAGCGGGGCACATGTAAAGAGCTGCAATGTGTAACCTGTTTCTGTCAGGAACAAGCCAAGGAATCTGTATGTACAGCCTTTCTTAGGGAAATTCATACGTACAAGCTGGATTGTTTCCTAGGTATAGGCTACAATAACATAGACCACGTTCCGCCCTTAAATAGTCCCACCTTGCTTTTTAATGTTCAATATCACCAACTTATATACGTTCCCAAGTTGCCCAGGGCATCAACAAGCCATCTTGGGAATTGCTAAGCAGAGGGTGAAGCGTTGAACTGATTTATCTCATGAGAAAAAAACCGATTAAAGGCTGCGCAATAAGCCAACACGGTTTGAAGAACTAAAGGCTGCACAATGAGCACACCCGGAAGAAATTATCCATGGAACAACGAGAGCCACAACAGCCTGAGAAAGGCCTTTGATTAAAGGTTGCGTATTTGGGACGCATGGATCCGAAGTGGGCATACGAGAAACAAATTAAATTGTGGGAGTGAGACCAAACTAATTAAATTTTGCGTGGGACTTAAATTGAAATTTGGGGCCTGATTAAAGGTTGCGTATTTGGGATTATGTTGTGGCCCAGGAACAAATGACATATTAAAATTATGTGATACGTGTTCATATTTATTTAATATAAATACACATATTGTAATATGTTTTTGCTACTCAACGCTAACACTTTCATGATGTATGAGCGGCTGATAAACCTTGGTGTGCGTCTTACAGCAGATCATCAGCATGCATTCTTCTTATACTTACTTTTTGTTTATGTACTTGATGCCTTTTGGTACATATCTGCAGATCCTTCCGGAGTATGTAACGGCAGTGCCATGTCAAGTCAATCATCCGTGAGAGACCTCTGGCAGGGGTATGGGACATCGGGAGGCTAAACTTCCCTCCACGGCAATGTCGATGATTTTGTGTCGTCTCTTGATTATGGTAGGCTCTGTTCCACAAGGTCACTGAGGGAGTCCCGGACTAGGGGGTGTCCGGATAGCCGGACTATCGTCACGGCCGGACCTCAAGACTATGAAGATACAAGATTGAAGACTTCGTCCCGTGTCTGGATGGGACTTTCCTTGGCGTGGAAGGCAAGCTTGGCGATACGGATATGTAGATCTCCTACCATTGTAACCGACTACATGTAACCCTAACCCTATCCGGTGTCTATATAAATCGGAGGGTTTTAGTCCGTGGGGACGAACAACAATTATACCATAGGCTAGCTTCTAGGGTTTAGCCACCTTGATCTCGTGGTAGATCTACTCTTGTACTACCCATATCGTCAATATTAATCAAGCAGGAGTAGGGTATTACCTCCATCGAGAGGGCCCGAACCTGGGTAAAACATCGTGTCCCTTGTCTCCTGTTACCATCCGCCTAGGACGCAGTTCGGGACCCCCTACCCGAGATCCGCCGGTTTGACACCGACATTGGTGCTTTCATTGAGAGTTCCTCTGTCGTCACCGATAGGCCCGATGGCTCCTTCGATCATCAACAACGACGCGGTCTAGGGTGAGACTTTTCTCCCGGACAGATCTTCGTGTTCGGGCGCCTTTGCTGCGGGCCAATTAAGCAGCCATATGGAGCAGATCGAGAGCTACGCCACAGCCATCAGTCAGATTTGGAAGTTTAAACTATACGACCGATATCCGCGGAGACTTGATCTTCGACGGATTCAAGCCGCAGCCAAAGCGCGCCGCCTTTGTCTCGATGGGCATGATCTAGCTCTGCAGCCGAGCGATTGCCACGGAGGCCGCACCAGTATCCGCTCCGACCCTTAATCTGGAGCCGGATTCCCCGATCGAGGACGAGCGGTTGGACACCGCCTCGGGGGCCACAATCTCTATGGCGATCGAGCCAAACTCCATCCATGTCCTTTGCGAAGACCTCGACTCCAGGGTGCCGGACTCCTCTCCGGACTCCGAACCCTCCGCGCCCTTGCCAATCGGATCCGATTGGGCGCTCGTTATGGATTTCACGGCCGCGGACATCTTTCAGCACTCGCCCTTTGGCGACATCCTGAATTCACCAAAGTCTCTCTCTTTATCCGGAGAGCCCTGGCCGGACTACGGTCAGGAAGGTTGGGATGCGGACGATAAAGAAATTCAAGTGCCACCCACCACCCACTTCATAGCCACATCGAAAAGCTTACACGGCGTGCTCGATTTCGACTCAAGACATCGACGGTATGGACGACGATGTAGGAGACAACAATGAACCAGCACCTATAGGATGTTGGACAACCTCATACCATGATGTATACATGGTGGATACACCTAAAGGAAATGAAGACGAGGAACAACGGGACGCTCCGAAGGATAAATCCCTCGGCAGTCAAAAGCGGCAACGTAAACGCCGAACAAAGTCCCGCCTCAACAAAGACCCAGCCATAGAGCAGGGCGAACCGGTGGACAACGAACAAGCTATCGAGCAATCGTCCGAACAAGACAACTTGGATAAACAATCTGTCCCCGACGAAGACAACAGTCCGGACGATCTCACGCCGGACAAACCATTGGAGCAAAATGACCTCCAGAAAAGGCTCGTCGCCACTGCGCGTAGCCTGAAAAAGCAGAAGCGGAAGCTCAAAACAGCGGAAGATGCACTCAGGATCGATGGAGCAAAGTATTCAAGACCCATGAATAAATGCTGGCGACGATCGCCCGAACAAAGAGCTACCGAAAAGAAAGCTACTGCCCGAATTCGACGAGGAGGCCTTAGAGCCCCCACAATTAAAAAGCAAGAAGACCACCCGGTCGGATGGACGACCTCACGGCAAAAAGAGAGCGGCGAATGGTGCCGCACATAAGCCAATATGCGATTTGCTTAAGGATTCTCATCAAAAGGATGGCCCAGTTAGGTCCATCTATGGGCCAAGAAAGCACGCTCGTCAAAGCAATGCAATACGCCAAATTTCCGAAGACCACGACACACCCAAATATAGGGGCGCCGCACACCCCCTATGTTTCACCGATGAGGTGCTGGATCATGAATTTCAGTGATTCAAACCCGTAAACATAGAGGCATACGACGGAACAACAGACCACGGAGTTCTGGATTGAGGATTACATCCTCCACATACACATGGCTAGAGGAGATGATCTCCACGCCATAAAATACTTACCCTTAAACTCAAAGGGCCAGCTCGGCATTGGCTTAAGAGCCTCCCGAAATTACCATTGGAAGCCGGAGGAGCTCGAGGATGCATTTCGGGCAAATTTTCGGGGACCTATGTCCGCCTCCCGGACGCATACACGATCTAAGTCACATAACTCAACAGCCCGGAGAGTCAGCCCGGAAATTCTGGAACAGGTTCCTTACTAAAAAGAACCAAATAGTCGACTGTCCGGACGCCGAAGCCTTAGCAGCTTTCAAACATAACATCCGAGACGAATGGCTCGCCAGACACCTCGGCCAAGAAAAGCCAAGAACAATGGCCGCATTAACAAGCCTCATGACCCGCTTTTGTGCGGGAGAGGATAGCTGGCTAGCAAGATGCAGCACCAGCGACCCAAGTACATCCGAAATCAGGGATGGAAACGGGAAACCACGGCGCAACAAGGACCAGCGCCGGATTAAAAGGAACAGCCCAAAGAGCACGACAGTCAACTCCGGATTCAAAAGCTCACGGCAGAACAACAAAAAACTGCCCCTTAAGGATAGTAGCGATGAGCTATCCAACTTCAACAAAATCTTGGACAAGATATGTCAAATCCACAGTACTCCTGGGAGGCCTGCCAACCATACCCACATTAATTGTTGGGTCTTCAAACAGTCCGGCAGACTGAACGCCGAACACAAATGGCTCGACACACCAAGTGAAGATGACGACGAGCACCACAAGCAGAGCCTCGGAAAACAAAAAACTTTCCCACAGGAGATCAAAACAGTAAACTCACTTCACGTGATCAAAAGGAAAAACAGAGCGGCGCCCCCTAAAAGGCGCGCCGCACACTGGTTGTCAAAACCAATCACCTTCGACCATCAAGACTATTCCGATAATATCCGGAACGCAGGATGGACTGCCTTGATATTGGATCCTATAATCGACGGATTCCAATTTACACATGTCCTCATGGATGGCGGCGATGACATAAACCTGATATATCGTGACACAATCCGCAGGATGGGGATAAACCCAACCAAAATTCGCCGTAGCAACACCTCCTTTAAAGGAGTAATGCCAGGCCCATACGCCCTTTGCACGGGCTCCATACTGCTAGAAGTTGTGTTTGGTTCATCCGACAACTTCCGTCGCGAAAGGTTACTCTTCCATGTCGCCCCGTTTAAAAGTACCCATCAAGCACTATTGGGACGTGAAGCTTTCGCCCGCTTTAACGTAATACCGCATTATGCATCTCTAACAATTAAAATGCCCGGTCCACGCGGCATCATCTCGTTAAAAGGAAGTATTAAGTGTTACTCGAGCACGGAAGAAGGGGAGACTGCATCGACAGCTCAACAGCTATCCGGATCCACTAGGCAAAGAACCTGAAATTGGTCATTCAAACCACGGACACGGCTAGACGAGTCCGGCGCCTACTAGCGGCATACCCCCATACGAGGGGCTACATGCATGTATAACAAGAGACAATAGAGCTCAATTTTATTCTTCGAACCGTACTCTGTTCATTTAATATTAAGTACATCTTTCGCACGATCCTTTTTCTTTCAAACTAAGTTCCTCTCTTTTACAGATGAACAACGGCTACACCCGGCCCGAGATACGACACAATGGAGACACAAAGCAGACGCGCAGCAGGGACCCGTTGCAAGGATTCTTTTAGATTAAGACCCTGCATAAACCTTTTTTTCACTGTCCCTTGTTGATATACATTCCCCGGTTCCTTAATATAACCGAGGAGGAGGCTGGTGCTTTGGCATTGGCCGCACCAGAATTTTTATGCGTGCACGGACACAAGGGGCTTAGGGCATTATTTTGCCAATTTTCATAAAGACCGAATACCTTAGGGAGTATTCGCGTCTCGAAAGTTAGGCCTTATATGCATCAGCTCCAAATCATGTCTTTGGTCAAATGTTGGGTTGCCCGGCTCCTGTGTTTTGCTGCCTTACGCCCGCTTTCACGGCTAACGCGGCACCGGAGAACTATCGTGATTGTGCCCATAGGCCGGGCGAGCACCTCGAGAGAAAGCCGAAAACTGACTGTCATGATATAGCGAGAGACTGGTCAACCACTCGATGACTCACATGAATTTTTAGGATTCCTCTGCATTAACGAAGGACCGGTTTTCGGTCAGGCACATACGCACCCCGAATTCGGGAGAGTGCGGTGCCCCCAGGGCTATATAGTAGCCCCACCCTCGAACTCCTATGGCTAAGTGAAAGTGATAAAGCATTATAGTCCGGTTGCCTGGTTTGCTACGCTATCACCTCCTTAACAGGACCAAGACGTTGGATTAAGTGTGAAAAAGCGCTTTCTTTGCAAACACCCCCGCACTATGTGCGTGGGGGCTGAAGCCAAGGACTACCATCTTTCAGGTTATATATACATATACATAAACGGCCGCACATGGAGTAGTTTGCTACTTGAAAGCACAAGTATAAAAAGCTCTTATATTACATTGAGACATTGTTTTCACAAATCATACATGTCATTTAAACATAACATCCTTCGAGCACTGCATCTCTATCAAACGAGCGCCCGGCAGGACTTCTTCAAAGTAGTGCTCGGCAGGTACTCGGCTTCTGTCCGAATCTTGGGATGCAACGTCAGTGGCCTTCATCTCTGCCCAGTATGTCTTGAAACGGGCAAGAGCCATCCGCGCTCCCTCAATACACGCAGATCGCTTCATTGCGTTGATACGCGGCACCGCACCATGAAACTGCTGCACTAAATCAAAATAGCTCTTCGGCTGGGGTCCGCCCGGCCACAAGTGAGTCAAGACATGCTTCATGGTGAATCCGGACAATCGATTCAGCTCGGCCCATTCGGCCAACTGATTGGTCAGCGGCAGAGGACACTCCGGACTATGGAATTGCGACCAATATAGCTCTTCCCTTCGGTGCCCCTTCTGGCCCCGGAAGTGCTCAACCGCGTCCACAACGCTCACCGCCAAGTCCAGATAAGCATCCTCCAAACTCCACAACTTATCCAACTGAGCATACTTTGGATCTGTATATTTCCTCCGCAGCAGAAACGGTTTTCCAGCTGCAATTGCCCTGGCCCGACTCAGCTCCTCCTTGGCAGCTCTCAACGCCGATTGGGCATTCTTGGATTCGGCGGCGGCCTTCTTCAGGCCCTCTTGTTCCACTTGACGCTCTTTTCAAGAACCTCGCAGCGATCGGTAGTATTCCTTAACTTTTTGGCCATATCGGCCATCTCCTCTTTGCTTCGGCAGTGAGCAGCCCGTTCAGCTTCTAGCTCTTCGGCCGCCTTTAAAGCGGCCGCATTACTAATCCTGGCTTGCTCTTTTGCTCGGGCGAGTTCTGCCCGCAGCTCCTCCACGGCAGCGGCACCATCTGCATTAAGCATACGAATAGTAAGACATGGGCGTCAGGCTCCCTTATAAGGTGTCCGCATAAAGGTCGCATACCTGGTGACTCGTCAAACTGTTTATTGACCAGCGCGATGTCCGCATCCGCCTCGTCAAGTTGCCGCTTTAGTTCGGCATATTCATCAGTCCGGCTGGCCTCCGGACGCCCCGCCACCTGTTTAGGAGCGGCGATATGTTATAATCGAGATTTGATCCTCGACACGTTGTCAATTTTGACAACATACCGAGTCTCGTGGGCTAGTATCTATACAAAGGCGCATTTTATATGCATAAACCGTCAAGATACATCATTTTTATGCGTACCTCAAACCCCGTCAGTAAGCTTCTGACGGCTTCATGCAATCCACTCTCCGCGGATGCAATTCTTTCAATCACCGTACCCATTAGAGCACGGTGATCTTCTGAAATAGCCGCTCGCCCGAGCAGATCCTTCAGCTCCTCCGATCGCACGCCACTTGGCGCCGGACCTTCCGGCCCCGCCGGACTTGGGGGAACCCTCCGCGATGACACCTCCGGGTCGTCCGCTTCACATGAGGGTGCGACAGGTGGAGGCGTTTCGCTCTCCATCATCTCTGGAAGAAGATCCTCAAGACGAAGCTCTGCCGAGAAGGGCTGAGGTCCGAACTACAAGGTACAATTTCGGTTATCTTCATGAATGAATACAGGGATGTTTCTTATTTACAAGACCCCTTCTTTTTACTTACGTCTCGCTGGAGGGCTGATCCCCTCGGGGAAATAATGCGGCTGGGTTACTTCCCAGCGCGGGACTCTCTGCCGAAGATTCCCTTCCCCTCTTTGAGGCCTTGACCTCCGGATCTTCTGAAGCGGTCCTCTTCTCTCCTCGGAAGGTGGGACTCTTAATCCCTCCTTCCTTGATAGCCTCCTTCGCAGAGGCAGTTGCTCCCCCGCTCCTCCCTTCGCCTTCTTCAAGAGGCGCGACCTTCAACATCTTGGTCAAGATGGGATCCACGTGGTCTCGGGGAGGGGAGCCGGACACCTTATTAACTTCGCCTTGGCTATCCACTCCTGTTCAAGAAACGGCTCCTTTAAAGGGCATGTATACAAAATAATGAATGAACAGTTTGTCCAGTTACCGGACTACTTACTTGAGTATCTGGGCGATTGCAGCTTAGTCCTGCGTCCTCGGTCAAGTCCGGACACTTCTCTTGTGATCCGAAGAACAGTTTATACATCTCCACGGGCGTCGTGCCCATGAAATTTTGGAGAGCTCGTGGTCCCTCCGGATTGAATTCCCACAGGCGGAGGGGGCGACGTTTGCAGGGCTGAAGGCGCCGGATCACCATAACCTGCGCCACTGCAACCAGATTGATCCCTCTTTCCTGGAGATCTCGAATACGGCCCTGCAGCAAGGGAACGTCCTTGGACGGCCCCCAGTCGAGCCCCTTGTTGACCCATGATGCCGGCCGCTGTGGTGGACCTGAGCGGAAGGCAGGGAGCGCCGCCCATTTGGTGCCCCTGGGAGCGGTGATATAAAACCACTCCCGTCGCCACAAACCAAGCTCCTCTTGAAAAGAGCCCTCGGGCCACGGAGCATCAGCACATTTGCTTATAACCGCCCCTCCGCATTCTGCTTGTTGTCCCTCGATCATCTTTGGCTCCACCTTGAAGGTCTTGAGCCACTATCCAAAGTGGGGGGTAATATGGAGGAAGGCCTCACATACGACAATGAATGACGAGATATGGAGGATGGACTCCGGATTCAAGTCATGGAAATCAAGCCCATAATAAAACATGAGCCCCGCACAAAGGGATCCGTCGGGAAGCCTAAACCCGAAGGAAGTGGGACCACGAATACCACGTTCTCGCCGGGCTCGGGGAGTGGGAATGACCTGCCCGGAGCAGGCAGCCTATGCGAGATCTCGCCGGTTAGATACCTGGCGTCTCGCAGCTTTAGCACATCCTCTTCTGTGATGGAGGAAGACATCCATCGGCCGTGCTGATTGGAGCCGGACATCGTCGAAAGTCCAAAGCGCCTAAATCTGAAGCTTTGGGTGTTGGAACTCGAAGCGCGAGGCGAACTCGATGGAGGGTGTAAAAAGAAGAGGGCCTTGGTCTCATTATAAAGAGGTTGAATACCAAGAGCCCACCCCGTGGTCGATTAGGACTCGCCTTTGATAGAGAAGGCAGGCCGACGGGCACGGTTGGGTTACCCACGTCCGTATTGATGAGAATCCCGGAATAAGGGGGCACGATCTACCCTTTGATAAGACGTGCCAAGGAAGCCGCCTCGCTAAACGCGCTGAGGTGGAACAATAAAAACGATTCATATAAAGGCCTGGCCGTGGTGTGATGTCACGCCGCGGAATACGTCAGCAGATCTGTGCAGAAAATTATTCTCTCTACGGCGTTATGTGGAACTTGTTTTGCAGAGCTGGACACTATCCTTGTGTTCAAAACCTTCTATGAAGTATTCAGAGGAGGAACCCGCCTTGCAATGCCGAAGACAATATCTTGGCGCCCGGACTAAATGCGTCCTTGAAGCCTGGTTCGGGGACTCTTGAGGAGTCCGGACTAGGGGGTGTCCGAATAGCCGGACTATCGTCACGGCCGGACTCCAAGACTATGAAGATACAAGATTGAAGACTTCGTCACGTGTCCGGATGGGACTTTCCTTGGCGTGGAAGGCAAGCTTTGTGATACGGATACATAGATATCCTTCCATTGTAATCGACTCTGTGTAACCCTAACCCTATCATGTGTCTATATAAACCGGAGGGTTTTAGTCCGTAGGACGAACACCAATTATACCATAGGCTAGCTTCTAGGGTTTAGCCTCCTTGATCTCGTGGTAGATCTACTCTTGTACTACCCATATCATCAATATTAATCAAGCAGGAGTAGGGTATTACCTCCATCGAGAGGGCCCGAACCTGGGTAAAAACATCGTGTCCCTTGTCTCCTGTTACCATCCGCCTAGACGCACAGTTCGGGACCCCCTACCCGAGATCCGCCGGTTTTGACACCGACAGTCACCATAGTAGCTTTGGCATAAGGGGCCAAACCTGCATTTGTTGTGAGAATTTGCCCTCTTAAAGTTAAAGTTCATACCGCTAACCTTCAATGTTTTCAAGGCGTGGTGCATGATGACTCACTACACAATGCTTTGTCTTTTAGTGCCAACAATTAATAAGATTTGGAGAGTAGTGCACAAATCAATCATATCATTATGTTGAATTAACAAATCTAGCGTCAGTATGAACTTCCAATGATACACGTAAGAAAAGTAAACATAAATCCTTGATAAAACAAAATTTCTATTAAAAAAATATTTTGTTGACGGGAGCCTTTGTACTTTTGTTCTGCTAGGGCTTGATGAATTGGGAGATGTAGCGTCTACCGAAAGGTTGTTGTTGGGTTCTTATTTTGCCAAAGCACAAGTATGAAAATACCATAATCTTAGATAGAGGTGAATCGACTATACATAGTTTTTTTTGCGGGAAGACTATACATAGTTACTAGGGTTTTGCACCGTACCCAGAAACGCCGGCCATCAACTCGGGTTCTATAGTGTTGGTGAGATGCAACCCTACCTCCCTATCTCTCATGCTATGACGCGGGCGTCTGCCGTTGAGGAATGGGAAGGTGGTGCAGTGAGGAAATAATACGGGTGGAAAAATACAATATGGGGGAGCAATGAATTTAGGATCGATCTACCGCCCCCCCTCAAGTCAGGCCAAACATAGTGACACGCCACGTCATGTTTGTGCTATCCTCTCCAATCATTGTGTATTATAGCCTCATTTTGTTTTTTTCTCAAAGTTGTTAGATGATGGATAAATAATATTTGTGCTCAAATCTTTATTTGTTTGTCTTGTTTTTAGAAAATAAATTGATATTTTTTATTCATTAGTTTGTCATAATAATATTTTCACTAGAGTGCACAACAGGTGCACAAATTGGCATATGCTTATGACATTACTGTTCAATAAATGAGCATATGGACTCTTGGGATCCATAGTGTGGAAAGAATTGAGTTCACACAGATTTGCCCAAAATCAGCTCACCTTATAGCACTTCCATCAATGGTTAAGATGGCCATACTTCATGTGCTTATATTTTTTTCTCCCGTTGCTACGCACGGGCATGTTTGCTAGTAGTGATCATAAAAGGGGGAAACTCTAAGCATATTTTTTTAGCAAAAGAGGGTTTACCCTCTGATTTCTATTAAAGAAACCACCACGGAACCAACATGATCAATTAAACTGTATTATGACTGTGCCATGGCAGATTTGAAGCTACAAATGAGAAATGATATTTAGTAGCCATTGTTTTTCTTCGAACTAAGAACTAAATTCCAAGAGCTAAAAAGAAAGTAGAGTAACCAAGTTAAGATCTATTTTCCGGTTGAAATAGAAAAGTTGAGGAGATATGAAGTACTACCTCTCTTGAGGCGCCGTGTAGGCATCGGGGGTGCGATGGCTGTCGGTGGCGTTGAAGCAGATCTGCGATGGTAGACGGGTGCATCGGGGGATAAGTCCCGTTGCGGTGGAAGAGAAGGTCGTGTGAGCGGCCCCGACAAAGAGGACGACGGCGCCGATGAAGCAAGAGGACGTGATGCAAGGCTCTTGGTCCGTCGCCGTGGATGAGAAACGTCCATCTCTAGCAGTGGACGACACGGTCTTGGTAGGCACTCCGGCATGGTGGAGGACGGTGGCAATGGATGTGGTGGAAGACGGCAGTGATGGATGGGGTGGAGGACGACGGTGATGGATGGGGTGGCGGACGGAGGCTGGTGTGGGGATGGTGTTCTAGCGCGGACAGTGTATGAATGGGAAAATGGAGGGAGAGGTACGGGGAACCATGTTTTGGGACACGCCTGTCTGAGTATGGGAATGTTACGAACTTAGCCCCCGTTTAAAATTTGGATGTCTCGTTGGTTGGGGATACGACGGTAATCTCGCATCTCGCCAATATTTGCCCATAGCGATTTTTGGCGAGGAGAGCGTGGTTGGCGCCCACGGTGTATGAACGGGGCTGACAGGTAGGGCGGTTGTGTCACGTCTGAGTGAAGTTACAAACCTGCCCCTATTGAAAATATTTGCCTACATCGATTTCGGTCGAGTCGAGTTTGTTTTGCCGCCCACCGTGTATGAATGGGGAAATGGAGGGAGAAACAGATGTCTTTCTGACGATCTTGAATCAAATGTGTTTTGTCGCCCATGTTAGGCACCCACCGTGTCGGAATGGGCTCAAAGGCGGCCGTGTCACCTCTAATTGAAGTTACTAACCTACCCCTATTTAGAGCAGTGGAAATCGGGCCGATGGATTGTCCGTGTAATGGGTAGACAGTAATTTCCATCTCCCAAACACTTGGCTTCGGGCAGCTGACGTGGGAGTGGACATTTTGCCACTTCTTTCGAATTTTGGGACAATAAGCATCCACGTTTACCCTGGCAACTAAATTCGAATCCATTTTGTATTCCTATACGAATCTTTATAAATCATTCTATGTGTTTTTATATATCTTCAAAAGGACAACAAAGGTGTATTCCACTATCATATATGAATATGATTTACAAATGACGATACTCAAATTCATAAGCTAGAATCCAGTTTAAGGTGAATTCGAATACTTGGTACACTTCATGTCCAACTCAAATGTCACACACAGCATAATGTGTATTCCCATTTAGATATGTACACAAGCAATGTATCAAGATTCAAATACTGAGTCAATCAAGCAAGAATGTACATAACTAACATACATAAGACAGGCCGTTGTACTTTTTTTTGCTACAACAACATCCTTTTTTAGACAAGCTACTACATCATCTTGACCCTTTCCGATGCATGCCACTTATGGTCCATCTATACTACTATTATTGCTGAATGCACATTCAGCCTGATTGGCATATTTGTAGGTCTGGCACAACAATCAAAATGAAATGTCTCCGAGTCTTATCAATTAATACAGACTTGTGCTCAAATAAAATTACAAACCAAAAAACAATTATTACATGATCTCTAAAACAAATCGTTTGATTGATTACATGAACAAACAACACAAAGGTTATTCAACGATGGAAAGAACATTTCACCTATGATTTACCAAGTGGGAATTTAATTTCCTTTTTTCCTTCAAGACCTTAACAATGTGGTCAGTCTCAGCTTGCTTCATTTTGAAATCCACCAAATATTTAATGGTTGTCTTTTGTACTACTTGTGATTGTGTTGTTTGCTTCCTCAACATGTCAACTTCATCTCTAAGTGTAGAAGCAGAATCTCTTTCTACCACTAGTTTAGCCTCTAGAGCATCAACAGTTGGCAATTCATAATCCACGATTGGGCCGGTGCCACTGCTGTGGGATGATACAACGTCCATGGGGACCTCGCTCTTTCATCTTGGGCTAACCTGTTTTGCCATTAAAATTCCGATTGGATTCAGAAAAGTTGAAGATAGCAAAACATGTCAACTGGGAGTTATAACAGCAAACCATTTAAACAAACAAGGAATTAAAGAGTTTCAATTGGATGCTGAAAAGTAGTTATTAACATCATTGCAACCCGTTGTTGCAGCAAAGAAAGCAGTTAAACAAACAAGTAGCTATTTAAGTTCAGGCAAACAGGTAATTCTTAACAGTAAGTATCAAACACATAGATAGGCGCAGTCTATAATATGATTAACAGGTTGTGGCATTATGTAATCAGTAGCAAACTAAATTAAGCCAAGCAAAATAATTGAACAATTTTGCAATAAGTGGCTAACTAAAATTTCGGGAAGGTGTAATCGAACTTACGCTAGTTCTTTGTACAGCACACCTTGCAACTTCTTTTTCGCTTACAAGGTTGTATGAAGGAGTCCATGGCATCAATTGCTTGGATACGCAGTCCCAATACTTCTTTCTTCCCACACTGCATTGGTAAGTCGAATGGTTAATCTGGTAAGATGGTGTTTCCTTGATATGTTATATGAGGACGTGTAGTCAGACTGGTTGTAGCCACACACATCACAATCGGGCTTTTCTTTGTATATTTCATGCGATTACTTTTGGCATATCGAGATCTAAGCAATCTACAATAGGATGAAAAGACTGGCATCCTTCACATTATTGGTGAACCCAGTTCATAGAAACAAGCAATTCAACCATTCTATGGGTAAATCAAAAGCGCCACTGGAATATTTTTCACTACCCCAATCATACACGCAAAAAGGGGCGACGCCACCATAGGGGCTGGTATGGGCGGCCACCTCGGGTGGCTGGAAAGTGTGCACCTAGTTTGAGTCGTCCAGGTTGGTCCAGGCTAGTTTTGTTCGTCCCAACACATGAGCAGGCAATGTAAAAAATGAAGAAAAATGTTTCAATTTGGATGGGCCAATAACATAAGTGCAAGGCAGGCCCTATAGCAGGCTCGCGACCCAAACGGGCGCCTCCCATATCGATCGACAGCGGGAAAAATCTCAATTCATTCGCTCCAACCTCCAGTCAGGTTCGCTCCTAACCTAGCTGCCGCTGGACAGAGCGACACAACACTTCCTCGCACCCTCGTTGGAGGGCGGTCGCCGGGCTTCAAGCAAACAGAAGGGCAAGAAGATGAAGATCCAACCTTGGGTGTAGCCTGCGTGAGAGGCAGCGGCGGCAGCACGGGCATGGCATCGAGCTTGCGCAAACGGGCAGTCGCAGCTTGCAAGAGTAGCATGCACAACAAGCAGGTACATCACATCCCTGATTATATCTAATTCAACTCTTCAATTTCTGGCCAATAGTTAAACCTAACGGTGTCGTAAAACTGCTTGTATGTAGGGAATCTATGAGAAAATGAAACCAATTTCTACTTATTTTATAACTCCCCCAATCAATACTAAACTGACTGAATTTGATGTATCTAATCAAGTTTTCGGTGCAAACATCCAAGCTCATGTTGTTCTTGAGCCTGGAGTGTCTAATGAACAGACTGCTAATGAAGAATTTGATGCAAACATTTTACATGCTCCTGGTGATGAACATATAGTGTCTAATGAGAGATCTAATGCAAGCATTTCGCAAGCTCCCATTGAAGGATTTAGTATGTAATGATGATCTGCTATGTTGAGAGAGACAGAGATTTGCAGGCATTGATGACAAGCAAATTATAGTGCATTTTCATGGCTTGAGGAAACATTGAGGCCATCTACCAGAAAGTCCCCGTATCATGACAATGTAGCATAAATACTTTTCTAATCTGTTGTTTGAAACTATTGGCATACTTGTGCAGGATATATATATTGATATGCAGTTTATGCGACCGGTTATAGGTGCAATTACACTTTGATATTTTCAGCCGTAGAACGAATAATTCAAGCAGGTACTGCACCATGTTTGTAGTCCTTGTACACCATGTTGCATTTTGTGTTTTTTGGTGCTTGCATCATTTAGTGTTTATAATCTGTACAACTTTGGATCATTAGCTGGTTTTCAAAGTGCATGTAGCTTCACATTTCTCAAGTTATGCTAATTTTCAGAGTGCAAGTGCCTTTGTATTTTTTAAGTTAAATGTTCGCCCCTAGTAACTTGAATTCGTGGATCTGCCATTGCACACTGATCATACACGAATGCCAGTACGAATTAAATGAAATGCAGGGACTTACGCTAGCTCGTTGTACAGGCTCACTGCAGCTCTGCTTGCGCTTGGGATGTTCCATGTACAAGTCCATATTACCACTTGCTTGGATGTGCAGGCCTTGTGCTCCTTGCATCCCCCTTTGCATTTTTGACACGACGAATGGTTGATCAAATAAGAGGAATCGACCTTGCTGTTGTACCAGAGGACAGACACTTACAAGGTTATATGGGTGTGCATGATGTGTACCAGATCCCGCAGCGCCGTCATGCTTCGCTAAAAAATGGATTTGCTTGTTTCAGATGATATCTCCATAAGAAATAAGAGTTAAAGTCAGAGTAGCATAGGCGTGTAAGCTAAGAGAGCAGTGAAAGGATAACCAAACATCGTCAGAACAGTGCACAAGGGAGTGATATGTGGATACCTAGTTCAGGCCGGCGTGTGGGCATGCTCGCCTAGCTAGAGTGCGGGTCACTTCAGAGCCGATGCACTGGCATTGGCTTGCCGCGCACGGATGCAGATCTTGAGTGGCAGTGGAGCACTACAATATGGTGGACGAGACCGTTGGTGAAGCCCCAACGGCCTCCAGGGGCGGAGGTGCGACGATGTGCTCGGTGAAGTAGCCCCGGCGAGCTTGGAGATGACGTCGGTGAAGCGCACCTGATGCGGTGGAAGTCGGTGTCTGTGAGGCACGTCGGTTGCGGCGGCCAATGTTGTCGGTGGACCACCCGGTGCGGTGGACGAGGGCGTAGACGAGGTAGCTCCGGTGCGGTGGTGAAGCGCGACCGTCGTCTTCGTCGTTGTCGTCCGGCACATAGGTGGGGAAAGAGACGAGACGAGGGGTGATTCGAACTTTGCTTGGGTGGCGGCGAATTTGGGATTTGAGCAATCTGGGCGCGGAAGGGGACGGTGGAGAAGGGAGATTTTGCAGGGCTGGAATTGGACTCGCCAGATATTCCAATCTGAAACGTGGAAGCACGAACTTATTTTGTCGTCGTCCTTTTTTTGGGGGGGGGGGAGGGGGAGGGAGGGGGGGGGGGGGGTGGGTGGGACGCAGCTTCGGTGCCTTAAAGAAACCTGCCTTTGGGTCACTGACATGTGGGCCAGCCACCTGTTGGGCCCACATGTCATAGATACAAAGGTAGGTGCCTTAAGCTCTGTTGGAAAAGGCAGTGCCTAGGAGGCGCTTAGGCACGCCTAGGCGCTAGGCAATGGCCAAACGCCTCGCCTAGGGCATAAATGGAGGTCTAGGCAGGGCAAGTAAGGAATTGCCTACCCAAGCAAGAAATCATGCCACATACTGCACTGATACGCCAAACGGGTTATATTCCAATGGTAGTAGACAATAATTAACTTATTTATATGCCCTAAACTAATATCAACAACCATATAATAATCACAAATACACTCCGAGTAAAAACTATATTACCGCCTAGGGCGCGCCAAGAGCGCTTAGGCACCGCCTAGGCACTAGGCGAAGGCCAACCGCCTCGCTTACGCCTACCGCTTTTTCCAACCTTGGCCTTAAGGCACTGAAGCATCGTCCGGGTGGGTGGCTGGGTGCTTAGCCACCGTACGATACACGCAACCACCACGACACGACCCTGGTCTGCCTGGTGTGCCTACATTTGAGAGGAGATTTGAGAATGGAAACGAATCTTCTTTCATTTGCAAATGAATCTGTATGTAACCATGCCCCTGTTTTCCTTGCAAATAATTAGTCATACGAAACGAGATACTATAAATTAATTAATGAGAAGTTATTTGAAAAAAACGAAATGGTGTCCATGGTATCCACGCTAACGTGGATTAGAGTGTGTGTCACATAATTAGTTATTTGAATTAGAGTGTGTGTCACATATCGATCTCCAATTCTAACGTGGATTTCGCATTTCACTGTATCCACGCTACTTTTTTAATACAAATTCATATGTATATGATGAACACCATGGTAGTGAGAAAACTTTTGGATGGATTCAAACATATGACCTACAAAACAGCACAACAAATCGAGTCAATGTCAACTTTTCGAAACCTAGTATGGCACGAATTCAAAATAATTACCCATATGCTTGGTCATCTGTTAAAATCTTACAATTTACCCCGAATTGAAACATCTATATTAAGTCTCGTACTTTCTACATTCAAATGTTGTTTTTAGCCACCCCCCCCTTTTACGCTACATACTTCCTATATCGGTCAATCTTCCTCTCCTAACCACCTTAGGAAGCTATCAGTTTCCAACACACATTCATTCTTTCTCTCCATGTTTCGATCTCTAACTCTCTCAACTACACAACCCCCTTTTTCACTCTGTTACTAAATGTATTTACCTCACACACCCGCCATTGCACCCCATGTCGAGCTCTCTCTCTCTCTCCCTCTCCCTCTCATCCTCTCGCGCTAAATACATGCATTGCCTATCTAGCCCCCCAACCTCTCGTGCGCATGCACGCAGGTTGTCTATCTAGGTCACTCCCTCGAGACTGTCTCACTCTTTCTTCCGCACGGCGGGCCACACTCGCTTGATCTCGCTCTCTTTATCTAAGTCTCGTTTAACCTCGTTTTCTTTCACACACAAATGATATATCTCCCTGTTCGGGCCTCGATCGACACACTCTATACTCTCTCATGCAGTTTGTCTATCTAGGTTAGTCCATCCAAGCCGCCCCCACTCTTTCGACCTCATGGCGGGCCGCGCTCGCTCAATCTCGCGCTCTCTCTCTCCCTCTCTCTCTCTCTCTCTCTCTCTCTCTCTCTTTATGTCTCGATTGACCTCGCTCTTTCTCGAAAAAAACGATATATCACCATGTTTGAGCCCAACTCGACCTATTCACATTGTATACTCTCTCACACACATTGTCTATCTAGGTCACTCTCTCCAACCCGTCTCACTCTTTCAATCGCACGACGACCCTATGTGATCGATTGACCTTGCTTCCTCCCACGCACAAAATATATCTACACGTCTGTGACTAGATCATCTCTTAAGGTCTATCTTACAGCCCTCACCCTTGCCAACGGCTCAATCGGACAATATCTCTCCAGAGCATATATATCTGTCCAATGAATGTCGGACCACACTCACTTTGTCTCTCTATCTATATGTCTCTCGATTGACCTCGCTTTCTCATGCCGTATCTTCCACACATTGAAGCTACCTCTCCATCCCTCGCAAGGCCGGAGCTATTTACATTGCGAGGGGCACCCCAACCTTGGACTAATTTGTGTAGGCATTTATTCCGGTTGGTTTAGATTATATTTTCGTAGCATTCGGTCCACAACTACTCCAAACACCGTTGCAAACCCCGCAGCTCCCCTAGTTGATTTCCCTCTGTCTCGGTCATCCCTCTCTCGCACGTCCTTTCTCGCCTTCAACGTTGCACCATGGTATTATTACAAAAAAAAATATTGTTCTCTTTAATTATTACAAATAAGCTACAAAACTACACACCGATAGTCCACTTGGAATTGAACAAATTTCGACCCACAAATTAAAGTGCTACAAACTACACACTGAGGGGCCGACATGTCATGAAACAAATTTGGACCCATATACAAATTAAAAAATAAAGGACGAGGATCGAACATGCGACCAGGGCCTTCAAGCCGCACGTCAATAGGCAACATACTTAGAAGTACAATGTTTGTTGTACCTCCCTTTGTTCACATAATGTTTTTATATTACCACAGCCTATTTAATGGATAACATGTAATATTTTTTTAGTACTATTCGCCTTCACTTACTGGTGGGTTCCATGTGTGCTATCTCTCTCCTCCCCTTCTGCGTTTAGACGCACGGGCAAACACGAAGAACTCACGGACGATGTTGCCATTGACCATATCTGGATGCATTCACAAGTTACGGCACCAGTTTCACGCACTAGCAGCACTAGTCAGTGTGTACGTGTAATGCACGTTAATTTGGAAGTCTATTAAGTGCATGCGGATATTAAGTAGGATATTATTTACATGTTATTATGTGATTAGCACTATTTTTGGCATGAAATTAACTGCACACTAAACGTGTTGAGCGCTCGACATTGAAGCAGTCTAGGTCATTGGATGACAATGAATACATGTGGCTGTATGATGTTTTATATTTAATTTGATACGGATCTAGCAGAACATTCAATCGATCAAACCATAGATTTCGTTCAGTCTGACTCCAACTTTAAATTATACGACGATCGATCTAAAATAAACGGAAATGATAAACATTCGGATTTTAAG
Organism: Aegilops bicornis; assembly: GCA_021605145.1. Lineage (NCBI taxonomy): Eukaryota > Viridiplantae > Streptophyta > Magnoliopsida > Poales > Poaceae > Aegilops > Aegilops bicornis. The sequence continues at coordinate 705,779,786 of CM038675.1, forward strand.
CATGGCAATCCGAATGTTTTTCATGGCAAATTTTGATTACGCGGCGGCGGCGGGGGCGTCTTGCGGTGGGAAGCGGCTCCTCTGCCGTGCTCTGTGTGTCGTCGGGCCACTGACCGACGGTGATGGCAGCTCCTTGCGCCGTTGTTGGCGTACTCCTGGACGTTGGCCTAGCTTCAAGGAAGGCCAAAATGTTCTGCACTTCGGAGCGAGTCAACTGGCGGGAGGAGGCAACTGGCATTGGTGCAAGGAAGCGGTCAACAGCGGCCATCCATGCCGCTAAGGGGGACACTAGCACCCGCGCGTTGATAGGCGTTGTCAACGGCGCGGCTGAGACATTCGTGTGCACGGGCGCGCATGTCAGTGCACACGCAGACGCATGCGCTGGTAGGTGCACGGGCACCGGCACGGGCGTGCGCGTCAGTGCACGCGCAGGCACATGCGCTGGCAGGTGCACGGGTGCGTAAAAGTCAGCGGGGACCTCGTGGAACCCTGTGGCATCAAGCTCGGCGACAATGTGCAACTCCCAGCCCATCAATGCCACGTGTATGTGCGCTGGCACAGTCGGGGCGACACGAGCCGGAACGGGAGCGGGGGCAGGCGCTACATCTTCCCGCAAGGCCAGTTCAAGCTCGTCCCAAAGCGCCTTATGTTCTTGAGACTCCGGTTGGGTGTCTTCCTCAGGAAACTGGAAGACTAAGGGCAGACCATAGTGATGCGGCATGGCTTATGTTTAGGTCAGGCTGGTTGGAGGTAGACGACAGGAGAATAAGAGAGGAAGAGAGAAGATTGTAGCGATACCGAGTAGTGCGGGGTTGATTTTAAACTGCGACACCGGCGACCTTAAAAGTGGGAGCAGTTGGGACGAAGGTGGGCGGCGGAGCCTGGTCAAAGGGCTCGCCGATCCTAAGTCACACCGATCTAGCATGTAACACATCATATCACTTTGCAGCCTCACGCACGGTATTCCCACGGGTGCCACCTTACCTGGCCCGGGACCGTTTGCGCCTTTTGTCTCACGTATATAATAGTGTCGCTAGCATCCATATGACAAAGAACCCGGGCCGAGATGACTAGTCGTGAACCCAAAGTGGCGCTAACTTACGGGGACAGGCATACATGAACCAACATCGAACGTGTCGGTCATCAGCATGTGAATCCGGGCTGTAGCAACTGGGCTAACAGGACTCCGGGAACCCGGGCTGTAGCAGGCTAGCAGGACTCCAGAAGTCACCGCGTGACATTTCCTCGAAGTGACAGACACAGGAACGAAGTGGATCACATGTCGGCCGATGTAAGTGTTCCAGCGTAGTAATCGGGCTAGCGGGTGACTCGTAAACCAGTGCTGTAGCAGACTACCATGGCTCAGTGGAAGCACTAGACTACATTTCCCCATAAGAGAGGCTACCAAGGATAAACAACTAGGTTGTCGGATCCCACACATACCAAGCATTTCAATCATACACACAATATGCCCGATATGTGTAAATACAACATGGCATCACAACAAAACATCTACGACTCAAAGTATTTATTCATTAGGCTCCGAGGAGCCAGATATTACAAACATGGTCTCATGACCGAACATTCAGAGCATACAAGTCAAGCACATGCGGAAGCTTAACATGCCTGAGTACAGACATCTACAAATAAAAGGGGCTAATAAGCCTGACTATCTACCAGATCCCGCCGAGGGCACAAGATCGTAGCTGAGGTAACAAGCTAAACGTCGAAGTCCAAGCGGTACTACTAGCGAGACTGAAGTCTCTCTGCAAAAACATAAAATAGGCAAACGTGAGTACAAATGTACTCAGCAAGACTTACATCAGAACTAACTACATATGCATCATTATCAACAAAGGGATGGTGGGGTTTAACTGCAGCAAGCCACCTTTGGCTCAGTGACTAACCTGAACTACTACTGCAAGTAACTCTTTGAGGTGGCGCACACGAGTCCACATATTCACCACATCAATACACCACTATGGATCCGCTCCCGTCTCCCTACGAGAACGCCATCCATAGCACTCACGCTTATCTTGTGCATTTTAGAGTATCCACTTTCACTTGTCTATGAACTGTATAGGCAACCGCGAACACGGCTATTCGAATAGATGATGTTAACCCTGCAGGGGTGTACTTCTCCACACACGCTCTCGCCACTTACCACCATGTACACGTCGTGTATCTTAGCAACCTTCAAGCGGAAGCCTGGCGAGGGAGTCGGCCACGACCTGACTAACCACACAAGTCTCTAGTCCAGGTTTATCGCCTATTCGGGTTCCATCCGCAAGGAGATCCGGCCGGGGTGTCGCTCACGGCCCCAAACGATGTGTACAGGGTTCCAAGCCCACCAAACGGGCGACGCTTGGTATACCCGGCCACGATGCCTAGTCTGTCCCAAGCCCACCTATACCGGGTGCCACTTGGTAGACTACTAACACTACCTACAAACACCAGAAACTAGTTGCAACTCCTGGACAGAGATCAGGTTGATTAATAAGTCGAGAGGGGCACTTAAGCATTCCAATACGTGGTAGTAATTGTTCATGGATCACAAACACAGAACTCAGTTCCTGAGGTCGGCTACAATGAGACAACCCACCATGTACTCCTAAATGGCCTCTCACCGCTACCTTTACCAAATCGTGTTCACACACGTAGCTCTCAATAGTAGGACATGTTCACCACATTCTAACTCGTTCCCGATGAATCAGACCCGACTCAACTCTAAGCAGTAGCAGGAATGACAACAAGCATGAATGAGTAGGCACATCAGGGCTCAAACAACTCCTACTCATGCTAGTGGGTTTCATCTATTTACTGTGGCAATGACAGGTCATGCAGAGGAAAGGGGTTCAACTACCGCAGCATGTAACAGTTGAATCGTAGTTGTCCTAATGCAGTAAAAGAGAGCAGAAGCGAGAGAGTGGGATTGTATCGGAATGAACAAGGGGGTTTTGCTTGCCTGGCACTTCTGAAGATAGTATAGCTCTTCATCGGTGTCATCGAACTCATCGTCAGAACATACGTCTACTGAGGGGGGGGGGACAACCACCGGCAACAGAGAAAGAACACAATCAATGCAATGCAACAATGATGCACGATCATGACATAGCAATATGCTAGTGTTTGAGCTAATGCAACTAGCAATCAGATTAAATGTAGTTGGTTTGAACCAAAGGTTCAAATTCAAACTACATATGTGATTATTTAAATGTCAAACATTTGATTTGCCCTATTCAGAAACTATAAGTTGTTCCAACATGCATGAAAATGGTACAAAATGATAGATTGCATTTTGCTGATGATTTTTCATATATAAATTATTTCGTTTGGAGTTACGATTGAATTTCTATGAATTTTAGAAGTTTTAACTATTTTCTGGCATTTCCTGAATTGTTTTTAATCCAGCAAATGATTAACTGCGTCAGCATGACCTCAGTGTGACGTCAGAAGTCAACAGAGGCCGGTCCAGGCCAAACCTGACATTGGGGCCCACATGTTAGTGAGATAGAGAGTTAACAGGGGGTTATTTAACTTAACGCGTGTTTTTAACAGCAGCGGTCCCACATGTCATACACAGGGGTTAATTAACGGAGTGATTAGCACCTAACCTAATGCTCCACATCAACTCTAATCGGTGTTTAGCCGACGGTGTAAACAGGGCACGGCGAGGTCGCTCGTCCGGCCAACTCCGGCGACGGGAGGTCGCGCGGCCGGGTGCGTTGGAACAACCGCAGCAGGGCGTATACGATGGTGGTGGTGGCTGGAGCTGATGCAGGCTGTAGCGGCGCCGGTGATGAGCTTTGCGGCGGCGATGCTCGGGCTTGGCTGGGGCGCGGGGCTACAGCTTGCTAGCGAGCAGGTTCAGCGGCAGGAGCACTAGGGGAGCTCCTGGAGCACTACCGCGTGCTCGGACGTGAGCAGATCGAGCTCAGGCCACAGCGGCGATGAGACACGACGGCGGAAGCTCTCGGCGATGGCGGGAATCGAGCTAGTGGACCAAATCCACCACGGGGTATGAGGGGAAAAGGAGAGGGGTTCACAGGGAGTCGTATGGAGGTCTCGTCAGGCTCGGGGACAAACTTGTTAGTGTCCCAAGCCCAGCTCCCAACCTCCGGCATATGTTCGGACGTTTCCGGTGCGCATCGGACACACCACTACAAGCAAAGAGTCCACTACATCCCAAAAGACTAGCCTGAAGGGAGTGTGGCACTCCTCCTTATAAGGTGGTCCTAGCCCCCTCCCATATCCGAGGTGGGACTAAAGTCACTGCAACGCCCAATGGCCAGCCTCTCGACACCCCATCCCCTAAACAGGCAGATCGGGGCCCAGCTCGATACCAATTGTTAGCATCCTGTGCCCAGCTCCCAACCTCCGGCATATGTTGAGGCGTTTACAGTGCGCGCATCGGACACACCACTACAAGCAAAGAGTCCAATACATCCCAAAAGACTAGCCTGAAGGGAGTGTGGCACTCCTCCTTATAAGGTGGTCCTAGCCCCCTCCCATATCCGAGGTGGGACTAAAGTCACTGGCAACGCCCAATGGCCAGCGTCTCTGACAGAACTACGAACGATGAATCGGGCGGTGGCATCCGGTGGAGCCGAGCTCGGAGACGGCGATGGTGGCGTTGATGCGGGGCCTTCGGGCTCGCGCCCTTCGGTGGGGAGGTTAATCGGGGCTTGGCGAAGCTTTTGGACAACTGGAGGAGGCGAGACGACGACGGTGGCCAGCTCTAGGATTTGGACGGCGGCGAGGGGCGCGTTCGGTCCGGGCGAGAGAGAGGGAGCAGAGGAGAGGAGGGCCATGGGGGAGAGTGAGAGGGGCCAAGGGGTGTGCGTGGCGACGTTACAGGAGGCCAGGGGAAGCAGGCAACCAGGAGGTGGCGCTGCCACAGACGCTGGGTGGCGGGAGACACGCCTCGTGCCCTCTGGCACGAGGTTGAGGACGACTGGCAGAGCCAGGTAGGCTGGGCCGGCTAGAGGAGTTGGGCCGGGTAAGTGGGCTCCCAGGTAAACTCTCTCTCTCTTCTTCTGTTTTACATTTTCTGTAATTTGTTTTGATTTAGTTTTAGACACTAAATCATTTTTGTTGCTTCTGATAATTCTTGTAGGGACTAGTTGGATTATTCCAAAGTCCCTCACCAAAAATAAGAAGTATTGGAGCTACTAAATATTTTATATGAATTAATAACCCCAATTCAAATACAATATGAATTGATTCAAAAACCCAAATGTCATGGAAAAATGTGCATCATCTCTGGTTACTGTTTCCAACATTTTCCAAAAATGATGAACATTTTTGAAGGCCATTTGGGTTCATTGAAAATATTTTTAGTTGAACCTATTTGAATTGATTTAGTGCTAGGGCTTGGTCATCCCCAGTTCAAAATTCCTTTGAACTCAAACATGATGCATGGATGCAGATGCAACTAATTACAAACAATTCTGGGGTTGTGACATGAGAAGCGGGACTCATGGCAGCATGTAAACGCCCATGGTTTCAATAGTGAAAGCGTTCGCCTTAACGTGACAGGTCTTTGTTCCAAAATACCTTGGCTCTTCATTTGTGCAACTTGTCATAAGCAGCTTGTCTCAAATTGAAGAAAAAAATTACGAAGTAATATTTGTTCCATATCACGTGACCATGCTCAGTTTCAAGAATTTATGATCACTTTTGTATTTTCTAAAATTTAAGATCCAGGATTCGAAACAATATCATAAACTGCATCATACAATAAATTTTCAAGCCATACATCTGTCCTGTTGTATTTCTTAAGAAATGATTTGGTCAAACATTTTGCTTAGTTAGACTTCAGACAAGTTATATATGCAGAGTAAAAGGATAATCCCTCTGTACCAGTGCATTGCCTGATATATTAACTCAAGTACTAGGCACGAACAAACGTGCTCAATTCTGTGCTCATCCTGGTGTAGTAGTAGTAGAAGTACTAGGCAATGCAGTTCACGGGTGACCTTGGCTAGTGGCGACCGAGGGAATTGAACCGTGCTCGGCATGATAGGTAACATTGTCTAGTTACTAAAGCATCCCCCCGTTGTTCATCGGTAGTCATTATGGACCGGGGACATGAGGGGAATTTCCTAGGGCTGGAATTCTAGCCGCCAGATATTTCAACTCAAAACGCGGAGGCTCAACTGGTTGGGGTTGCCTAATGTGCGTACCACGCACGCCACCAGAAGGACACAAGCCCGATTTTTTATTTTTTATTTTTTAGGATCAACATGAGCCAAGGTCTGGCTGGTACGCCGTTGTGTCCCACCATTCGAGAATACGAAAGGAACCTTTTAAATTGCCGAACGAATCTATGTGTATTACAATGCCCGTATTTTCCTTGCAAATACTAATCTCAACGTGGTAATTGATTTATGACGATTTGTTGAATTAGAGTGAGTTTGTGATATAGTGATCTCAACGTGGATTTCACATTTCATGGTATCCCTAGTAAGTTTTTCAATGCAAATTCAAATTTAAAAGATGAACAATATGGAGGTGAGAAAACTTTGTATGTATCAAGCATATGACCACACACACACACACACACACACACAGAGAGAGAGAGAGAGAGAGAGACGGACACAACAACAATCCAATAAGTATAGTGCATCTATTTTTCCAAACCATGCATGTATGACACGAATTCAAAAATACTCCTTCTGTTCCTAAATATTATTCTTTTAGAGATTTCAACAAGTGACTACATACGGAGCAAAATGAGTGAATCTACACTCTAAAATATGTCTATATACATCTGTATGTGCCAGTCCATTTGAAATCTCTAAAAATACTAATATTTAGGAACGAAGGGAGTAAAATGTAAGACATGCATGGTCCTCAATTCAATATTTAAAATGAACATGAAACTGAAACATGAATATTAAGTCTAGTACTACAGTACATGCAAATGTTGTGTTTAATTAGGCGGAGCTATGATTGTCAGGGGTCAACCCCTCAACCTTAGATAAAATTGTGAAGCTCTGTTTAGGGTTGTTTAGATTATATTTTTACCCACCCTCCCAACCACCGGTTGGTTGTGCACCCCCACCCCTCCTCCCCGGGAGAATATCATGTGCCCCCATACCTTAGATGCTATATGCCGTCTGAGTTGCTTGGAGCACCAGATCCGAGATATAGCAGCTCACATGATGTCTTAATATTTTACAGAAACCTTGATGAGTATGAGAATTGCACACAGTTTGTACAAAAACTACTCAGATGCCCTTGGATCCCATATCCAACGACCTCGAAGCTTGTATCACCGTAGCATCTAAGATGAAAGAGGACATCATATTCTCCTGTATGTAAGAATATAATGTGCTACCACATCTTAGATGCTTTGGTGATACAAGCTCTTCGGAGCTGATGGATTTGTGACCCAACACCTCCTCGGTGGTTCGGATGGTTTTTTGCAGAAAAGCCCCCAAAGAGTTCGGCCACTGCTTACAAGCACAAAGACTGCTCAGATGCCATTGGATCTCAGATCAAACGACCTCGAAGCTCGTATCACCGTATCATCCAAGCTACGAGAGCACCTTATGTTTTCTCGCACGGGAGAATATGAGGTGCTACCGCACCGTAGATTCTATGGTGATACGTGTTCACGGAGATCTAGTGGCCCACAGTAGGAGGTTTGAATGTTTTTGCAATATACGACTGAGAGAGTGTGGGAATTGCGCAGAAAGTACAAGTACTACACATGTGCCATCTGATCACTGATCATACGACCTAGATGCTCATATCACCGTAGCGGGTAATTAAGCTACGGGGAGCACCTAATATGAGCAACGGGGAGCCGTTGGACCCAAGATGTAGCGGCACACACAAGGCCTGAATGATTTATTTGCAAAAAAAACCTTTGGAGAGTTTGGAAATTACGCATAATTACAAAGACTACTCCCAAGCCATTGGATCTCACTTCCAACAGTGTAAAAACTCGTATCACCATAGCATCTAAGCTGCGGGGTGGATGTGATATTCTATGACACTGCCATTTTTGTTCGTAAACTTGCAAAATACGTGTAACTCGTTCCGTTACTTGTCTAACCGCGCAAAGTGTTTGTTCAAAAAAACCATCCTACACTAAAATATCGAAACAACACACTGGGGTCCCACTTGTCATTAATCAAATTTGGACCTAAAACTAACAAATCTGAAAGACGAGATTTGAACTGGCAACTTGGACTACAAAGCGTAAGTCGATAACCTGAAACAACAACGGTTGTTGGCTTTGTCCCATAACTTGATTTTATACAGTATTACGTTGAGTAGAGTAGAGGGAGTGCCTCGTGAACACGTGCATGACCGTTGACTCAGTTACTGGTGGGTCCCAGGTCTGCGATCTCTGTCTTCTCTCCATCGTCTAATCTTTGCACAGGCACACACGAAGAGCGGCGCTAGCTTGCCGTGGTGTTATTACAACTAAAAAAAGCTTGAAAAATAGAAGAATCGCCTAGAACAAGAGACGTTGTGGCTGGTCGAGACGGAACTAACCACACCTATCCTCTGTGCCATGTTAGCATGATGAAGCTGTGTGGCTAGTGGGGTGTTTTCGACCGACTGGCTGGGTCCCGAGGTCGAACCATAGGTACTACGTCTGATACAGTATATTTTTACACGCACATTTTTCCTCCATGCAGAGACATGGCACACCCTACCGCGTGGTTTCGGGGACCTCCCGGGTGGTGCATGCAAATATTCTTCCTGACGTGGGACGCCCTACCGCGCGTTTTCACCGAAGCAAGTAAATGAGTCGTCAAATCATGAAAGACCACCTTTCCCGCCGAGTACATCAGTGAAGCACGGTGGCTAGCTACTTGGGCTAGTTCGACCGATTAGCTAGGCCGCCGCCACATTTTTTTCACCCCTTTTTTATCTACTTGTCGACAGGTAAATTTAAATATCCACCGCGGCGTTGCTCTGGTGTTTGGGTGCAGATGGATTTTTAATTTTTTGATTGATGGGAGCAGGCGCGGCAGGATTTTTAATTTTTTGATTGAGGGAGCAGGCGCGGCAGCAATTAGTCTTGATGACTCCCCCTGTAAAACCCACTTCTCCCTGATGTGAGAAGTCGTCGACTGGTGTTTTACCATGGTGCAAACCAAAAGATTCTCCGCTCCTCGGCTGGCTCCCTCCGCCTTCCCGTAGATTGCATTGCCTTTCAGCTGTTTCGCCCCTGCATCACCAACGTCGTGCGCCTCGAGAAGCAGAGGGACTTCGGTGGTGTTTAGGCGCCCTCTGCACGGGCATGTCCATGTCTCGGCGCAACATGACCGTTGGATCAAACTCAGACGGTGCAGATCGATCCATCATAGCACAAAGCATGTGGGTGTGTTTGGTTGTATTCTCATCTTAATATAGTTGTTTCCTCTTCGTGTATTTGTGTTAACCTATTAGTGTGGACTCATGCACCCTTCATGCACTCCGCCAAACACCCAAAATTGGGTCGAGAAGGGAACTTTTGCTCCCATCCGGTGCACCCTTCATACACCCTGCCTAACACTATTCGTGCTTCATATGGTTCATGTTCCGTGGAGTACTATAGCATCATACTCTTCGTGCGTTGTAGACCTAGTTCTGTTAACATTGATCTCGCCGTTCATTCTCGACCGGACAGTCAAAAAAGTGGTACTATGTTACTACATTATTGTTCATATAGTTGACATGCGCACAACATCATTTGTTGTCATCATATCTTACTACACTAGCAACAAGATTATGTAGTACTGACGTATGAACCACTGCACATGCCTAGTTGTAGGAGCACTGTGTATGTTCAAGTGGCTGCCGTGTTTCGCACTCCTCCGTCGTAAGAGTGGAAACGCTTGCTCTAATAATTTTTTTCTTCAGAAAAACAGTGGACACGCTCTACCGTGCGGATCGTCCTCCAGCCATGCACTAAATTACTCCATAGTAGAGTGACAGTAGACTACCCCGATCGAAGCGCCGCAGTAATGCCCAATGAGCCATCAAATCACAAAACCCCCTCCTTTCCAGTAGTAAGTTGGACGGATGAAGCAACCATCATTTCACTCTTCTCTCTCAGCTTCCTCTCTACCCAACTCGCTTCTCCCTCATCTTGTTCCTCATTTCTTCAAGAAAACCCCGATCTGCTTCTGCCATTGTTCTTCTCTCCCAAAGAAGGAAAGGTGAGCGCATCAACGGTGTTGATTCTGGCCAAGGCCCGGTCTTGCAACCTCGAGACTGATCCTATAACTCTCTCTCTCTGTGTTCTTCTTTTGGGTTTGTGATTATGGTTTCTTTTATTTTATTTCTATTTGAGAGTTTCTTGATGGACGCTGGAGCACCGGCCGAAGTGATGTATATGGCTCTGGCCAAAACCGTCAAGGCTCATGGTACGAAGAAGCGCAAGCACCCGGCCGAGACTACCGCAGACAAGCTCAAAGCCATCGCCCTGTCCACCCCCCCCCCCTCTCCGGGATCCCTCATTAAGCAAGTCCAGGTAATATCTCTTCTTGACGATCTTTTTCTCGATCTTGATCATGTCTTTTCATCTAACACGCAGTACTAGTACTAGTAGTACAACTTTCTGGGTGATCTTACATGTGATTTTTGTGTGCGAAATGATGGTTCTAAATTCCTCTTTTGACCAAAACATGCGAGAGGTTGACACTGATTTCTTATGGATTACTTTCGACTACTCCCCCTGTCCCAAATTTCTTGTCTTAGATTTGTCTAGATATGGATGTATCTAATACTAAAATGTGACTTGATACATCACAAATCTAAGACAAGAATTTTGGGACGGAGAGAGTACTTTATGAACATCAATGCTACCTTTGAAGAGGGTATATTTGGGTCAGTAACTTGTGTTATGGATATTGCAAGTAATCCCTCTGCTCTCATGCCTTTGAAGACATGTTCTAGTGTCTTTGTTCACTCATTTCTGTGCGTATATGTAGTCATATATGGAGTATAATATCAAAAATCATCTTATATTTCTGAACGGAGGTAGTAATAAAATATGGTTTCTGTTTGAATTAGAACCAGGTCCGCGGTGGAGATGAAGTTCTCAAAGTCATGCCATGTGAACTGGAAGACCTGAGGATGAGTCCTACTGCTAAACTATCCAGCTAATGTGTCCTTGTTGCCACGTGTCCTGAACTAGTGTTTTCCTATAGCATTGTTGTCAGGCGTGTTCTCGAGGCTGTACTTGACAACAACAATTTCCTGGTTGTGCCTTCAATTACGAAGGGTGTGGTTCTTGTAAAGAATCCCAACAAATCTGATGTGGTCTGTCTTCATCATCATGTTTATGAGTGGAAAGACCACTCTGTTAGGTTCTCCAAGGTTGACGAGATGGTGATGGTGCATGTAGACATCTCTCATGAAGTCCATGGCCTAGTCAGTTATGCGGGGTTCATCCCGTAGGTCGGTGGCAAGAAACAGTCTGTAGGGTTTAATTAGTGCAATTTTGCTTGTCTGTAGTAAGTACTATTGTTCAGTACTTTATTTGTGTTTGTGAACCCTCTATTGTTTATTAATACTGCCGCTTTTGGTGTGTGGTCAGTCCTGAGAACGATCTATGTTAATGTCTGTCCACTCAATTCAACAGATATTTTGAAGTATCCAGATCATCTTTTTCGTGGAGGACGGTTTATCGCTTATGGTTACACTCCAATATCTGTATGCATTGCAGGGTTTATCGCACCCACCAGGATTTCCAGTCCCATGGATGTTCGGTCCATACTATTTGTCACGACCTTTGGACTGTCCTGCTTGTGGGAGTAGGCGGGGCCCCTGCATGCCACCTGTAGTTGGACGATCAATCTTCTGTTTAGTACTTCAACATAGTGATTTCCTGGTAAGGATTCACTCATGTCACATCAAGTAAATCTTAATGATTTACTGTCTAAATATTATTGATTTAATGTCATGTTTTTTTTCTTTTCCTGCAATTTTACTATGCAGGTTTTGCCATGTGACATTCATCACAGAATAACCAGTTGGTTTGCTCTATGATGACTATTTTTGCAGGTTTCACTTCTTATGTCGTGTCAGTAACAAAGGCACTATCCATCACTTATATTACTGGAAAAAATTGGATCAGTCTGTTGTCTGAGTACAAGCTGAATCCCTATGATGAACTGCAATTTGGTTAACAAAAACGCCACAATTGGTCCTTCTCGCATTTGAAGGAAACAAAGAAAAAAACTGGATCATGGTCACGGAGCCTAATCAAGTTAGAAAGCTGATCATAGCAGACCAGACACGATCGCCGTTGTCTCGCACATCGGTACCACCTTCAGCAACGGATCGAGCACCGGCAGTTGCTCTAGCACTGACAGCGGCGGCAACTCAGTCTGATCTAGTTGAGTATTGGGCACCGACTGCATCAGCGAATTAGGCTGATCTACCGGAGGATCGGGCATCGACACCGGCACCTGCTCCGACACCGGCACCATCTCTACAAGGAGCACCATCTCCGGCAGCGGCGGCCGCTTGACACTGCACCAACACTTGCACTTGCATCTGCTCCGCCCGTCAAGCAACCAAACGAGCAGTTGCACCGGCAACAGACTGGGCTGCAGTTCGCACTTCATATACCAAAGTCCTTACAAAAACCGACATGTCCACCTTCTTGGTAAGCATTAGCCGCCCAAGTGCTTCGTTCTTTTTTCTTTCCATGTTATTTCGCATGATTCACTGTGTTGATCTAACTGTTTGGGTATGTCTTCTTGTTTGCAAAACAGAGAATTCCTAGAGTAATGAGGGAGTCATTCAACAATCCGGGCGACAGCGACCAAGTTTCTCTTACCATGTGCAGCCTTGGTGTGAATGAACCTGCTCAATATACCGTAAGTACAAAGGATGGTCGCATTATGATTGATGCTAAAGGATGGTCAAGGTTCAAATCTAAATGATATCTCGCGGTAGGGGATGATCTCAAAATTGAACTTTCCCGGCAAGGAGAGCTGGTCCAAATCAACTTTGAAATTCTTCAGTAGCAGCACGCAACTGCCGAACTGATCTATTCTCCGGGAGATTTTGATGTAATAATCTGGCATGGTGAAACAAGTGTCCTGTGTGTATAAGTAATATGACAGTATTATTTATCACATGGTATATCGTTGATAGAATTGCAACTCTCATTGCTGGTTAGGAACTGTCGTTCGATTTCATTCCAACAGCTGTCGTGCTTTATTCAATTTTGTGTATTCTCCTTGCGACGGCATCTAAAACCAGTGCCATACTGATCGCTTGCAATATGAAAAGCGCTGAGGTAGAACACATGGGCCCCCAAACATGCAGGGTGGGCCTGCGGCCCAAAGTCCGTAACTGTGAGCCCTGTCTCGAGTATTATATTCTCATTTGAACCCCCATAATGCCCGTGCGTTGCACATAACATCAAGATGCATTTGTATCAGTATTTTATCTTGTGAGAGAAAAGGATGAATGAGGGAAGGCCTTATTTGCAAATGTGGAGAGGTGTGTGGGTACCTTTTTGCAAAATTGCCATAGTTTCCTTCCTATCCTCAGATATAAATCGGAGGGCCTATATTGCAGGATGGCAGGCACACCAACATCACCAACTCGTCTATACCGTGTTAAAAACAACTCTGTTTTTTATAATTATATATGTTAAATATATTCCCCTTGATTTTTCTTCTGTATAAAGTTGTGATATAAAAGATTTGTATATTTCTTTACAGAGGGAGTATCTCTCTGTCAAAAATATATTTATGTGTAACTAGTTACTCCTGTCTTTCTACTTCCTTTCGCTGATATGTGGGGCATCCGGCAATGGGGTCCACGTGCCATATGCACAAATTAGAGTGCACAACTGCACGGTAGACACAACCCGGTCGTAGCGCCGCAGTAATGCCCAATGAGCCATCAAATCACAAAACCCCACCCTTTTCAGCTTTAGCGATGGTCGGAATGACGAAGCGACAATATTTCACCGGGCCTGAATCCCCTTCTCCCTCGCTCGCTTGTTCAGAGAAAACCCCCTCTCGGCGATTGCATAGGGTTTTCTCATGGAGAACCAGGTACGAATTCTTCATCCATCCCTGATAAATTCAAGTCCCTTGGTCGCGGGTAATCCTAGGATGGCAGCCGCCGCCATTGATGCATTTTTCTTCCTACTAAATCTAGTGTGTTTCATTTGCAGTGCCCAAAGTGCGAGGACCCTACAGGTTTCTGCGCCCTCGGCGAGACGCCACACTTGTTCCTTCTCATCCTGACACATGATTTTAAAACGCGCACAGTATGTTCCTAGAATCCTCTTTTCTATCCGGGAGGGTGGGGTTTTTTTGAAATGCCGTCGACTAATTTGGAAATTTGGATTGCTATATTTGGATAAAAGGTACTACCAGTACGATGGTCAACACTGACGTGAAGGAGGAAGTTATTTCTAGATTTGGATAGGGAATACATTGTGTTCTCATATTATTTTTCCTGCAGGGTATTATTTTCTCTACCAGAACACATGTACTCAAGATGCTTGGCCTTGCCATAACTGCATACACCAGTTTAATGGTCACAGTGAAGACAAGCCATTGATATAAGTTTCGAGTTGGGTTCATGAACCAAGAAGATCGTTACTTTTTTATGGCCGAACTTGGTTTCTCAAGTGTTATGGACTGAAAGTTGGCGCACGAATGTTGATGGAAATAGCAGAACCTGGTCTCATCTTCACTGCGATCTTCCACCCCGACGTCGTTCCAATTGTTCATCCATGTTAGTTTTGTATCTAGTTCTTGCTTGTTGCCTCGATTACTTCTTAATCCACCTATTCTATCTAACTAATCACAATTTAACTTTAGAAGTAGCAATGAATCTCTCACGAAGATGCTACTTCTAACTAATATTCTCTTATAATTGGTGGCACGTGTAGGTTTTTTCGGAGTTAAGTAGGCTGCTCGTTTGTTATTCTGTAACAACTCGGGTTGTGCGATGGCAATCAAGTTGATCGGGCGACATCCACAAGTTCCTACACTTTATTGATCGTCTTGAGGTCCTTGTGGGGAATTTCAATGGTGGAAGGCCATCTGGGATATGTCTGCCACTGCTGCACTCGTTGAACAGGTACAACTGTGTCGAGAAACTTATGGTACGAGTTGTTTTCTGTCATATATGTTGTTCATAAACTATTGCTTATACACAGTTTTACAGCTGTGATCTTCTTGAAACAGAAACTGCCCAGTTCTATTGTTCCTATACAGATGCCTGACCATGGTCGGGTCAGACTTGCGCTTGGTCACAACATGATGTTTATGTCGACCTACTCCATTCCCCTTGGAGGTGAAAAGATACTTATTCATGGGTGGTCTCAAATAATGAAGGCACGTCCATCTTGGAGAATAGGACAGAAGATTATGTTCCTGCTTTTCCATGGCTCTAAAGCGAATATCCTGTTTATTGACCACATTGCGAGATGAAGCCTCTTTTAGAAGGTTGTGCATGCTCGGGGTGGCGCCTGGGCCTTGTCCTGGGGCTTGGCAGCCTCACCTTGGTTAACTGTAGGCAAAGTAGCACTGTTCGAGGCGTGCTTTGTACGGTTGAACCTGTATAAGTACTCATACTGCTTTCAGCTATGGTTGTTAAGTGCCCTATTTGGTTTCGATTAAGGTTGTTAAGTACTCATGCTGCTTTTACAGTCTGTCGTGTTTCTTCGGTCCTGTCTTCCTCCAGCTGCCAAAACCAAACCAGCACCGGCGGGGCCGCCTGCTTCCACCTCCCACGGCTGGCTGCGCCTCAGCGCATGCATCGCCGGCCCACCGTCTCCAAAATCGTTAACACTGACGTTCGAGGCCTCGCCATCGTCCTCCGCGCGCTTTGGTGCGCTCGCCACGGTGCCGCCCTCTCGCATTGTAACCTTGGTCAAAAACAACAGGAATAGGCAGAAGTACATGGAGAGGATGACAGGAGGGGCCCACCATGTCAGCGTATGGAAAAATAAAATGCTTCCTCGTAGTGTTTTCTTGACATCTGGGACCCACGTCATTGTGAGCGTATATATTCAATAGACGAGAGAACAACACAAGATCCACTGACACCTAGCACGTAGCTGCTCGAGCAGAATTTTTTTTTATTGTTGAGACAGAGCAGGGTTTGAACTGGGCTGTGGCCTGTTGCCGGTGTCAAAACCGCGGATCTTGGGTATGGGGTCCCAAACTGTGCGTCTAAGGTCGATGGTAACAGGAGACATGGGACACGATGTTTACCCAGGTTCGGGCCCTCTCTATGGAGGTAATACCCTACTTCCTGCTTGATTGCTCTTGATGGATATGAGTATTACAAGAGTTGATCTACCACGAGATCGTAATGGCTAAACCCTAGAAGTCTAGCTTGTATGACTATGGTAATGAGTCTCTGTCCTTTCCGGACTAGTCCTCCGTTTTATATAGGCACCGAGAGGATCTAGAGTTACACAAGGTCGGTTACAAAGGAAAAGAATCTATGTATTCGGTCGCCAAGCTTGCCTTCCACGCCAAGGAGAGTCCCATCCAGACACGGGTGCAGCCTTCGGCCTTCGTGTCTTCACAGCCCATTAGTCCGCCCATGGCTAACAGTCGACGCTCGAGGACCCTTAGTCCAGGACTCCCTCAGTAGCCCCTGAACCTGGCTTCAATGACGAGGAGTCCGGCGTGCAGATTTGTCTTCGGCATTGCAAGGCGGGTTCCCTTCTTTCCGAACTCCAAGATAGTCTCCAGACGTGATGATTGTATTTGGACCTGTCACCGCACATAACCACAGAGAGGATATAATACTCCACGAGTCCAATCTTCTGGCAACTCTTTACAACATGACATCATGTCGGTCCGGTCATTATTTCGAACCGTTGTTTTGCCTGCGGCCCCACGTTCCAAAACGTGGTTGTTAATGACACGTCTTATCCAAGAAGAGATCGTGTAACCTTATTAAGGGATTCTTTTATCGACACAAACGTGGGTAACCCAACCGTCCTTAGGGTACAACTTCTTGGGAATAGGCAAATTTTAAGGCCCTGGAGGAGGCGTTCGATATTCTCGGCCTTTATAAAGGGGCACAGACCCGCCTTTCCTCTCCACGCTTGCTTCTTCCTCGTCTCTTACTACCTCGAGTTCCAACACCCAGGTTTCACCCTCCGTAAGCCTCAGTCATGTCCGGATCCAGCCGTCAAGGCTGGTGGGTGGCTTCTTCTGTCACAGAGGAGGATATCATGAAGCTTCGGGCGGCAAGATATCTGACCACAAAAATCCTCCATCGGCTTCCCGTGGAGGGGCAGGTTATCCCTACCCCAGATCCGGCGAGAGGGTCGTGTTCGTTTCCCACTTCCTCCGAGGATTAGGGTTCACCCTTAATCCCTTCATCCGGGGGCTCATGTTCTATTATGGACTAGACTTTCACGATCTCGCCCCGAACTCTGTTCTTCTCATCTCGGCGTTTATCGTCGTGTGCGAGGCCTTCCTCCGAACTCCTCCACAATTTGGCTTGTGGCTTAAGACCTTCAATGTGAAACTGCAAATGATAGAGGGGAGCAAAGCGGAGTGCGGTGGTGCCTCAAAGGAGCAAGCTTACCAAATAGCTTATCAGGCTAAAAGGATCTTTCAAGGAATCTTCTGACTTATTGCAGCAGGAGTGGTTTTATATCACCAAGCCCCGTGGTTCCAAGTGGGCAGCTGCGCCTGCATTTCGATCCAGCCCCCCAATTTAGCTTGCATCATGGATTAATAAAGGGTTGGACTGGGGATCGGTTGTTGAGGTGCAGACTCTGCAAAGTCGCATCCGAAGCCTCATTGAGAAGGATATCAATATTGTCAATGTTATTCAGGTAATGCTAGTCCGCCGAACCCTGCCATGTCAGCGACGGCCTCTCCGCTTGTGGGAGTTTGACCCAGAAGGGCCATGGACTCTTCAGCAGTTCTTTTGTACTACACACGAAGGAATGTGGAATTTATTCTTCGGGAAACGAAAACAATGGCCAGGCACCACCGAAGATACCGGCCTAGACTGCAACCATCCGGACACCCCGGTAAGTATTCGTCCGCTGAACACCTCATAATCAGGTATCCGGTGGCAAGGCACTGATCAAACCATCCTTTTTCAGGGCTGGATAAAGAAAGCGAAACGGATTAGGTGTCCGGCCCCTTTTCGCAAAGACTCAGCTAACTCCGTGTTAACAAGGATGCTGGCGCCGGCACCGTACCAGGCGCCGGCAAAGGAGGGCAAAGAGGATAGTGAGAAGACCCAGGATGACCTTCGTTCTGGAGGTAAGTCGGATACTGAGTCCGAAAAAATCGATATTTCCTCGCCTGAGGACAAAGGTGAAAGAGAAGCCAGTATCCCTTCTCCATTCGGGAGGAAAAGGGCCGCCTCTGAAGGTTGGGAGGGGCGGTCTCCTAAGAGGGGCAAGATGCCACCGCCGAGCGGCTTGGGATTGGAGGGCGACGCCGTTGAACAGCTCCCTCATGAGGACAAGCCCTCAACCAAACCGTAAGTGACTCTGATGTGCTTTGATAGCGTCCCGCTCCTTTCCTGTTTCCGAAGAGATACATAACGTGCCTTTGTATTTTTACAGTTCGGCATAGAGTTTTCTGGCCCATCCTCTTCTTTGGGAGATCTCCTCCCAGAGATGATGGAAAGCGAGACGCCTCCCCCGACCTCCTCTCCCAATAAGGCGGACAACTCCGAAGTGTCATCTTGGAGGGTTTTTCTTGACCAACAAGCTGTGCAGGGGATGAAAGAGGCAGTACCCGAAGGTGGACCTCTGATTGTTTGGGATTCGGGGGTCAATAATGAAGGCCTGGGACTGTCCGGTTTTTAGCCAACGATGATTCTGGAGACGGGTGAACGGGTTCCTTCAAAGGATGATCGGGCTCCTACAGTGGCTTCCGGAGACCCGACAGCCGGATATATTGAGGGATATGCTACAAAAAGCATCTATCTCGGGGGAACAGCGTACCTGGATTGGTACGGTGGTCGAGAAGATTCTGTCAGCGAAAAGAGGATTGAATGAAGCCTTCATGAGCCTGCTAAAATGCTTCGAGGTTTGTGATGTATTATTTTTAAATATATTTTATTTGCAAAGATGCACCTGAGTACAGGTAGTAGCCCCTGAGCCTCGGGTTGGCCTCCGATGGGAGGCGACCGGAGGATCAAGAAGAAGCATTCAAGGACTAATCTGATTAACTTGACCACATGCTGCTTCCCCCCTGGCTACTTCCCAGACTACGGATATTGTCGAGCTGAAGCGGAAGCTTGATGTGGCAGGGGATGACATTGCGTTAATCAATATGCATCTTGATGAGTCGCAAGGTATGTATTCGGGGCAGTCCTTGCACATACATTTTTGTAGTAGGAGTATGACGCTGAAAGTTATATACTGGGATATGCATGACTGCAGATGGTGCTACCGCCGTTGAGATTCTTCGGGCGGAGCTGGCCCGGGCCAAGGAACAGGCCCGGTTTAGTAATGAGGCTGCCAAAAAGGCATCGGCTGAGTTAAAGGCCGAACAAGCTGCTCGGCGTCAAGACGAGGAGAAGATATCCGCGATGGCGCTCGAGCTAAAAAATGCTGCTAGCCGCTGTGAACTTCTTGAGAAGGAGAATGAAGCCAAAATGGCTGAACTTGATAAGGCCTTACGAGAGGCGAGAGAAGCGCGGTCTGAATCCAGAGCAGCCCGTGAGGAGATCCGGCAAGCTGGGGAGACTGTGGCCCTTTTTGCACGGACTAAGTTCGGCGATCCGAACTATGCTGAGCTTAACCAAGTGTGGAGTTCTCCGGATGAGTTTTTAGACTTGCCAAAGTGTTCCCCTGATGCGACCCGGTTTTACCGAGCGCGAGAGGGGTATGCAACAGAGAAGCTTTTCTGGTCACAATTTGGCACGTCAAAGCGCCCTCTGTTGCTGAATGAACAGATTTCCCAATGGGCTGAGCTTCATAGGATATCCGGCGCTGCCATGAAGAACGTCATAATCCGGCTGTGGCCAACTGAGCCTGTTCCGAATAGCTACTTGGGCTTGGTGCAGCAGCTTGTTGATGCAGTGCCATGCATCGACGATGTGAAGCGGTCGGTGTGCATTGAGGGTGCATGGATGGCCTTTGCCCGAGTCAAGACATTCTGGGGGAAGATGAAGGCCATCGATGTCGCGACGAAGAGTCCACCCAAAGGCAAGGACCATCACGCACTGGACCATTATTTCGAAGACGTCTTAGAGGTCGCTCGCTTGATAGAAATGCTCGAAAGACATAATAGTCGAGTGAGGTGCATGGGAATTGTAAAAGGCAATTTTATAGTTGATCTATTTTTAAGTTTTTGCTCAAAAGCTTGTGTTCCTCCTGTGCGGCTGTTTTTATATAATTTGAAAGTTTTCCAGTCGCCGGCTTCAGCCCCCTCGTAGGAAGTACGGGGGTGTTCGGAAAAGCATTTGATCACTCTTGACCCAACGTCTTGGTCCATGAAGGAGGTGACAATGCGCGAACTGTGCAATCAGACTATAGGGTGTTAACACTTTCACTTAGCCATAGGAGTTTTATAGGGGGACTACGACATAGCCCCTGGTATGTGTACGGATTATTCCAATATGGTGCGTTACATATATGACATGAAAAAAAGGTCCTTCGTGTGACACGGAGGGAATCGCGACAGATTTCGATAAGTCATCGAGTGGTTGACCAGCTCTCGCAGCATCATGACAGTCGGTTTTCGGCTTTCTCTACTGAGGTGCTTGACCAGATGAACCGGAAGCACAATCACAGTAGTTCTCCCTTTACTACCCTAGCCGATAGAGCGGAACATAAGGTAGCAAGCACAGGAGCCGGGCAACCCAACCATTGACCCAAGACATGATTCGGAGCTGATGCATATAAGGCCAAACTCGCGACGCTGAAGTACGCTTGTAAAGATGTTCGGACTATGTTGGCAACTCATGTTCCCATATCGAGTCCCTCGCATGTTGTGCCGAGGTATGGCTGTAAAACATCTATAGGGGCCAAATTCATTTGTGAAAAAGAAAGAAATGATTAATGCGGATTATATATACTAGGACCTGAGCGATATGCCAATGAGTACTTTATATATATAAAGATCACAACCCCGGCTATTTGACATGCCCGAGGTCGAAGGCGGAGGAAAAAGGCATATTACAGGCTCGAAATAAATAGTGCGGTCTACAAAAAGTTATTTTGGACCTCATGTCGCACGTCTGCACCTCCTTCCTCGGCGAGGGGAATCCTTGACGAAAGTAGCCCCTTAGGTGAGTGTACGGATCCGAACTCCGATGGAGTCAGTTTTAGATGTTGGTCCTTTGCGTCACCTGTTTTCAAGAGATAATGAAGAAAGAAAAAGGAAAGTAGATAAAAAATGTTACGGGACTACTTGCAGGCTTGTCCGTATTGTGCTTCCGCCGATGCCCATGGTATCCTAAGTGCGTAGTGATGCATGCGTGATACAAATATTGTGGGTATACGAGGTGGGCGGCGGAAGCCGAACTGCTATTTCCGCTCCAGGATTCGTCGATCTTCGGGGGGAAAGTGCTTCTGACCCTCGGTATTTGGTTGGCGAACCTGTCCGTCGTCCCTGTTGCCTGGCGGCCTCCTCCCCTTGTGTTCGGCGTTGAGCTTGCCGACCTGCTTGAAGACCCAACAACTTATGTTGGTATGATTAGCTGGTTTATTGGGGTGGCCGTGAATCTGGCAAGGTCGGTCCAATATCCTTTCTAGGTTGGATGGTCCGTCTCGGTTCGCCTTGAATGGCTTTTTCCGTTGACCGGGCTTGGGATTGCTGAATCCGGCATTGACTGTTGTGTCGCGTGATCTTTCATTACCATTGCGACTGTTGTGTTTGCTTCGTCATGGCTTGCCATTGCCGTCTCAGATTTCGGAAGTGCCCGAGTCGCTGGCGCTGTTGCTTCTACGAGCGAGCCAGTTGTCTCCTCCCGCGCACAAGCGTGTCATTGGAGCGGTAAGGGCTGTCATGGATTTAGGTCCTTCTTGACCACGGTGGCGTGCAAGCCATTCATCCCGGACGCTGTGTTTGAAGGCCGCGAGGGCTTCCGCGTCCGGACAGTCGATGATTTGGTTCTTTTAATTAAGAACCTAGTCCAGGGCTTCCTGGCCGACTCTCCGGGCTGCTGGACAATGTGACTTAAGTCATCGGCATCCGGTGGCCGGACATATGTTCCTTGGAAGTTGTCGCGAAAGGCGTCTTCCAAATCTTCCCAGCTGCCAATAGAATTTTCCGACAGACTGTTTAACCAGTACCGAGCTGGTCCTTTGAGTTTTAAAAGTAGGTATTTGATGGCAAGAAGGTCGTCTCCGCGTGCCATGTGGATATGGAGGAGGAAGTCCTCGATCCATACCGCGGGATCCGTTGTTCCGTCGTATGATTCGATATTCATGGGTTTGAACCCGTCTGGGAATTTATGCTCCATTACTTCGTCTGTGAAGCAAAGAGGGTGTGTGGCACCTCTATGTTGGGCCACACTGCAACGTACCTCCGATGGAGTCCATTTGCGGTTTTCGGCCCGGGCATGGCTAGGTTTGTCACGTTTGAATAGGTAGCCGTCGTCGCGTGTTGAGGCACGTCCTCGCGATCCGGTGTCTACTGCTCTACTGTCCCAGTCCTGTCGAAGGTCGTATGTACAACCCCGAGCTGTTTTGTTCTTGCCTTTACGGCGAGGTGGGGCGGACTGGTGTTCGGCTTGAGTTACCGCTTTAGCCGGACCAGGTTGTGGTTGGCCTGTCGTATTGTGTGATGATGGTATGGGCTCCAGCGCCTCGTCATCAAACTGGGGTAGCAATCTATGCTTCAGGTAGCTTTTGGCTGGGCCACTAAAGTCATATTCTTCTGTGGCCAGGACTTCGGTCCATCTATCATTGAGCAGATCTTGGTCCGTTTGAAGCTGCAGCTGCTTCTTTTTCAGGCTTCTTGCAGTGGCTATTAGCCGGCGTTTGAAGCGCTCCTGCTCGAGAGGTTCCTCGGGCACGATGAAATCCTCGTTGCCAAGGCTCTCCTCCTCCTCGGAGAGCAGAAGATAATTACTATCCTCCGAGTCTCCGTGTATGGCCCGTTCATCGGGGCTAACTTGCCCATTTTCCCGTTCCTCCTTTTCGGAGGTTACCTTGACGGGGTCTTCATTGTTTGCGGCATCATCCGGAATATTATTTTCTCCGGTGCCTGTATTGCAGTCCTTGGAACGACGTGACATAGAGCGGCGCCGAGGAAGCTGGCACTTGGGCTGTCTCTCAGGAGATCCTCAACTGGATCCTTTTTGTCATCGCCATTAGTTTTTTCACGTGTGTCCACCATGTATACATCGTAGGAAGGAGTGGCCGTCCGTCATACAGTAAATGGCGGGCTTCGGCCTTGCTCCTTGTCGGCGACATCGTCCGTACTGACGATGTCTTCGGAGCCGTTGCCAAGCGTGTCGGTTGAGTCCTCGACAGTGGCTATGAAGTGGGTGGAGGGTGGGAAGCAAAATTCCCCATCATTAGCCTCTAGTTCGAACCGTCCATAGTTCGGCTGTGAGTCCCCCGCCAAGGATAAGTTTTTTAATGAGTTCAGAACATCGCCCAAGGGCGAGTCTTTGGAAGATGTCTCAAGGCGCTGAACTCGAAGATCGATAAGCGATCAAGTTCGGTATCCGCAGACTCACATGGTTCGGAACCTAAGCCCGGAGAAGAGTCCGGAGTTCCGGTGACACGAATATTGCGTGAGGTTAAGTCCATGTGCGGCTCCAACGCCGGGGAATCTGTGGCCTCTGTGGTGGGGTTGAGCCTCCAATCCTTCGATGCCGCAGTGTGATCTCGATCTAAGGCCAGAGCGGTCACATGAGCTATCTCTGGGGTGCGGTCTGACGACAGATTTAGGTCATGTTCATCAAGGTGACTAGGAGCGATCGCTGCGGTCTCGAATCCGGTGAGGATCAAATCTCCACGGATGTCCGAAACGTAATTCAAACTCCCAAATCTGACCTGGTGGCCCGGGGTGTAGCTATCGATCTGTTCTGTGGCTACGAAGTTGGCCCAGCGCGAAGCCGCCGAACACGAAGATCTGTCTGGGGAGGAAGGTTTCTCCTTGGGCGGCGTTACTATCGACGATTGAAGGGGCCATCGAACCTTTCGTCGACGGCATAGTGGAACTCTCAATGAAAGCACCAATGTCGGTGTCAAAACCGGCGGATCTCAGGTAGGGGGTCCCGAACTGTGCGCCTAAGGTTAATAGTAACAGGAGACAGGGGACACGATGTTTACCCAGGTCGGGCCCTCTCTATGGAGGTAATACCCTACTTCATGCTTGATTGATCTTGATGGATATGAGTATTACAAGAGTTGATGTACCACGAGATCGTAATGGCTGAACCCTAGAAGTCTAGCTTGTATGACTATGCTAATGAGTCTCTGTCCTTTCCGGACTAAGTCCTCCGGTTTATATAGGCACCGGGAGGATCTAGGGTTACACAAGGTCGGTTACAAAGGAAAAGAATCTACGTATTCGGTCGCCAAGCTTGCCTTCCATGCTAAGGAGAGTCCCATCTGGACACGGGTGTAGTCTTCAGTCTTCGTGTCCTCACAGCCCATCAGTCCGGCCCATGTCTAACAGGCCGGACGCCCGAGGACCCCTTAGTCCAGGACTCCCTCACGCGTCTAGCCCAGGCTTATATTTTATGTTCACCATGTGACCAGCCCAGCTATTTTTTTTGTGTGAAAATGGGCCCAATTTATTTTTTCTGAAGTATACCCAATCCAGGCCTACTTATTTTTGTACGTCCTGATGGGCTGCAACTCTTTCAAGACGCCTGCAAATCTTGAAAGTAATATGAAATGGGTTGTAAATATAATAATAGATGACACATTGGCAATTACTTTATAATTTCTGAATTTTTTCACATTTTCAGATTCCTATTTCGCTGGGCATGAACCTAATTTAAATATATCTTCAAAGTACTTTAAATCCGGCTCGACATTTCGGTATCAAAAATAGTTTGGAACCCACAGAAATATGTGAAATTGGCCCTGACCAACCAAAACAAAGGAACTCCAAAAATTGCATAAGAAGTTGCAATGAGCTATATATCTATACCTTACTAATAAAGCAAGGTGCGTTTCACCAATTTTTTCATCCGTTCACCGCCGAAAAGGAAAAAAAATCTATCTGAGGTGGTACTAAATTCTTATGTGTTTTTACTATTAGAAAAAGAATTTTCATACATGGGCTATGCGCTGTAGCCCAGTGAAGCCAGCCCACTTATTTTTCTGCCCACACAACTAAAAAATTCTATTTTCCGCACGGGGCAATAAATAGTCAGAGTTCACACACGACAACCAATAATGGGCTGGCCTATTTATCTTTATTTCTGTGCTTTACTTCTATTTTTATTCTCCTTTTCCTATCTCTTTTTTCCCTTCCAAATTTATTTTTCTTTTAGAATTTACTTCATAAACTAAAAAATCTCAAAAAATGTTCAAAACTAAAAAACAAATTTTGGAAAATGTTCAGAATTCCAAAATTTTGTTGCTATTTGGAAAACATTTGGAACTTGCAAAAGTCTCCCATTTTTCCAAAAAACATCATTTTTTAAAATTATTCGAAAATTCTAAAAAGAAAATCTATACCTATACATATACCTATACCTACATATATATATATATATATATATATATATATATATATATATATATATATATATATATATCTGTGTGTGTGTGTGTGTGTGTGTGTGTGTGTGTGTGTGTGTGTGATGATCCTTCCATTAGTCTTCGTAGGAGCCAATTTGTTAAAAAGTAGTACAAGGCAATATAATTTGTTAACTGCATCAGAAACGACCATTAGATTAGATTAGAAGATGATTCTGAAAACAATTCACCATGCCGTCCGCACATTCACACGCACCATGCACGCAGCTCTGCTACGCCTGCTAAGTGTTGCCGGCGAGCTCCTGGGCGCCTTCAAGCGTGCGTGCTTCCTGGAGTGGAGAAGGGGAGCGAGGTTCGGTGATGTGGGCAACGATCGCTGGCTCGACTTGGTCTATGGGCAAGCAGGCGGTCGGTGGGGTGGCGACTTCGGCGATGGGGCGGTCGGTCGGGCTCGATGGCCGGGCGGCCACAGCGCCATGACCGTTGAGGTGACCACCACTCCTTCTCTCTCCCTCCGCCTCTCATCTCCTTCCGTCCTCTCTTTCTCTCCCACTCATCTCTCTCTTCTCACGCCGGCGTCGGCCATGGTGCATCCGCCACCATTGTGCTCCAAGCTCGGCCGCCTTCCTTCCAGATCCGCCATCACAGCAATTTCCCACCGGATCCGGCCAGATCCGAGCAAGTCCTCGCCGATGCGCCATTGCAAGGTCAGCCGTCAAGGCTTCGGCGTCGTGGGCGACGCCTCAGCCCTTCCAGCCTCGCCCGCCTCTCCTCCATGCCTCTTCATTTTCTCCTCCTTCGTCTCCTCGTGTGGCCCGCCTCCTGCCGCAGCCTTGATGTGGCCCCGAGCGCAGCTGTCGCCTCCCGATTCTCCTCCCTCCGCCATGGCCGGCCCCGCAAAAAAAGAAACATAGGATCGCGCATTGAATATTCTCAAATGCAGGGGTGTTCCTGCAAAAACAAAATGTTTCCTCATACTACCCACTTAAAATAGGACTGCGGGTTAATTTCGCAGAAACTGGGGGACTTTTTTGCAAAAAAGATCAATGACGGACAACCAGAAGCAATGGCTGGTTTATTAGTAGGGAAGATATATATATATATATATATATATATATATATATATATATATATAGGGAAAATCCATCAAAACACACGGTGGTAGATACCCCACATATCTAATATAATATCATGTGGTACTATATATACTATTTTATTATTTTAAATATGTTCATATACTATATTTAAGATTTTTCAAAGCAAATTATATGAAAAAATTGCATATGAGCCCATAATTTTTGTTATATTTATGAAATACGTATATATTTCTACGTAAAAAAGAGCATACTCAAAACCTGGTACATACTACCTAAACACTAGTATATATATACTACCTAATCATTGTTATATACTACATACTATCGAAACCGAGAGTATGTACGTGTAGTATGTAGTATATAACAATAATTAGGTAGTATATATACTAATTTTTAGGTAGTATGTACCATGTTTTGACTATGCTTTTTTTTACGTACAAATATGTACATATTTCATAAATATAACAAAAACTATGGGCTCATATGCAATTTTTTCATGTAACTTGCTTTGAAATATCTTAGATATATTATATGAACATATTTAAAATAATAAAATAGTATATATATAATACCACATGCTAGTATATAAGATATGTGTATCTACCATCTATAGTAGGATGATTTTCCCTATATATATATATATATATATATATATATATATATATATATATATATATATATATATATATAAAAGGTGCGTTCACCGCCGAAAAGGAAAAAAAATCTATCCGAGGTGGTATTAAATTCTTATGTGTTTGTCTACTACTAGAAAAAGAATTTTCATACATGGCCGCGCGCTGTAGCCCAATGAAGCCAGCCCACTTATTTTTCTGCCCACGTAGCTTAAAAATTCTATTTTTCGCACGGGGCAATAAATAGTCAGAGTTCGCACAAGACAAACAATAATGGGCTGGCCTGTTTATCTTTATTTCGGTGTTTTACTTCTATTTTTATTCTCCTTTTCCTATCTCTTTTTTCCCTTCCAAATTTACTTTTCTTTTAGAATTTCTTCATAAACTAAAAATTCTCAAAAAATGTTCAGAACTAAAAAACAAATTTTGGAAAATGTTCAGAATTCCAAAATTTTGTTGCTATTTTTAAAAATATTCGGAACATGCAAAAAGTTTCCCATTTTTGCAAAAAACATCATTGTTTAAGAATTATTCAAGATTTCTAAGAAGAAAATTGCATTTCAAAAAAGCCCCAAATTTGAAAATATTCTTGTTTAAGTGAAATTTTCAAAATTAAAAAAATTATTCGTGTATAAACGATGCACATTTTCTAAATATATTATGAATTTCAAAACATATTCCTGTTTTAAAAAATGTGCACAATTTCAAATAATGTTCATGCTTTTTAATAAAAAAAGTTGATGTTTTCAGAAAATGTTCGTGAATTTTAAAAGATGTTCGCTTTCACATTTCGTTCGCGCTTTTCAAAAGTGTACATAATTTTCAAATAAACGATTAGAATTTAAAAAATTGTTCATGTTTCCTAGAATATTCAAAAACTTCATACCTTAAAATAGCCTCGATTGAAAGGATTGAAAGGAAAAGTGGATTGAATAACTTGTGAGCCTTCTCTGGCATACGATGACGTAACAAAACTCTTAAATGCCCTTGATCAATGAATGAAAAAATAGCAGATTGATTCCTTCAACGCGGTGAAACCGAGAAGTTAAATGTTCCTTTTTCGTGCGCACACAAGGTTTTTGCTTGCACATATAATTCTAACAGACTTTAAATGCATACTATTTTTTCTCTCGATGCAACGCACGGGCATATGTGCTAGTAAATTATTAAAAAAAAGAGTATGGTCTGACTTGTGGGCCTATTAAGTTGAGCGTATGCAAGATTTTTTAGTTATTATGTACGTCAACAAACGATTCTAGAAGACGTAACCGTTGAATGTCAATCCAACGGCCGTCGTGTTTCTTCAATCTCTAATCTTCTTGCTCCAGCCGCCAAATCCAGCGCCGGCGGGACCGCCTGCTCCCGCCTCCCGTGGCCGGCTGTGCTGCCGCACATGCCTCACCGCCCCTACTACTCCCACCGCTGGGCAGGGCATCCCTCTACTCACCCACACCCCCTGTTATTCTGCGGCGACGACAACCTCACATCACAACCGAATCAGTGAACCCTCGTACTCCTCTCCGCGTGGGCATCCACTACCGCATCTTCGCCGGCTCCGCGTCGTCCCCTTCCTAGGTCTCGCCGTCCTCCACCGCCCTGGTGCTCTCGGCGCGGCGTGGTCAATGTGGTCAAGGAACGACTTCCATCGGAAGAGTACTGTACGTGGAGAGGCTGACAGCTGGGTCCATGACGGCCGCAAGGAAGTGCCTCCTTATTACATGCAAAATAATTATTCCTCCACTTGACACCAGGGACCCACCGGACGGGCCACCGTATTTCATGAAAAAAGCGTTTCCCCCCTGACTGTTGGGACCCACCAGCTACATCTTCGCACGCAAGGAAGTGCGTCCGGGCAAAACAAAAAACGATTCGCCCACCTGACTGCTGGGATCCACTAGCTACATATTCGCACGGAAGGAAGTGCCTAACAGTCGGGACCAGCTGGTCGAAGCGTACGTAGCGTTGTCATTCTGGTCGTAAACGTGTACGTACATCCTGGTCGATGTAGAGGCACGCACGTGTCGTAGTAGAGGCGCGCACGTGTTGTAGTAGAGGCGCGCACGTAGCATGTACACGTACGTACAACGGCCAGGGTGCAAGTAAAAAAATACGGCCACGTACGTACATACGGGCGTGGTCTCGAAACGCCTACTCGCGCATATGTACGGCCAGGGCTCGTGTACATGGCTGGGTCGAAACGGAGAAACTGCCTCGTTGTCGTGTTCATGGGGAGGCAACGGAATGCGTCGTGTTCATCGGGAGGCAACGGAACGCGTGGGAGCCAACCGGCTTGGACGGAACAGCCGATGGAAACGAGGCCTGGTGTACCGCAGAACGGAGGAAACGGCCTTGTGTTCGACCGGCCACGTTTCAAACGGGATCCTGTTCATCGGGAGGGGTGTGGCGTCTGCCAAAAGCGGAGGAAACAGACTTGTGTTGGACCTCCTACGGTCGAAACGGGGTCCTGTTGATCGGGAGGGGTGTGGCGTACCGCAAAACGGAGGAAACAGACTTGTGTTGGAGTGCTACGGTCGAAACAGGGGACCTGTTCATCGGGAGGGTTGTGGCGTACCGCAAAACGGGACTCCACGGAATACTGTTCATCTCCACCGTCGACCCCCTCCAGCCTCCACGGGCTATTGTTCATCCACCGTCGACCTCCTCCGGCCTCCACCGCATTTGTTCATCCACGGGCTCCTGTTCATCCAGCATCCACCGCGCGCTACTCCACCGGCTACTGTTCAACCAGCCCTCTCCACGGGATCCTGTTCAACCACCCCTCCACGGGCTACTATTCATCCAGCCCTCCATCGTCTACTGTTCATCCAGCCCTCCACGGGGTCGTCCTGTTCATCGAGCCCTCCACGGGGTCGTCCTGTTCATCGAGCCCTCCACGGGGTCCTGTTCATCCAGCCCCAACCGGCTCGATCGATCGGGGTCCTGTTCATCCAGAGGCAACACCACAGGGTCCTGTTCATCCACTACCACCGGGAACTGTTCATCCAACCCCCCCAGCAACATTCACTGTTCATCCAGAGGTAGCATTGATCGGCTTCAGTTAGCAGCAGTAGCGAAGGAATCGCTCGATCGGGTTCAGTAAACAGCCATCGATCGATTGCTCGGGTTCAATAACGCATAGCCTGCAGTGCAATCGCTCGGGTTCAGCAGGCGAACGCCTCGCTCGGGTTCATTTCAAGCCCAACGCCTCGCACCCACGTGCGTGCGTGTACGAGAGAAACGTGCAAACCTCCGTGCATCGCTCGGCCCCGACCAGCCGCCATAACCAGGAACACCCTGATATTTTCCTCGCCCTCGCTTCTACCACGGTTTTTTTTCCGTCATCGACGGCCCAAAGAATGTCATGCAGCTGTGTCTCCGGCCCGCCCAGGATGAAAAGCCAATTTTCTATCATGATATTTTTCATAGAAGTAGGAGCCCACCACATCTATGATGATACTGGGTTTTGTCACAATTATCGTCATAGAAGTGTCATAAGTATGACATAAAAAATTTCGTTTGGCCCAAAATTTCACGGATGTGTCTTTTTTTTGTAGTGCAAGGGAAGGTGGCAAATGAAAAAGCCAAAAGAACAAAAAGCAAGAGAAGTCGGAATTTGGCACAAGCATAACTCGTGCGAGAAATTAATTTACATATCAAACGGCCCTCGGCCAGCATTCAACGAAGTTTGAATACACCCCCAGCGGGTGGAACCTCGCAAATTTAACAAGTTTTGTTCGAGAGACTACAAAGCAGAAAAAGTTAAGATAAGATTGGCCGCCTAGGCCAAAGCAGCAGCAGGCAGATCCTGCAGGCTGGTGGAATCGGCGGCGTCGGCTGGTGGAGTGGCCGGCTGGCGAGTCTCGGCTTGGTCAGCATCGGTGGCAGTAGGCGCGGTCACACGCGGCTCGTTGCTCGAGGCTCGATCGAGCTGAGGCTAGACGTCTGCTCAGCCTTCCGGCGCGTCGTCTTCACCATCCTCGCCCTCCTCGTCTTCCCCATCGCCGCTGGAAGCGATCTCCTTCGCCGAGTCCTCGCCGTCCTCTAGGTTCAGCCCGAACCAGTCAGCCGGCACCTCGGCGCCTGGTTCGTCCAACGCGGGGATGAAGTTACCAGTGTTGGTGTACTCAGCAATCGCCGCCGCGCGTTGGGTGAGCGCAGGCCCCACTGCCACCAACTCCTCCATGGCTTCCTGCCGGAACGTGGCCAACTGGGCTAGGTTTAGCCCAGGATACCACGCCTTGACGAACTCCAAGGCCCGCCGTGCGCCAGCACGGGCTGCGGAGCCCTTCCACGCTGATACGTCTCCAACGTATCTATATTTTTTGATTGTTCCATGCTATTATATTATCTGTTTTGGATGTTTAATGGGCTTTATTATGCACTTTTATATTATTTTTGGGACTAACCTATTAACCGAAGGCCCAGTGCAAATTGCTGTTTTTGCCTATTTCAAGTTTGTGAGAAAAAGGAATATCAGACGGAATCCAAATGGAATGAAACCTTCGGGAGAGTTACTTTTGGAAAAATGCAATCCAGGAGACTTGGAGTGGACTTCAAGGAAGCAACGAGGCAGGGAGGTGCGCCCAGGGGGTTAGGTGCGCCCCCACCCTTGTGGGCCCCTCGTGGCTCCACTGACCTACTTCTTTCGCCTATATATACTCATGTACCCCGAAAACATCCGAGAGCACCACAAAACCCTATTTCCACCGCCGCAACCTTCTGCATCTGCGTGAGATCCCATCTTGGGGCCTTTTCGGCCTCTGCTTTGGAGGGGAATCGATCATGGAGGGGTTCTACATCAACACCATAGCCTCTCTGATGATGTGTGAGTAGTTTACCACAGACCTTCTGGTCCATAGTTATTAGCTAGATGGCTTCTTCTCTCTCTTTGGATCTCAATACAAAGTTCTCCTCGATTCTCCTGGAGATCTATTCGATGTGATTCTTTTTGCTGTGTGTTTGTCGAGATCCGTTGAATTGTGGGTTTATGATCAAGATTATCTATGAACAATATTTGGTTCTTCTCTAAATTCTTATATGTAGGATTTGTTATCTTTGCAAGTCTCTTCGAATTATCAGTTTGGCTTGGCCTACTAGATTGATCTTTCTTGCAATTGGAGAAGTGCTTAGCTTTGGGTTCAATCTTGCGGTGTCCTTTCCCAAAGGATGTTAGGGCATCAAGGCACGTATTGTATTGTTGCCATCGAGGATAAAAGATGGGGTTTATATCATATTGCTTGAGTTTATCCCTCTACATCATGTCATCTTGCCTAATGCGTTACTCTGTTCTTATGAATTTAATACTCTAGATGCATGCTGGATAGCGGTCGATATGTGGAGTAATAGTAGTAGATGCAGAATCATTTCGATATACTTGTCGCGGACGTGATGCCTATATTGAAAGTGCAACTATCCCTAGGTGGTTTTGGTAATTCCTAACAACATATAGCTCATTGAGCTAACATTATTCCAAGATAAATATTTTAGGAAAAGCTCAATGAATGGCATGGCATGGATGAGAAAAGTGGACCCCTCAAAATACTAAGGATAAAAGGATTGGCTCAAGCTCAAAGCTCAAGACTCTACATTTTATATTTTAGTGATCCAAGATCACATTGAGTCTATAGGAAAAGCCAATACTATCAAGGAGGGATGAGGTGTTGCTTAATGAGGTTCTTGCTTCATAGTGCTTAGTGATATGCTCCAAAACCCTCAACTACTTTCCCACATCCACATATGACCTAAACCAAAAGTCAAACTCGGCCCCACCGATTCTTTCTATCCGGCGCCACCGAGTTCAGATGTCATAGCAACTGCCACAAACCCTAGGCAAATCGGTCTCACCGATAGGGATCACGGTCTCACCGAGATGGGATTGTAATCTCTCTGTTTCCCTTCGTAACGTTTCGGTCCCACCGAGATGAGCGATCGGTCCCACCGAGATTGCAATGTAAACTCTCTGTTTCCCTTTTGTAACATTTCGGTCTCACTGAAATGAGCGAATCGGTCCCACCGAGTTTACCTGACCAACTCACTAAAATTGGTCCCACCGAGTTTGTGTAATCGATCTCACCGAGATTACGTTATGCCCTAACCCTAACCATATCGGTCCTACCGAGTTGCAAGTCGGTCCCACCGAAAATCCTAACGGTCACTAGATTTGCTGAATCGTCCGACCAAGTTTAACAATTCGGTCCCACTGAGTTTGGCAAGTTGTGTGTAACGGTTAGATTTTGTGTGGAGGCTATATATACCCCTCCACCTCCTCTTCATTCGTGGAGAGAGCCATCAGAACGAACCTACACTTCCAACTTACATTTTCTGAGAGAGAACCACCTACACTTGTGTTGAGACCAAGATATTCCATTCCTACCATATGAATCTTGATCTCTAGCCTTCCCCAAGTTGCTTTCCAATCAAATCTTCTTTCCACCAAATCCAAATTGTGTGAGAGAGAGTTGAGTGTTGGGGAGACTATCATTTGAAGCACAAGAGCAAGGAGTTCATCATCAACACACCATTTGTTACTTCTTGGAGAGTGGTGTCTCCTAGATTGGCTAGGTGTCACTTGGGAGCCTCCGACAAGATTGTGGAGTTGAACCAAGGAGTTTGTAAGGGCAAGGAGATCGCCTACTTCGTGAAGATCTACCGCTAGTGAGGCAAGTCCTTCATGGGCGGCGACCATGGTGGGATAGACAAGGTTGCTTCTTCGTGGACCCTTCGTGGGTGGAGCCCTCCATGGACTCAAGGCAAGCTGTTACCCTTCGTGGGTTGAAGTCTCCATCAACGTGGATGTACGATAGCACCACCTATCGGAACCACGACAAAACATCCGTGTCTCGATTGCGTTTGAATTCTCCAAACCCTTCCCTTTACATTCTTGCAAGTTGCATGCTTTACTTTCCGCTGCTCATATACTCTTTGCATGCTTGCTTGAATTGTGTTAAGATTGATTGACTTGTGCTAAGTTAGCTAAAATCTGCCAAAGACTAAAATTGGGAAAATGATAAGTTTTTATTTGGTCAAGTAGTCTAATCACCCACCTCTAGACATACTTTCGATCCTACAAGTGGTATCAGAGCTGTGGTCTCCATTTGCTTTGATTTCCATAGCTTTTGGTAGTCATAGCCTTGGTTTCACAACCTAGGAGAGTATGGCGTCTAGCGAGGGAAATTATCACCGTAGAGGTCCTTACTTTGATGGTACTAATTTTGCTAGTTGGAAGCATGAGATGAAAATGCATATTCTTGGACATAACCCCGCCGTTTGGGCTATTGTGTGTATTGGCTTGCAAGGTGAATTCTTTGATGGGAGAGAACCGAACCGTGAAGCTACCGTGGAAGAGTTGAAGATGCTGCAATACAAAACTCAAACTTGTGATATCTTCTTCAACGGATTGTGCCCCGAAGAATTCAACAAAATCAGCCGTCTTGAGAATGCAAAGGAAATTTGGGATACTTTGATTGATATGCATGAAGGTACCGACTTC
Source organism: Aegilops bicornis (assembly GCA_021605145.1). Taxonomy (NCBI): domain Eukaryota; kingdom Viridiplantae; phylum Streptophyta; class Magnoliopsida; order Poales; family Poaceae; genus Aegilops; species Aegilops bicornis. The sequence goes on from CM038675.1 coordinate 705,814,607, forward strand.
GTCAAGGAATCCAAGTTGGATGTGCTTCAAAGTCAACTTGACAAGTTCAAAATGAAGGATGATGAAGGTGTCGCTGAAATCTACTCTAGGCTTGCTCTTATCACAAATGAGATCGCCGGCTTAGGAAGTGAAGAGATGACCAACATATTCATCATCAAGAAGATCCTAAGAGCCTTGGATGGAAAATATGATACTGTGTGCACATTGATCCAAATGATGCCCAATTACAAAGATCTCAAGCCAATGTAAGTCATTGGAAGAATTGTTGCTCATGAGATGTTACTCAAGGATAAGGAGGAACTTCACAACAAATCAAGTGGTGCTTACAAAGCCTCATGTGAAGCCCCCAAATCATCAAGTGAGAAACAAACCTTCAATGAAGAATTGAGCTTAATGGTGAAGAAGTCCAACAAATTCTACAAGAGTAGAAGCAAAGAGAGAAGCTCCAAGTCAAGGTCCTACAATGACAAAAGATCTTCTAGTCGAGAGCGTAATTGCTACAATTGTGGAAGACCCGGACACTGTTCCAATGAGTGTACGGCACCCTACAAAAGAAGAGAAGAATCACCTAAGAGGAGAAGTAGAAGAGAAGAATCACCACCAAGAGAGGAGGAGTAGAGATGATCGAAGAACATCCCGGAGAAGCAAGGATTCAGAAAGGAAGGACAAGTCATCAAGGAGCTACACAAAACGAAGACATCAAGCTCATGTTGGTGAATGTGTATCCGGCTCCGACTCCGACAATCACTCTGAGAGACGCTATCACTCCGACTCCGAATATAATCAAGATGAAGGTGTTGCCGGTCTAGCACTTGTGTCAACCAACTCCTACGAAATATTTGATTCACCAAATGAAGGAATTGGAAGATACTTCATGGCCAAAGGCCCAAAGGTATCACACCCCGATTATGTTGATTTCAATAGCGATGAAGATGACTTGTTAGGTGATGATGATTTACTTGTTGACAACTCTAGTGATGAATACTATGATGAAACGTCAATTAATCATGCTAATCAAGATAAAACGAATGACAATGATAAGGAGAAGATTGAGCTTCTAACTAAAGAACTAAACACTCTTAAATTAGCTCATGAAACTATCTTAGAAGATCATCGAGAACTTTCAAGGACTCATGAGAAGTTACGCTTTGAAAAGCTCAACCTTGAGCAAGAGCATGAGTTCTTAAAGGCAATTAATGATGATATTCGTAAGAAAAGTTCTTCTTACATTGCCAAGCGTTTACTCTTATCTACTTACATGCCTCAAGTCAAGTCTAGTAACAAGAACAAGAAGGATTCTTCCTCTAGTAGTAACAATAATCATGCTAAATCCAATGTTGTTGCTTCTAGTAGTTCTCTTGATTCCACTAATGTTTCTCTTAGCCAAGTTACACTTGAGCAAGAAAATAGCTTATTGAAGGGAATTATAGAGAAAGGTGTTTACAAGAGCCTTGCCGGGAGTAAGCAATTTGAGGAAATTGTATGCAAGCAAGGAAGGCATCGGAAGAATCAAGGTGTTGGTTTTGAACGAAAGTTCAATGCCAATGGAGTTGAGTGGGAAGAAGATCAATACCCCAAGACGAAGTTTGTTCCTCAACAAGAGAAGTATGATCCTACTTTCTTCAAGGGGACACAAGCCCAAGATGATCTTCCACCACAAGACCACAAACAAAAAGGCAAGGACAAGCTTCAAGAAGAGATTGATGCATTTGAAGAAGCTCCAAAGGCCTTAGTCAAGTGGGTTCCCAAGACTACGTCAAGCTCTACTTCATCTAGTACAACTACAACTCCAAGGATTCCCATCAACATGATGTGGGTCCCGAAGAGGAAGAACTCGAGAGTTCTTGAGGGTGACTCCGCCAACATATTTCACTCATATCATTTTGGCAATAACTAGTGCAATCAACTTCCATATCTTGCACTAGTTCAAGGAGTCACAAACCCTCTTGTTGGTAAGACAAGGGACAAGGTAACCTAATGCTCTCATAGACATCATCTTGTGTGTGCATCACTCTATGTCTATGGATATCCTTGTTTGTTCCTTGTGGGACTAAACCGTGTAGGTATTGAAAGTGCAACTCACTCCAAAGGATTGCTCCAAATGATCTACATCAACATTGAGCATCCACATCTTCAACACCTACATGAAGTCATCATCGACAAAACCCAAGGTTAGTTCATCCCTCTAAGGGGGGATCTCACATCTAAGGGGAGCTTTACTCTAAGAATTGAGCTAAAGCAACTCTATTGGTGTGAACACAACAACGCATTATGTAAAAGTGGTAACCCCACTTGAGCTTAAACGATGAGTATGACCTACGATCAAATGTTCTCATTTGACTCCTAAGTCAATATACTCATATATAGATGACCTAGTCATCGCCAATTGCTTGATAGATGCTAGAATTGGTTGTGCATGCTTCGCCACATATTTCATTTGCCATTTTATTGTGTGAGCATGTTGGTTGCATATTTTACTCATTCGAGGACATCCACTTGTTGTTTTGATTGATTGGTTTCTTTTTCTTTTGCCAAGTGGATGTACAAGAATGCCTAAGAACCTTCTCTAGCTATGTATGCTTTTCTTGTCTCAAACACTATTCATGCTACATCACAAAATTTGATCAAGTCAGATTCAAACCATTCTGTGTGAGGAGCACTTGGAGTCCCCGATTCGTCATAGACTTAAACTTCCAAAACTTCTTTGTGCGTTTCGGTTTGACCGATTCCCATTTCGGTCATACCGAGATCACTGAGTCGATCTAGGTTTTCAATCTTGATGCAACCGATTTGAACTTTTCGGTCACACCGAGTTGTTGTAACTGCAAGCAGTTATGCATCTCGATGCCACCGAGTTGTTCCACTCGGTCACACCGACAGGGTCGGGCTATATATACCCACGGGCAAAACTTTGGAAATTTTCTCCGAACTCTTTCGCCCGCGCTCAGCCTGCTCTGCCTCCAGGGTCTCTGAATCGTCCTCCTCGTCGCCAGCTGCCTCCGCCACTCCTCCGCCCGCCAACAGGAATCATCCCCACCGTTGCCGCCGTAGCGAGTTCATCGCCGAACTAGGGTATGAACTCGATCACTGTGCTATCCCAATCTGATTCCTAGCACATTGTGTTCGCCATGAATCTTGCCACGATTGAAACAATCTTATCTAGTCAAAACACCATGTAGATTAGAGATGAATTGAAAATTTAGGGTTAGGTTTCCTTGAAACCATCTCGACCAACCGAGTTGTAGAACTTCGGTACCACCGATTCGGCTAAGGCCATTGCACATGTAATTCTCGATACCGAGAATTGCAAATCGGTGTGACCAAGTTCAGACTTTGTGAAACCCTAGCAGTCTCGGTGCCACTGAATCGTGACTCGGTCGACCGAGTTCACTAGTTTAGGTTCCAAAAGCTGCTTCGGTATCACCGAGTTTACAAATCGGTAGATCCGAAATGCTTTCTCGTGGAAAACTAAAATAAAGTTTTGACTCATTCTTTTGCAAAACCTCAGATTTTGTGATGCTCATCCACTCTATCTCATCTCTATCTTCTCACGTGGTCTGTTGTCGGTGTTTGCAATATGTCCGATCAAAGTGACATCCGAGCAGGGGAAGAGGAGCAGGTTCAAGTGAGTGAGGGCACTAGTCCCTCTAGCAGCTATGATGATGGCAGCAGGAGCACCAAGCAACCTACCCAAAGCTACCACGGGGCCAGAAGAAGAGAACCTCGAATCGAGGATGAAGACTATGTGGCTGTTGAGGATGAGGCCACTTCCAAGAAGAAGGTGCTCAAGAAAGAATATGGCTCAGCTGCAGCCACTAAGCCTGGTATGAAGACCAAATCACCTGCCAAAAGGATTCCCATGTCTAAAGCCAGAGCCTCCACTCAAGCATCTTTGGAAACTGAACCCAAAGAGGCTGCCGCAGAAGGGAATAAGAGGAAGGAAAGGGTCAAGAAGACCATGGCCAGGTTTGTTGGAAAGCCTTCCATGATGGAAGAGGAAGAAGAAGAAGAGGATGCTTCACCTGCACCCAAAGCTCAGAAGCTTATGGGTGATGCCATCAGGTCAGGGGCTGCTTCATCAAAGCCCAAAGAAGCACCCAAGGCTGCCTCCAAGCCCAAGATCGCACCTAAGAGGAATACCAGAGCATTCCAATTCTTTGAGAAGAACAAGGCCCCAAAGGTTCAAACTGCTGTCAAGAGGAAGATGATGAAGAGCATGTATTGAGAAAATTGAAGCCTAAAATTCGAGATCATAATGATGCCCATCCTGTAGCTGAGAACATGAAGCTGAGAAAGGATGCAGGACTCAGACAGTGGAGGTTGACTGATCCTTATGCAGTCAGGAGGAGAACTGTCAGAGACTACGGGTTCCACACAAAGGAACAAGCAGGATTTCTATGAGACAGTCTTTGCTGGACAAGAAGCCAATAGTGTGTGACATGAGATGGGTGAACTGGGAATACATCAAGGAGAATGAAGAAAACTATCCTGGTGTGTATGACATCTTCAGTGCTTGTGGAGTGGCAGACTTTGTTGGGCAGAAGCTCACAAAGTGGAATGATGAGCTAATAATGCAATTCTACTCCATAGCACACTTCTATCCAGAAGGCAGGATAATATGGGTGTCTGAAGGTACTAGGTACCAATCATCAATTGAAGAATGGGCTAATCTGATCAATGCACCTAAGGAGAAAGAGGATGACTTGGATGTCTATGCCAAGAAGAAGATGGATCACAACACTATGGCACATATGTACAAGTAGATCCCAGATGTCGCTATTGAAACACACAAGTTTGGATCAAGACATTACCTTCGTCAGATCGCCAACCATCAACTGGATCCTTAGGCACACTCTTTTGCCCAAGTCGGTGATCACAACATGATCAGAGGCCATGCAATAAATCTGCTACACTTATTTGATGTGCCACAAAAGTTCAAGGTCATGAGTCTTATAGTTGAAACTATCAAGAGGACAGTTGCTGACCAAAAGAGAAGTTGTGGGTATGCCCCACAGATCCAGGAGCTGATTAACTCCAAGATGGGCACATACTTGTTGGACAAGGATCATATGCCTATCTATCCAGATTTTGAGGACAACCAAGTGGTTATGGATGAAGATGAACCATCTTCTGTGCAAGCACAAGCAAAGAAGGAGAAGGCAAGGGCTGAGAAGGCTGCCAAGATGCCAACAATGGAAGAGGCATCTCAGTACTTCCTGAAGAGCAAACAGGATCAGCTTGGCTACTTGATTGCATCCACGCTGAGGATTGAGAAGGGGTTGGCCACCTTGACTCAAAACCAGGAGAGCCTGGAGAGGATCATGGAGCAGAAGTTCTATGACTTGGATGTGAAGGTAATCGAGATCCAAATGTTGTTGAGCAACTCCAGGATGATATGCAGGGGAGGAAGGGCAAGACAACCACTGAGGCATTTGCCAGAGTGCCTAGAGCTCAAAGGTCAGCAGCAGTGCCAGTGACAAACACCAGAGCCACTTCATCTGCACCAGCTACAGCCCCAATGCAACCAGCTCTAGCACCTACTCCACCAGCTCCATCCACATCTCTGAAGTCTTCGTCCAAGGAGCCATCTCTACACCACCACCTGAAGATCAAGCCTGAGAGACGATTTAGTGCTATCCATTTTCTATGAACTTTTTGGCAACTTGTTGCCAAAGGGGGAGAAAAATGTATAGATCATAGGCTTTGAGAGAGAGCGTTGCCTTTTATTCTCTCTTGCTTTGGTGGTTGAACTTTATTTGCTTGATTGAGATACCTTACATGCATGTGATACTTGGATGATCATGTGTTTGATCATATGCTACATTAATGCTTGTTGGATGACATTATCCTTTTATCTCTATATGATCATTCACTTTGCTTGGTGATGAGTGCATGCATTCTATTGTTGTCATTTTGAGCGCTCCACCAAGATGTATGTGACATGGAAGAGTAACCCATGAGCCTAACTCTTAGTGCATTTGCAGTCCAAAGCAAATCTTAAACTATGCACAAATTTAGGGGAGCTCTTGCTTTTCACATACTTCTCAAAGCGACAATGTTTTTCACTCTTATTATCAATTGTCGAGCTTTGATCTATATGTTGTCATCAATTACCAAAAAGGGGGAGATTGAAAGTGCAACTATCCCTAGGTGGTTTTGGTAATTCCTAACAACATATAGCTCATTGAGCTAAAATTATTCCAAGATAAATATTTCAGGAAAAGCTCAATGAATGGCATGGCATGGATGAGAAAAGTGGACCCCTCAAAATACTAAGGATAAAAGAATTGGCTCAAGCTCAAAGCTCAAGACTCTACATTTTATATTTTAGCTATCCAAGATCACATTGAGTCTATAGGAAAAGCCAATACTATCAAGGAGGGATGAGGTGTTGCTTAATGAGGTTCTTGCTTCATAGTGCTTAGTGATATGCTCCAAAACCCTCAACTATTTTCCCACATCCACATATGACCTAAACCAAAAGTCAAACTCGGCCCCACCGATTCTTTCTATCCGGCGCCACCGAGTTCAGATGTCATAGACACTGCCACAAACTCTAGGCAAATCGGTCTCGCCTATAGGGATCTCGGTCTCACCGAGATGGGATTGTAATCTCTCTGTTTCCCTTCGTAACGTTTTGGTCCTACCGAGATGAGCGATCGGTCCCACTGAGATTGCAATGCAAACTCTCTGTTTCCCTTTTGTAACATTTCGGTCTCACCGAAATGAGCGAATCGGTCCCACCGAGTTTACCTGACCAACTCTCTGTTTAGCTTATTACCAAAATAGGTCCCACCGAGTTTGTGTAATCGGTCTGACCGAGATTACGTTATGCCCTAACCCTAACCATATCGGTCCTACCGATTTGCATGTCGGTCCCACCGAAAATCCTAACGGTCACTAGATTTGCTGAATCGGTCCAACCGAGTTTAACAATTCGGTCCCACCGAGTTTGGCAAGTTGTATGTAACGGTTAGATTTTGTGTGGAGGCTATATATACCCCTCCACCTCCTCTTCATTCATGGAGAGAGCCATCATAACGAACCTACACTTCCAACCTACATTTTCTGAGAGAGAACCACCTACACTTGTGTTGAGACCAAGATATTCCATTCCTACCATATGAATCTTGATCTCTAGCCTTCCCCAAGTTAATTTCCACTAAAATCTTCTTTCCACCAAATCCAAATCCCGTGAGAGAGAGTTGAGTGTTGGGGAGACTATCATTGAAGCACAAGAGCAAGGAGTTCATCATCAACACACCAATTGTTACTTCTTGGAGAGTGGTGTCTCCTAGATTGGCTAGGTGTCACTTGGGAGCCTCCGACAAGATTGTGGAGTTGAACCAAGGAGTTTGTAAGGGCAAGGAGATCGCCTACTTCGTGAAGATCTACCGCTAGTGAGGCAAGTCCTTCGTGGGCGACGGCCATGGTGGGATAGACAAGGTTGCTTCTTCAGGACCCTTCGTGGATGGAGCCCTCCGTGGACTCACAAGAACCGTTACCCTTCGTGGGTTGAAGTCTCCATCAACGTGGATGTACGATAGCACCACCTATCGGAACCATGACAAAAACATCCGTGTCTCCAATTGCGTTCCAAACCCTTCCCTTTACATTCTTGCAAGTTGCATGCTATACTTTCCGCTGCTCATATACTCTTTGCATGCTTGCTTGAATTGTGTTAAGATTGCTTGACTTGTGCTAAGTTAGCTAATATCTGCCAAAGACTAAAATTGGGAAAAGTATAAGTTTTTATTTGGTCAAGTAGTCTAATCACCCCCCCTCTAGACATACTTTCGATCCTACAGATATACACGTTCATGCCTAGATATTCACATAACTATGCGCTTTTCTATCAATTGCTCGACAGTAATTTGTTCACCCACCGTAGATTATGCTATCTTGAGAGAAGCCGCTAGTGAAACCTGTGGCGGCCGGGACTATTTCCATCATATAAGTTTCTGATCTATTTTATTTTGCAATATTTACTTTCCAATCTATATCATAAAAATACCAAAAACATTTATCTTATTATCTCTATCAGATCTCACTTTTGCAAGTGGCCGTGAAGGGATTGACATCCCCTTTATCGCGTTTGTTGCAAGGTTCTTATTTGTTTGTGCAGGTACAAGGCGACTTGCGTGTAACCTCCTACTGGATTGATACCTTGGTTCTCAAAAACTGAGCGAAATACTTACGCTACTTTGTTGCATCACCCTTTCCTCTTCAAGGGAAAACCAACGCATGCTCGAGAGGTAGCAAGAAGGATTTCTGGCGCTGTTGCCGGGGAGGCTTACACCAAGTCAAGTCAAGATTTGATCTCCCAGCAACTAGCCATTTTTGGCGCCATTGTCGGGGAGATCTATGCACAAGTCAAGACATACCAAGTACCCATCACAAACTCTTATCCCTCACATTACATTATTTGCCATTTGCCTCTCGTTTTCCTCTCCCCCACTTCACCTTTGCCTTTTCTTCACCCCTCATCCGTTCGATCTTTTGTTTTCTTGTGCTACCATGTGCCTTCTATTTGCTTGCATCTTTTCTTTCTAAAAATCTATTGATATGGATCCACTTAAAGTGTTCTACTTGGATCATCTTCGATCTATATGTGCTCGTGTTGAAACCCCAACTAGTTTAGTTGAGGGAAAATCTTTAGATGAGCATGCTCATTTTGTGCGTCATCATTTGTCTGAAAAGGCGAAGCCCTTATAGTATCAAATAAATAATTTGCTATGCTATGCTTGGAATCGTTGTGAAATTTATGACTTTACTTGTTGCTCTAAGAAATCTAAAAAACACCTTCCCTACCTATGCGAGTTTAATGATAATGAAATCTTATCTTCTTATGGAAAGGGTGTTTACAGTTACTATGTTATCGAACAAATTGAAGAATTTGTCGTTTTTAAGGGTGCTCATGAAGTTGCTTCTTTGATTGAAAAGTGTGATATTACTCTCTACAAATCTGAAAATTCCGACATACTTAAATATTGCTATGAAAACTATGCTCATAATGCCTATGTTAAGGAATTTATTGAGAGAATGACCGTTGCTTTGGAAGAAAATAATGATATGCAAGAATCTATAGATGATTATGATTCCGATGATTTGATTGAAATATCCCTTGATGAACTTGATGCTTGCTATTCTTGTGGCCATGATGCCAATATTTATGAAGACGAATTTGCTATAGTTCCTTATGTTAAACATGAGATCGTTGCTATTGCACCCATACTTGATAGTTCCTTCGATGAAAAGCATGATTGCAATGATGTTACTATAAATTCTCTTAATGTCAATTGTGCTAATAATATGCAAAACCCTAAGCTTGGGGATGCTAGTTTTGCTATGTCTACTACTTGTTGCAATGATCATGATTGGGGTGATTCTTCTTATGATTTTGAAAATTTATTTAAGCCCCATGATGAATATGATATTGATCACAGTGTTTGAAATATTATTGAAAGTGGATTTGGAAGAGTGTCAACTTTAGATCCCACATATTTGGAGAATGTTCAATCTTATGATTTTTTTTGATAAAAGTGGGTTTGAAGAGGTCATGACTGTGGATGTGGATTGTGTTGAAAATATTTTATGTGATAGATATTTCGTTGAATTTGCTTATGATTGTACATTAAATTATTGTGAGAGAGGAAAATATGGTTGTAGAAATTTTTATCTGTCGGGGCAGGCTGATCTGGCCCACGAACACCTATGGGGCCGGCGGACCGAGCCCCTTTCGGTTCGGCGGGGAGCGGAGGTCGCACGAAGAGCAGATCGAGGCGAAGCACGCGAGAGGTTTACCCAGCTTCGAAGCTCTCCGGAGAGATAATACTCCTACTGCTGCATGTCTAGGTGTATTGCGTTCTTGCTCGGGAGCACTCGAGTGCTACAATACACACGAGCTGCTAACGAGACTGAGCGTGGGGAGAATCGACGACCAACCCTTTCTACGCTATGCATGGGCCTCCTTTTATATGCTCAAGGGCTCCGGCAGGTGGCAACGTGACAGGGGTACAAATGGAAAAATAGTGGTTGGTACACCTACTTGTACAAAGGTACGATGTACTATACCTAACCACGGCGAGGGGACAAAGGCATTAAATGCCCATCTAGTCGCCCTAACAAAGTGCAAACAGGACCGTCGGGCGCCACCGTTCGCCACGATGGCAAACTTGTCAAGACTGCTTGCCACCTCACACCGGGCTGCACACCTCTCGCCACGCACGCTGGAAAGGTCCTGTATGCGACACGTTAGTGGATGTCTTTGGAGCGTAGGTACAGAGAGGTGGTCTGCCGCGGCAAGCGCCTTGCCGCGGTTGTTGTCTTGTCGCGCCCGGAAGCTTGTCGCTCACCAGGCCTTCCCGGCAAGCTCCTCTTGCCGGGGCCTTGTCTAGTATGTGCCTTGGGTGGCCTTCCCGGCAAGCTCCTCTTGCCGGGGCCTTGTCTCCTTGGCTTAAATACTTTGTTCTTGAATGGCTCCAAAGGAACCACGGAGGATCTTGGCGGTCATCCGGTAAGCCCTGCCGCGAAGGGCTGCAACTGCCCGTGCACAAGTTCGGGATACTAGGGTACCCCTACTCTAGTACACAGACATTATCTTACTAAATTACCCCTCGTCATGTTGAGATTGCTATCATCTCTTTCTTCTTCCTTGCACATGCTAGTTTTTGCTTGGTATGATAATTTGTTTGCCTATAAGATGCCCATGCATAGGGAGTATGTTAGACTTAGATATGTTTGTCACGTGTTCTATGATGCTCTCTTTGTGCTTTAATTCTTGTCTTTCATGTGAGCATCATTGAAAACTCAATGCCTAGTTAGGGGCGTTAAACGATAGCGCTTGTTGGGAGGCAACCCAACTTTATTTTTGTTTCTTGATTTTTGTTTCTGTTTAGTAATAAATAATCCATCTAGACTCTGGTTAGATGTGGTTTTATGTTTTAATTAGTGTTTGTGCCAAGTAAAACCTATAGGATCTTCTTGGGTAACAATTCTTTGATCTTGCTGAAAAAATCAGAAACTTTATGCTCACAAAAACAATTCTTAAAAATCACCAGAAATGTGATAAAATACTGATTCAAATTGCAGTAGATCAATAATAAAATTATCTATGTCTTTCTATTTTGGTAGAATGTTTTAGTTACAGAAAGTTTGCGTTTGATACAGATTACTACAGACTGTCTGTTTTTGACAGATTCTGTTTTTCGTGTGTTGTTTGCTTATTTTGATGAATCTATGGCTAGTATCGGGGGGTATGAACCATCGAGAAGTTGGAATACAGTAGGTTTAACACCAATATAAATAAATAATGAGTTCATTAAAGTACCTTAAAGTGGTGGTTTGTTTTATTTCGCTAACGGAGCTCATGAGATTTTCTGTTGAGTTTTGTGTTTTGAAGTTTTCAAGTTTTTGGGTAAAGATTTGATGGATTTTGGAACAAGGAGTGGCAAGAGCCTAAGCTTGTGGATTCCCAAGGCACCCCAAGGTAAAATTCAAGGACAACCAAAAGCCTAATCTTGGGGATGCCCCGGAAGGCATCCCCTCTTTCGTCTTCGCCTATCGGTAACTTTACTTGAGGCTATATTTTTATTCACCACATGATATGTGTTTTACTTGGAGCGTCTTGTATGATTTGAGTCTTTGATTTTTAGTTTACCACAATCATCCTTGCTATACACACCTTTTGAGAGAGACACACATGAATCAGAATTTATTAGAATACTCTATGTGCTTCACTTATATCTTTTAAGCTAGATAATTTTGCTCTAGTGCTTACTTGTATCTTTTAGAGCATGGTGGTGGTTTTATTTTATAGAAAATATTGATCTCTCATGCTTCACTTATATTATTTTGAGAGTCCTATAGAACAGCATGGTAATTTGCTTTGGTTATAATATTAGTCCTAATATGATAGGCATCCAAGATGGGTATAATAAAAGCTTTCATAAAAAGTGCATTGAATACTATGAGAAGTTTCATACTTGATGATTGTTTTGAGATATGAAGATGGTGATATTAGAGTCATGCTAGTTGAGTACTTGTGAATTTGAGAAATACTTGTTCTAAAGTTTGTGATTCCCGTAACATGCGCGTATGGTGAACCGTTATGTGATGAAGTCGGAACATGATTTATTTATTGATTGTCTTCCTTATGAGTGGCGGTCGGGGACGAGTGATGGTCTTTTCCTACCAATCTATCCCCCTACGAGCATGTGCTTAGTACTTCGTTTTCGATAACTAATAATTTTTTGCAATAAGTATGTGAGTTCTTTATGACTAATGTTGAATCCATGGATTATACGCACTCTCACCCTTCCACCATTTCTAGCCTCTCTTGTGCCACGCAACTTTCGCCGGTACCATACACCCACCATTACCTTTCTCAAAACAGCCACCATACCTACCTGTTATGGCAGTTCCATAGCCATTCCGAGATATATTGCCATGCAACTTTCCACCATTATGTTTATTATGACACGCTTCATCATTATCATATTGCTTTGCATGATCATGTAGTTGACATTGTATTTGTGGCAAGGCCACCATTCATCATTCATACATGTCAATCTTGATTCATTGCATATCTCAGTACACCGCCGGAGGCATTCACATAGAGTCATATTTGTTCTAAGTATCGAGTTGTAATTCTTGAGTTGTAAGTAAATAAAAGTTTGATGATCTTCATTATTAGAGCATTGTCCCATGTGAGGAAAGGATGATGGAGACTATGATTCCCCCACAAGTCGGGATGAGACTCCGGAGGAAAAGTAAATAAAGAGAAAAGGAGGCCATAAAAAAAGAGAAGGCCCAAAAAAAATAAAAAAAAGAGAGAGAAAAAGAGAGAAGGGGCAATGCTACTATCCTTTTACCACACTTGTGCTTCAAAGTAGCACCATGATCTTCATGATAGAGAGTCTCCTATGTTGTCACTTCCATTTACTAGTGGAATTTTACATTATAGAACTTGGCTTGTATATTCCAATGATAGGCTTCCTCAAAATGCCCTATGTCTTCATGAGCAAGCGAGTTGGATGCACACCCACTCACTACTAGGGAAAAGCCTAGCAGCGACACGAGTTTTAGGTACATTAGTAGCGCGGGGACCGACGCTATTAATAAGGCGCTACAGCTAACACTTAGCAGCAGCGCGTGGGCGCCCACGCTACTGGTATACAAGTGTAGCAGCAGCGTTCTTCGTGGAAGCTCGCTACTGCTAATAGCTCTAGCGTGCTTGGACTGGACGCGCTACTGCTACTGTCACACTGCTGCTAACTTTCTCCACTCGCTACTGCTAATTTTAGTAGTTTTTGTTTTTTTTCTGCATATTTATTTTGTATTTGAGCTGCTTTATACAAGAATCTTAAGCAGATACAAATGTCATCATGATACACATACAAATGGCTGCGAGGCCACAAATGTAATCATAGCATATACATACAAATAGTCTCATCATAATCATCATCCAACACAAAGTGGTATCTCGTCATCATCTCGAAAAATAGCGATACAAGTCTCGATTACTTGCAACTACATCGTCATCCATCTAAACAATGATATACGTGAGAAGAGCTATCACTTTGAGTGAGAGCGGAACTATGCAGTACATGAGTTCATATCCCTCTCTCGCATTAGCGTGAACCCAAACTAACTACTTCCTGTCGCTCGGAAACCGAAAATCGGTACACGTGGGCCTGACATTCCAGCCACTCATCGTATATATACTCCTGGCGTAGCACTTCTTCACCATCGATGATCTATGCACATGCATCGCCACATGAGTCGACGATATGCAACATATATAGTTGAGCAACAGAAAGAGACATACTTGGCAAAAATAGAAGCAACATATCATAAGCATAAATAACAAAGTTGATCGTACCCAAAATGCCCTAACTAGAGTGATCGTCGCTAGTCGAGGAGGACAGTTTAATTACATCACCAATAAAGTTTCGTCGTGCGTAACTAAAAGTTTCGTCATACATAATGTATGGACTAAACGGACACATTGTCATATATCGACAATCACTCCAACATGTCGTGCCATCCATCCAAGTCAGGGAGATAGTCCCCGAGCCTAGCGAAAGGCTTCAGGTCAAGATGCTGAGAGGCTACCCGTGTTCGGACGTCTTCCCGTGACATTTGTCCTTCTTCGTAGAACATCCCTGTTTTTCTGATGACCTCCTTCATGATGATTTGGGCAAGTTCGTGCTGGATGTGATAGAACTCGGCTCGAAGTCGATGATCCTCGATATCTCCTACGTTCTTTGCCCATTGCAGAATATGGGCATCGCCGAATGTAGGTGACATGCGAAGGTTCTGGTGATCCTGTCTGTACTCCAGCATGTGGTGTAGGACATAGAATCCATCATTAAGAGAACCACTTGGTTGCTGGATGCATCAGAAGTCGGTCTTATGGCCGAAGGCGAGCCTGCCGCCCCTTATCTTCTTGTCCGTGACCTCTCCACCCCGTGCTTCATTGTAAAACATAGCACTGTCGAGAACATCCTTGATGCGGGTTAATCCTTTTTGTGAATGTTCTTCGACGAGTCCAAGTAAAGAGCGTGGGAGTATCGGGGGTAGAGGATGATGAGGATGGCGCGCTCGCCACTGTGCAAATTAAGTACACCTCAAATTAATTAGCCTCCACCGTGCAAATGAATGATTGAAATCGAAGGAAGGATATCTGCGCGGATGACTTACAGGGGATGATAAGGCACGAGTCGCCTCCTTGTGCTTATTGGCGAGCATGAAATTGACGATGTAATCCCTCGCGTATTCACGGTGCTTTGCGTAGACTCCCAAGAAGCTCTCGTGATTGAAGTACGGGTTAGCAACACAGATATGAGGTATCTGCTCAACCCCGATGATGTAGTTCATGTGCATGGCATAAAGGCGGACAAACGTAAAATCCAGCTTCTTCACGTGAAACATGTCGAATATGTAATCGAATCGAAGGAAGAACTTATCCGCGGTGAAGAAGTCGTTGTACGACAATTGCCGCGGAACGTTAACCACGTAGAGTGGGTATCCTAGATCTTTCAAGGTGATAAGGCCTTTCTCTATCTGCAGCACATCATCATGAAGACTTCTTAGATCGCCGAATCTGGCCCTTAGCGCTGTTGCAGGTAGGATTTGTTGACCGGGGATATGCCATTTATCCGCACCGGGGATATCCATACGGTCTTGAACCCGAGGCTGCTGAGGCGGCTGGATCATAGAATCAGCTTTCTTGCCTTTCCTCGCTCTCTTCCTATGCTTCTTTGCCGGAAGGTCGTCTATAATACGTTGAGCCTCCGGAGGCAGCAATTCAGGCACCGACTCATGACGCTCAAACCCTGAGTAGGCGCCAGTATAGACATACTATTGAGTGCCATCGTCATCCTCATCCTCATCCATGGCGACGTCATCAACGACTAATGGAGTCTCTTCCTTACCCCGTCCGCTATCACCCAACCCGACACCCGATGCTAATTGGGTAGGTGGGGTGTTGATGTTCATACCTTGTTGAGGCTGCGAGCTCGTGGGTGTGCTCCCGGCCGCCTCCAAACGAAGAAGACTATTTGGCCACAATAGGACCCACCCATTGCAACAATCACCAAGCCACCGCGGGGTCTCATCGTCATCCCCCAAGTACCAGAGGAGGCAAATTCTCGTGGCTCGGTTTGACACTGGCCACGGAAACCTTGAAAAAGGTCGGGGGATCGGCCGGCTGTGGAACAATGGTTCCTTCGGCTTCATTATCGTCCCCTTCCCCACGTCCACCTTCTGGTCGCCGATGGTGTACAATATGGTGCATGGGGTTCCGTCCGCCTACAAAGAAAATTCTACGACGTGAGACATCCGAAAGGCAACGAAAGGGTGATTATACATTTATTGAAGGGGCCGGTGTGACAGATACCATGAGGGCGTCGAGCTCAGCCAAAGATGAAGCACCGCCGAAACACGTCCCGGTCTGGGAGCCGGCGGGAGCAGTGTGCATTGCGGTGCTGGTGCAACTCTAGTCGAGCTGCTCCCCAAGAAGTCAGCAAGGAGAAAGTCTGCAGCACTTTTTTTCTGGATTTTGCCCGGTCCAATTTAAAACGGCCGGAACCAAGGAAGTGGACATATCTACAACCATCTGTTTTGCGGCAGCTACCGCTGTTGCGACTGTCTGAGATGATTTCTTCTCAACCGCAATCTCAACCTTCTTGTCGATGTTTTCTTCGGTTAACCTCCGTCTTTCCTTTCTCTCCTCCTTGGTCTCACTGTAGTACTTCTTCCACGTGGCGCCGTCTCCGACACCGTGCACTCGTCCATACAATCTCGGAGTAGGGTTCCTTATTGTCCATGATCCTTGCTTTCACCCTTGTTTTCCAAGCGGCCAACGCGTCGCTAAACTTGGTCATGGCATATTTCTTTATCTTCTTCTTTGCCGGGTCCTTATCTGGATCTTTATAATCCTTTTCATTCCGGTCCGGGAACAAGAATATCTGGTGAAACTTCTTTAGGAGGGAGGTCCTCATATTATCTATCTTCTGCAGTTTCTCATCGTTGATGGTGGCGGTTGTCTGTACGATGCAGCCGATTTGATTGACGTAGCACGCGCGCGCTTCCTGGGGCGCTTTTGGCTCAAAATTGCCGTCGTCCACCTCCGTGACCACCAGTCTAGTAGTCTTGAGCTTGTTAGGAAGCCGTTGCCTCTTTGCTTTCGGTTCTACACTGCCTCCACTAGTCTCGGCGCCGGTCTCATTCTGAGCGCCGGTCTCGATGCCGGTCTCAGTCTCAGCGCCGGTCTCAGTCTCGTCGGCAAGGCTCAAAAATTCGTGTGCCGCCTGGTAGACGTCGTCGCAATCACCAGAACCTTGTCCTTCATTGTTGCTAGCCACGTTTCCTACGATTAAATCTAGTCAATTAATTCTAGACCTAATAAAATGAATAATGACATAAAAAGGCTTATTGTTTTCAGGAACGTTGACTCCTTCCCGGTGCGGCAAATCCCGGGCACTCGATATGTCCTAGTTTGTAGCACAAGTCATGCCGAAATTCACGGAAAATTTTGGCATTACCTTTGCTAAAAAGTGGACAAATCGAGAACCTGAATTTTGCCGGAACGGAAATTAATCAACATTCTGGCAAAACATAGGCCACTCGGCTTCATTCCCTGGAAACAACAAAAGGCCACTTGGGCACAATCGAACCACTTCAATGTCGATTATGATCAATGAGCAAACACAATTGAGGATTTTTCATATATCATGACCACTTCAAGTTTGCATCTCCTAGTGTTTGACACTTCAAGAAAATCTACACAAATCTCATGCCCTCTGGAACTCAATTCAAAAACCGAATATAGATGGATCAACCCTAGAACTCAAATTATGTCCTAAACTTTTGTCCTAATAAAAATTCACTAAAATTAAGAACCTACTAGACTTGCAACACTAATAGAAATTTATATTTTTATATTGATTTTTTCTCTAAACTAAATCCTACCACCCTAGTTAACATCTAGTTAAACCTTACTTTCCTAACATTTGTAATAAACACTACAACCCTAATCCTACTGCCCTAGTTAAGCCTATACAATTTTTTCCTACGGCGAGGGAGGCAGATGTGGCGAGGGAGGCAGGGGCGTCTCTGGCAAAGCCCTATCTAAATTATTTTCCTAACTAAATTAACCTAACTAAATTCTTTTCGTAACTAAATTAACCTAACTAATTTAGAGAGAGAGAGAGGAGGGGTGGGGGCTTACAGAGGATGGCTCCGGTGGTGGCGCGGGAGGCAGTGGTGGCGAGGGAGGCAGGGGCGTCTCCGGTGACGGCGAGGGAGGCAGTTTTGGTGAGGGAGGATCCGATGGCGTCGATTGCGGCTCCGATGGCGTTGATGAGGCCGCACAGCTCTCGTGGCGTTGGGGGCGGCTCCGGTGGCGTCGGCTCTGGTGGCTCCGGGGGCGTCGACGTCGGCAGGAGACAACGGCGAAGTGAGGCGACGACGAATCGGGCAGACGGCAGCGGGGTGGGTCGAGGGATTTGGAAGAGAAGTGGTGGCCGATGGGAAACGGTTTTTTGGTTAAGTCAAACTTAGCGGTAGCGCTTTTCACGAAATGCGCTATACCTAAGTTAGCTTATAGCGGCTTTCACAAAACATGCTACTGCTATAGCTATGTAATTTCCTTCATATTTCTTATTTCCTTTTCTACATTTCTCTGGGGTCTAGGAAAGCGGCGCTGCACGTTAGCTATAGAGCCTCTTACGGACAAACGCTACTGCTACGCCTTTCTCCTTTTTTCGCTTTTTCATTTATTTTGCTCTACATTTTATTTTTTCCTTTCTCCTTTTTATATTTCTTTCTTTTTCATTTACTTGTCCATTTGTTTTTCATTTTATTTTATTTACATTAGCAGCAGCGCTCTCCGCGCGAAACGCACTGCTACTTATGTCCTAGCGGTAGCGCGTTTCTTTCAAGAC
Organism: Aegilops bicornis; assembly: GCA_021605145.1. Taxonomy (NCBI): domain Eukaryota; kingdom Viridiplantae; phylum Streptophyta; class Magnoliopsida; order Poales; family Poaceae; genus Aegilops; species Aegilops bicornis. The sequence goes on from CM038675.1 coordinate 705,833,056, forward strand.
CGCTACTGCTATGCGTAGCCTATCATTTTAGCAATAGGAATATTAGTGGTAGCGCTTTTTCATGTGCACGCGCTACTGCTACTATTATATCTGTAGCGCGGTTTTCGCAAGAGCGCTATTGCTATTTAGCACTAGTGCCTATTTTTGACACGCGCTACTGCTAAGTTTCTGTGTATAAGGTTTTCCCTGGTAGTGACTTAGTTTCTTTTGTTGAGCTTTCATACACTTATAGCTGTAGTGCATCCGTCATATGGCAATCCCTACTCACTCACATTGATATCTATTGATGGGCATCTCCATAGCCTGTTGATACGCCTAGTTGATTTGAGACTATCTTCTCGTTTTTGTCTTCTCCACAACCACCATTCTATTCCAAAGCAACCACCATTGTATTGCGTGAAAACTGAAAAAGTTTGAGAACATCAAAAGTATGAAACAATTGCTTGGATTGTCATCGGGGTTGTGCATGATTTAAATATTTTGTGTGATGAAGATAGAGCATAGCCAGAGTATATGATTTTGTAGGGATAACTTTCTTTGGCCATGATATTTTGAGAAGACATAATTGCTTAGTTAGTATGCTTGAAGTATTATTATTTTTATGTCAATATTAAACTTTTGTCTTGAATCTATCGGATCTGAACATTCATGCCACAACAAAGAAAATTACATTGAAAATTATGCTAGGTAGCATTCCACATCAAAAATTCTGTTTTTATCATTTACCTACTTGAGGACGAGCAGGAATTAAGCTTGGGGATGCTTGATACGTCTTCAACGTATCTACAATTTTTTTATTGTTCCATGCTATTATATTATCTGTTTTGGATGTTTAATGCGCTTTATTATGCACTTTTATATTATTTTTGCGACTAACCTATTAACCGAAGGCCCACTGCAATTTGTTGTTTTTTTGTGCCTATTTTAGTGTTTCACAGAAAAGGAATATCAAACGGAATCCAAAAGGAATGAAACCTACAGGAGAGTTATTTTTGGAACAAACACAATCCAGGAGACTTGGAGAGGACGTCAAGGAAGCAACGAGGAAGCCACGAGGTAGGGAGGCGCGCCCCCACCCTCATGGGCCCCTCGTGGCTCCACCGACCTACTTATTTCGCCTATATATACTCATGTACCCCGAAAACATCCGAGAGCACCACTATCGGTGTCAAAACCGGCGGATCTCGGGTAGGGGGTCCCGAACTGTGCGTCTAGGCGGATGGTAATATGAGACAAGGGACACGATGTTTTTACCCAGGTTCGGTCCCTCTCGATGGAGGTAATACCCTACTCCTGCTTGATTAATATTGATGATATGGGTAGTACAAGAGTAGATCTACCACGAGATCAAGGAGGCTAAACCCTAGAAGCTAGCCTATGGTATGATTGTTGTTCGACCTACGGACTAAAACCTCCGGTTTATATAGACACCGGATAGGTTAGGGTTACACAGAGTCGGTTACAATGGTAGGAGATCTACATATCTGTATCGCCAAGCTTGCCTTCCACGCCAAGGAAAGTCCCATCCGGACACGGGACAAAGTCTTCAATCTTGTATCTTCATAGTCCAGGAGTCTGGCCAATGGTGATAGTTCGGCTATCCGGACACCCCCTAGTCCAGGACTCGCTCAGTAGCCCCTGAACTAGGCTTCAATGACGACGAGTCCGGCGCGCATATTGTCTTCGGTATTGCAAGGCGGGTTCCTCCTCCGAATACTTTATAGAAGGTTTTGAACACAAGGATATTGTCCGGCTCTGCAACACAAGTTCCACATACCACCGTAGAGAGAATAACTTTTGCACAGATCTGCTTACGTATTCCGCGGCGTGACATCACACCACGGCCAGGCCTTTATATGAATCGTTTTTTACCGTTCCACCTTAGCGCGTTTAGCGAGGCGGTTTCCTTGGCACGTCTTATCAAAGCATAGATCGTGCCCCTTATTCCCGGATACTCATCAATACGGACGTGGGTAACCCAACTGCGTTCGCTGGCACGCCTCCTCTATCAAAGGCGAGTCCCAATCGACCACGGGGAGGGCTCTTGGTATTCAACCTCTTTATAATGAGACCAAGGCCCTCTTCTTTGTTACACCCTCCATCGAGTTTGCCTCGCGCTTCGAGTTCTAACACCCAAAGCTTCAGATTTAGGCGCTTTGACCTTCGACGATGTCCGGCTCCGACCAGACGGCCGATGGATGTCCTCTTCCGTCACGTAAGAAGATGTGCTAAAGCTGCGAGACGCCAGTATCTAACCGGCGAGATTTCGCGATAGGCTGCCCGCCTGTGGCAGGTCATTCCACTCCTGAGCCCGGCGAGAACGTGGTGTTCGTGTCTCACTTCCTTCGGGTTTAGGCTTCCCGACGGATCCCTTTGTGCGGGGGCTCATGTTTTATTATGGGCTAGATTTCCATGACTTGAATCCGGAGTCCATCCTCCATATCTCGTCATTCATTGTTGTATGCGAGGCCTTCCTCCATATTACCCCTCACTTTGGATTGTGGCTCAAGACCTTCAAGGTGGAGCCAAAGATGATCGAGGGTCAACAAGCAGAGTGCGGAAGGGCGATCATAAGCAAATGTGCTGATGCTCCGTGGCCCGAGGGCTCTTTTCAAGAGGAGCTTGGTTTGTGGCAACGGGAGTGGTTTTATATCACCGCTCCCAGGGGCACCAAATGGGTGGCGCTCCTCGCCTTCCACTCAGGTCCACCACAGCGGCTGGCGTCATGGTTCAACAAGGGGCTCGACTGGGGGCCGTCCAAGGACGTTCCTTTGTTGCAGGGCCATATTCGAGACCTCCAAGAAAGAGAGATCAATCTAGTTGCAGTGGCGCAGGTTATGTTGATTCGGCGCCTTCTGCCCTGCAAACGTCGCCCCCTCCGCCTGTGGGAATTTAATCCGGAGGGACCACGAGCTCTCCAAAATTTTATGGGTACGACGCCCGTGGAGATGTATAAACTGTTCTTCGGATCACAAGAGAAGTGTCCGGACCTGACTGAGGACGCAGGGCTAAGCTGCAATTGCCCAGATACTCAAGTAAGTAGTCCTGTAACCGGACAAGCTGTTCATTCATATATATATGCCCTTTAAAGGAGCCGTTTCTTGAACAGGAGTGGAAGGCAAGGCAAAGTTAATAAGGTGTCCGGCTCCCCTCCCCGAGACCACGCCGGATCCCATGCTGACCAATATGTTGAAGGCCGCGCCTTTTGAAGAAGGCGAAGGGGGGAGCGGGGAAGCAACTGCCTCTACGAAGGAGGCTATCAAGGAAGGAGGGATTAAAAGTCCCATTCTTTGAGGAGGGAAGAGGACCGCTTCAGAAGATCCGGAGGTCAAGGCCTCAAAGAGGGGAAAGGAATCTTCGTCAGAGAGTCCGGCGCTGGGAAGTACCCCAGCCGCACTATTTCCCCAAGGGGATCAGTCCACCAGCGAGCCGTAAGTAAAAATAAGGGGTCTTGTAAATAAGGAACATCCTCATATTTATTTCTAAAGATAACCGAAATTATACCTTGTAGTTCGGATCTCAGCCCTTCTCAGCAGAGCTCGTCTTCGGGGATCTTCTTCCGAGACGATGGACAGCGAACGCTTCTACCTGTCGCACCCTCGTGCGAGGCGGACGACCCCGAGGTGTCGCCACGGAGGGTTTCTAAGTCCGGCGGACCGGAAGGTCCAGCGCCAACCGGGCGCGGCGGTCGGAGGAGCTGAAGGATCTGCCGGGCGGCGGTTATCTCGTAAGATCACCGTGCTCTGATGGGTACGGTGATGGAAAGAATTGCATCCGCGGAGAGCGGATTGCAGGAAGCCGTCAGAAGCTTACTGACGGGGTTCGAGGTACGCAAAAATGATGTACCTTCTGACAGTTATGCATATAGAATGTGCCATGTATAGATAGTAGCCCCTGAGACTCGGTATGTTGTCAAAATTGACAGCGTGCCGAGGATCAAAATCTCAGTTATAACATATCGCCGCTCCTAAACAGGTGGCGGGCGTCCGTGGCCAGACTGATGAATATGCCGAACTAAAGCGGCAACTTGACGAGGCGGATGCAGACATCGCGCTGGTCAATAAACGGTTTGACGAGTCACAAGGTATGTGACTTCTAGCGGACACCTGGTAAGGGAGCTTGACGCCCATGTCTTACTACTTGTATGCTTAATGCAGATGGTGCCGCTGCTGTGGAGGAGCTATGGCGGAACTTCGCCGAGCGAAAGAGCAAGCCAGAAATAGTAATGTCTGGCCGCTTTAAGGGCGGCGGAAAAGAGCTAAAAGCGAACGGGCTGCTCACTGCCGAAGCAAAGAGGAAATGGCCGATATGGCCAGAAAGTTGAAGAATACTACCGATCGCTGCGAGGTTCTTGAAGAAGAACGTCAAGCGGAGCAAGAGGGCCTGAAAAAGGCCGCCGCCGAATCCAAGGATGCTCGTTCGGCTTTGAGAGCTGCCAAGGAGGAGCTGAGTCAGACCGGGGATATTGCGGCTGGAAAACCGTTTCTAGTGTGGAGGAAAAATACGGATCCAAAGTAAGCTTAGTTGGACAAGTGGTGGAGTTCGGAGGATGCTTATCTGGACTTAGCGGCGAGCGCTGCGGACGCGATTGAGCACTTCCGAGGCCAGAAGGGGCACAGAAGGGAAGAGCTATATTGGTCGCAATTCCATAGTCCGGAGCGTCCTCTTCCGTTGACCGATCGGTTGGCCGAGCTGAATCGATTATCCGGACTTGCCATGAAGCATGTCATGACTCATTTGTGGCCAGGCGGACCCCACCAAGAGTTATTTTGGTTTAGTGCAGCAGTTCCTTTGTGCAAGATCAGCGTGTCGACGCAATGAAGCGGTCGGCGTGTATTGAGGAGCGCGGATGGCTCTTGCCCGTGTCAAGACATACCGGGCAGAGATGAAGGCCACCGACGTTGCATCCCAAGATTCGGACGAAGCCGAGTACCGCCGAGCACTACTTTGAGGAAGTTCCGCAGGCGCCCGCTTAATAGAGACGCAGTGCTCGAAGGATATTATGTTTAAATGACATGTATGATTTGTGAAAACAATGTTTCAATATAATATAAGAGCTTTTTATACTTGTGCATTCAAGTAGCAAACTACTCCCTGTGCGGCCGTTTATGTATATGTATATATAACCTGAAAGATGGCAGTCCTTGGCTTCAGCCCCCACGCACATAGTGCGGGGGTGTTTGCAAAGAAGGTGCTTTTTCACACTTAATCCAACGTCTTGGTCCTGTTAAGGAGGTGGTAGCGCAGCAAACTAGGCAACCGGACTATAATGCTTTATCACTTTCACTAAGCCCTAGGAGTTCGAGGGTGGGGCTACTATATAGCCCCTGGGGGCACCGCACTCTCCCGAATTCGGGGTGCGTATGTGCCTGGCCGAAAACTGGTCCTTCGTTAATGCGGAGGAATTCTAAACATTCTGGTGAGTCATCGAGTGGTTGACCAGTCTCTCGCTATATCATGACAGTCAGTTTTCGGCCTTCTCTACTGAGGTGCTCGCCCGGCCGAACCGGGGCACAATCGTAGTAGTTCTCCTGGTGCCGCGTTAGCCGATAGAACGGAACGTAAGGCAGCAAAACACAGGAGCCGGGCAAACCCAACATTTGACCAAAGACATGATTCGAGCTGATGCATATAAGGCCTAACTCGAGACGCCGAACACTCCCTAAGGTATTCGGTCTTTATAAAACGGGCAGAATAATGCCCTAAGCCCCTCGTGTCCGTGCACGCATAAAAATTCTGGTGCGGCCAATGCCAAAACGCCAGCCTCCTCCTCGGTTATAGTGAGAAACCGGGGATGTATATCAACAAGAGACAAGTAAAAGGTTGACGCAGGTCTTAATCTGAAAAGAATCCTTGCAACGGGTCCCTACTGCACGCCTGCACCAGTATCTCCGTTGCCGTATCTTGGGCCGGGTGTAGCACGTTGTTCATCTGTAAAAAGAGAGGAACTTAGTTTAAAAGAAAAAGGATCGTGCAAAAGATGTACTTTATATTAAATAAACAGAGTATGATTCGAAGAAGTGAATAAAATTGAGCTTTATTGTCTCTTGTTATACATGCATGCAGCCCCTTGTATGGGGTATGCCGCTAGTAGGCGCCGGACTCGTCTAGCCGTGTCCGGGGTTTGAATGACCTATTCAGGTTCTTTGACTAGTGGAGCCGGATAGGTGTGGGGCTGTCAAGGCAGTCTCACGTTCTTCCGTGCTCGAGTAACGCTTAATACTCCCTTTTAATGAGATGACGCCGCGTGGACCGGGCATTTTAAGTGTTAGAGATGCATAATGCGGTATTATGCGTTAAAAGCGGGCGAAAGTTTAGCGTCCCAATAGTGCTTGATGGCTACTTTTAAACGGGCGACATGGAAGATTAACTTTTCATGACGGAAGTTGTTGGATGAACCAAACACAACTTCTAACGAGATTGAGCCCGCATAATGGGTATATGGTGCAGCATTACTCCTTTAAAGGAGGTGTTGCTACGGCGAATTTTGGTTGGGTCTATCCCCATCCTGCGGATTGTGTCCTGATATATCGTGTTTATGTCACCGCCACCATCCATGAGGACTTGTGTAAATTGGAATCCGTCGATTATAGGATCCAATATCAAGGCAGTCCATCCCGCTGCTCCGGATACTTTCGAATAGTCCCGATGGTCGAAGGTGATTGGTTTTGACAACCAGTGTTGGTACTCCGCTAGGGTAGTTTGTGCGGCGCGCATTCTAGTGGGCGCCGCTCTGTTTTCCCTTTGATCACGTGAAGTGAGTTTACTGTTTTAACCTCTTGTGGGAAATTCTTTTGTTTTCCGGGGCTCTGCTTGTGGTGCTCGTCATCATCTTCACTTGGTGTGTCGAGCTCCTTGTGTTCGGGCGTTGAGTCTGCCGGATCGTTTGAAGACCCAACAATCTCTGTGGGTATGGTTTGCGTGCCTCCCGGAGTACTGTGGATTTGACATATCTTGTCCAAGATTTTGTTTAAGTTGGATAGCTCATCGCTATTGTCCTTGAGGGGCAGTTTTTTATTGTTCTGCCGTGAGCTTTTGAATCCGGCGTTGACTGCCGCGCTCTTTGGACCGTTCCTTTTAATACGGCGCTGGTCCTTGTTGCGCCATGGTTTCCCATTTCCATCCCTGACTTTGGATGTACTTGGGTCGCTGGTGCTGCATCTTGCTAGCCAGCTATCCTCTCCAGCAAAAGCGGGTCATGAGGCTTGTTAATGCGGCCATTGTTCTTGGCTTTTCCGGCCGAGGTGTCCGGCAAGCCATCTGCCCTTGACGTTGTGTTTGAAGGCTGCTAAGGCTTCGGCGTCCGGACAGTCGACTATTTGGTTCTTTTTAGTAAGGAACCTGTTCCAGAATTTCCGGGCTGACTCTCCGGGCTGTTGAGTTATGTGACTTAGATCGTCTGCATCCGAAGGGCGGATATAGGTCCCCTGAAAATTTTCCCGAAACGCATCCTTGAGCTCTTCCCAGCTTCCAATGGTATTTTCAGGGAGGCTTTTAAGCCAATGCCGAGCTGGCCCTTTGAGTTTGAGGGGTAAGTATTTTATGGCGTGGAGATCATCTCCTCTAGCCATGTGTATGTGGAGGATATAATCCTCGATCCAGACTCCAACGTCTGTTGTTCCGTCATATGCCTCTATGTTTACGGGTTTGAATCCCGCTGGAAATTCATGATCCAGCACCTCATCGGTGAAACATAGGGGGTGTGTGGCGCCCCTGTATTTGGGTGTGCCGTGATGTTCGGATATTTGGCGTGTTGCATTGCTTTGAAGAGCTTGCTTTCTCGGCCCATAGATGTACCTAACTGGGCCATCCTTTTGATGTGAATCCTTATGCGGCTCGCGTATCGGCTTGTGTGTGGCGCCATTTGCCGCTCTCTTTTTGCCGTGGGGTCATCCATCCGACCGGGTGGCCTTCTTACTTTTTAATTGTGGGGGCTCTATGGCCTCCTCATCAAATTCGGGCAGTAGCTTTCTCTTTGGGTAGCTCTTTGTTCGGCGGCTGTCGCCGTATTTGTCTGCGGCGTTGAATACTCTGCTCCATCTGATTCTGAGTGCATCTTCCGCTGTTTTGAGCTTCCGCTTCTGCTTTTTCAGGCTCTGTATGATGGCGGCGAGCCTTTTGTGGAGGTTATTCTGCTCCAACAATTTGTCCGGCGTGAGATCGTCCGGATCGTTGTCTTCGCCGGGACGGGTTGTTTATCGAAGTTTTCTTGTTCGGACGATTGCTCGATAGCATGTTCGCCGTCCACCGGTTCGCCTTCGCTCTATGGCTGGGTCTTCGTTGAGGCGGGACTTGGTTCGGGCGTTTACGTTGCCGTTTTGACTGCCGAGGGATTTATCCTTCAGTGGCGTCCCGTTGTTCCTTGTCTTCATTTCCTTTAGGCGTATCCACCATGTATACATCATGGGATGAGGTGGTTGTCCGGCATCCTATAGGCGCTGGTTCATTGTTGTCTCCTACATCGCCGTCCATACCGTCGATGTCTTCGGAGTCGAAATCGAGCACGTCGTGTAAGCTTTCGACAGTGGCTACGAAGTGGGTGGTGGGTGGGCGTTGAATTTCTTCGTCGTCCGCATCCCAACCTTCCTGACCGTAATCCGACCATGTCTCTCCGAATAAAGAGAGAGACTTTAGTGAATTTAGGATGTCGCCAAAGGGCGAGTGCTGAAAGATGTCCGCGGCAGTGAACTCCATGACCGGCGCCCGATCAGATTCGATTGGCAGGGGCGCGGAGGGTTCGGAGTCCAGAGAGGAGTCCGGCACCCTGGAGTCAAGGTCTTCGCAAAGGACAGGGGTGGAGTTCAGCTCAATCGCCGTAGAGATTTCGGCCTCCGAGGTGGTGTCTGACCAACTGTCCTCGATCGGCGAGATCGGCTCCGAATCAATGTTCGGAGCGGACACTAGTGCGGCCTCCAGGACACTGTCCGGCGGCAGAGTTAGATCATGCCCATCGAGACAGTGCGACGCGCTTGGCCGTGGCTCGAATCCGTCCAAGATCAAGTCTCCGCGGATGTCGGCCGTATAATTCAAGCTTCCAAATATGACCTGATGGACAGGGGCGTAGCTTTCGATCTGCTCCAGATGGCTGCTTAATTGGCCCAGCAAAGCCGCCGAATGCGAAGATCTGTCCGGGAGAAAAGTCTCACCACCGACCGCATCGTTGTTGATGATCGAAGGAGCCATCGGGCCTATCGGTGACGCATACGTAGGAACTCTCAATGAAAGCACCAATGTCGGTGTCAAACCGGCGGATCTCGGTAGGGGTCCCGAACTGCGTCTAGGCGGATGGTAACCGGAGACAAGGGACACGATGTTTTTACCCAGGTTCGGGCCCTCTCGATGGAGGTAATACCCTACTCCTGCTTGATTAATATTGATGATATGGGTAGTACAAGAGTAGATCTACCACGAGATCAAGGAGGCTAAACCATAGAAGCTAGCCTAACGAAAGATAGTTGTTCTTCACCTACGCACTAAAACCCTCCGGTTTATATAGACACGAGATACGTTATGGTTACACAGAGTCGGTTCACGGTGGTAGGAGATCTACATATCCAGATCGCCAAGCTTGCCTTCCACGCCAAGGAAAGTCCCATCCGGACACGGGACGAAGTCTTCAATCTTGTATCTTTATAGTCCAAGAGTCCGGCCAACGGTGATAGTTCGGCTATCCGGACACCCCCTAGTCCAGGACTCCCTCAACCACAAAAAGCTATTTCCACCGCCGCAACATTCTGTACCCATGAGATCCCATCTTGGGGCCTTTTCCGGCGCTCACGGGGGGCTTCTACATCAACACCATAGCCTCTCCGATGATGTGTGAGTAGTTTACCACAGACCTTCGGGTCCATAGTTTTTAGCTAGATGGCTTCTTCTATCTCTTTGGACCCCAATACAAAGTTCTCCTCGATTCTCTTGGAGATCTATTCAATATAATTCTTTTTGCGGTCTGTTTGTCGAGATCCGATGAATTGTGGATTTATGATCAAGATTATCTATGAACAATATTTGGTTCTTCTCTGAATTCTTATATGTATGATTTGTTATCTTTGCAAGTCTCTTCGAATTATCAGTTTGGTTTGGCCTACTAGATCGATCTTTCTTGCAATGGGAGAAGTGCTTAGCTTTGGGTTCAATCTCGCGGTGTCCTTTCCCAGTGACAGCAGGGGCAGCAAGGCACGTACTGTATTGTTTCCATCGAGAATAAAAAGATGGGGTTTATATCACATTGCTTGAGTTTGTCCCTCTACATCATGTCATCTTGCCTAATGTGTTACTCTGTTCTTATGAACTTAATACTCTAGATGCATGCTGGATAACGGTCGATGTGTGGAGTAATAGTAGTAGATGCATAATTGTTTCGATCTACTTGTCTTGGACGTGATGCCTATATAAATGATCATGCCTAGATATTCTCATAACTACGCGCTTTTCTATCAATCGCTCGACAGTAATTTGTTCACCCACCGTAGATTATGCTATCTTGAGGGAAGCCAGTAGTGAAACCTATGGCCCCCGGGTCTATTTTCCATCATATAAGTATTCGATCTATTTTATTTTGCAATATTTACTTTCCAATCTATATAATAAAAATACCAAAAATATTTATCTTATTATCTCTATCAGATCTCACTTTTGCAAGTGGCCGTGACGGGATTGACAACCCTTATATCGTGTTGGTTGCAAGGTTCTTATTTGTTTGTGAAAGTACAAGGCGACTTGCGTGTAACCTCCTACTGGATTGATACCTTAGTTCTCAAAAACTGAGGGAAATACTTACGCTACTTTGTTGCATCACCCTTTCCTCTTCAAGGGAAAACCAACGCATGCTCGAGAGGTAGCACACGCCTCGAAGCGGCTGACTGCTACCCCTAGCCAGTCGGCAGTCCGACTGGGGGTGAGCGGGATCTGAGCATCCGGCCAGAGGGCGGTCAGCACCTGGGCTCCAACACGCTGCAGGCAGCGGAGCATCCGATGGGCCGGCTAGAGACGAGCTTGAACGGCGAGAAGCTGCTCACCGAGGGTCCGAGGGGCGTTGGGCGCGATTTCTGCACCAGCCTGTCTTCGCTCATCGTGGCGGGCCTTGATGGCTTGGCTGGCGGCAACGGCGTGACCAGGGAAGTACTCTGTGCAAGAAGAAAAAAGAAGCATGAAGCCGGAGGCCGGCTCATGTGGCAGTCGGCAGATGAAAGAAAGGAAAGGATAACTCACCGTCAAGCATGTCCTCGATCTCGCTGTAGCCGTCGGACAGAGCTATCTCCCTCTCAACCCACTTTGAGCGCTCGGTCTCAAACTCGGCCTGGAGGGCGTCCTCCGCCTCCTTGAGCTTCTGGAGCTCCGCCTTGTGCTGGTCCGCCTTGTCGGCCAACTTCTTGGCCAGGCGGTCATGCTCCTCCGCCACCTTGCTGCACTCCTCTTCCTTGGCGCGCAGCGCAGTTTGGGGTTCGCCCAGCTACTGCTGCTGCAAGGTGGCGTTGGCTCCTGCAAAGACAAGAAAGAGAAGACGATCAACAAACTGACCAAAAGAAGAAGTGGTTGCCGGGAGATCCGTCCCGACTGCTCGGCAGTCGGCCCGAATCTCGGGGGCTGCACCCAGTGGGTGCGCTGACGCGCCCTCGCAAGAGAGAGAAAAGATGAAGGCCTACTCCGGCTGTTGGACAGGTCAGCGGTCCGCTTGGCCAGCTCCTGAACCTAGGAGTTGAAGGAGGCTGCGTGGATGTTGTGGTAATCCTGCAACAAAGACAACAGAATAAAAAAGTCAGCTCTCAGAACTTACCTTTAAGTTCCGAGCCGCTGCTCGTGATCGGCCCGGAACTTCAGAGGCTACCCGGTGGGTCTTGTTGGCCTTACGGAAGATTACAAGAATAAAAAACAAGGCACAAGAAACATATCCGGACGGCCGCTCGCATCGCCATGAACGCCTTCGTATACGCCTGGAGGGCGGCGCTTTGGGCATGGAATTGGGCCTGAACGTCGTGTGCGGCCATGTTCAGGACACCCGTCCCACCCCCAGGTGTCCACTCTGGCGGGGTGGCACTAGTGGCCTTCGCTTCAGGGGCCGACGAGCTTGCGGCCCCGATCTCATGCGGCCGCGGCGCTGAGGCCGCCTTCACCGCACGCCCGCGCACCGGAGTACGGACCACCGGGGTCGCCCCATCACCAGCTCGCCACCGACTGGCGGTACTTGTGGCGCCTTAGGCCGACTAGTCTGAGCGTAGGCAGTCGGCATGGGCGAGGTCACTTCCGCCTCCATGATCACGGGGTTGCCCTCTCCCCTCACCATGGGTGGCTGGTCGTCGTTGGCCCCTCCGGTCGACGCCTGGGTCTCTGGCACCGGTGGTGCAGAGCGCAGGGGAATGATGAGTTGCGGGGTCCGGCCGCGTGCAGCCTCTTCCACTTGCGCTTTGGCGGCCACGTCGTCTTGCGCCTTGGTCGCGGCGTCGGCCTGGGCTCTGGCCGTCGCGTCGGCTTCCTCCTGCACCTCCTTGGCCGCCTCCGCCTTCTCCCGCTCTTCGCGCGCCTCCCGCGCGCTCCGCTCCGTCACCTCTTGGAGCTCAGCGCGTGGGTCCACGCGGCGGGGTTGGCGGAGCCCTCTGCCACCCCGATCACGGAGGCAGAGGCAAACTGCTCAAGAGAGAGCGGGGCCCTGTTCAAGCAAGAAAAGAAGAAACTCAGAAAAAGTTTGCAAGAAAGAAGAAAAGAAAACGCAAGGGGAACCAAACACTTACGCGGACACCGTCGGGGGCTGCTTCGGGGCCCTCTGGAACTGGGCCGCCTTCGCAGCGGCTTCCTGCCGCCTGGTCTCGACAGCCGTGTTCTTGGGCTTCTTCGGCCGACTGCCAAACAACAACGAACCGGCTCGGCGCTTCGCTGCGCTGCCTGGAGCAGTCGGCGCGGCTGAAGAGCTCGCACCCGCCTTGTCTCCGCCCTGCGGGCGGCGCGGTTCGTTCTCCTCCTCCTCGTCATCTGGCCAGTCCTCGAGGCCCCCTCCTCCTCCGGAGCCACCTGCTCCACCGCTGCCGCCCGTGGCGTTATCCTCCTCCATGGCGGCCGCCCCCAAGTCGGGTCGTCCACGTCGCTTCTCGTCCTGTCCGGCATGGACACATAGCCCGGCTCCAGAGCGTTGGCAGACGACTGGGTCGCAAAGACCTATTACATTGCCGACTGATCAGACGGCAAAGAAGAATCTGGAAAAGTAAGGAAAAGAAAAGAACAGGCAGAATCACCGCAGGCAGCGGGTGCGCGCGGTCGTACAGTCGCTTGCCAAACTGCCAGCCCTTCTCCGATAGCTTGAAGTTGGTGAAGTAATTGACCAGTCAGACCACCTCCATGTCTGGCAGGTCCCGCGTGCACATCCGGCATGGGTCCCGGTGCCCGATCATGCTGCTGATAATGTGCGGCCGGGCTTGAAGGGGAAGCACTCAGCACTCCATGTAGGTAGGCAGCAAGTCCGAGCCCTTGAGGCCCTCCGACTTCGTCATCACCTGGATTCGGGCAAGGGCGGCGTTGGAGGCGGTTGAAAGAGTGGCCGGCTTGTATCGCCAGCTGGCGCATGACTCGGTAGGTGGGCCGGCCACGTAGGCCGGCAGGTTGACGTAGCCCATCGTCTGGTGGAGGTTCTTGATGTAGAAGTAAGACTTCTGCCACAGTTTGGCCGACTGCAGCAGAGTGATGGACGGGAAGCGATTCTCAGCACTAGGACACCGCACCGCTAGGCAGGCTCCGCACTGAGCCGCCGTGCCCTTTGCGGCAGTGCCGAGCTTGATGTAGAAGCACTAGGCCCAAAGATCGAGGGTGGGGAGGGTGCCAAGGTAACCCTCGCACATGGTGACGAAGGCGCCAGCAGCACCACCGTGTTTGGCGTGAGGTGGTGCGGCTGGACATGATAGAAATCGAGGAAAGTGCGGAAGAAACCGCTCGCCGGAAGGCCGAAGCCACAGAGGAAATGTGACCAGAAGACGACGCGCTCGTCGTCCTCAGGCACCGGCGAGATTTTAGCCGCAGGAGGGACGCGTACCTTCACGTGCGCCTCACGGGGCAGGCGTCCATCTGGTGAAGGAGACAGAGGTGGTCCTCGTGGACGTTCAAGCCGTCCCAGTCGCCGGCCCGTAAGCGCGCCAAGGACGAAAGAGCTCGTCGGAGGCGTGGCGCCGTGGCGGACGGGTGGAACCGCGGCAAGGCAAGAGGGCCGCGGCGAGAGGAAGCCCGGCGATGGGGAGCGGCGGCAGTGCTTCAGTGAGGAGAAGAGGCGCTGCGGCAGCGGAGAGGAGAAGAGGAAGAACGGCAAGAGCGAAGGGAGAGGAGGGCGCGTGTGCGTCTGTCGCCCCCCTCCTCCCCCTACTTATAGCCCCAGGCGGTGGAGCCGAGGGAGCGAGAACATGGGCGTCGCGAGATAACTGCGCCCACTCCCCCACGACCCCACGATTACCATGCGGTAACAGCATGCATTAACTGCGCCCCAAAATCTTAATCGTCCGCCTCAGCCGCAGCGGATCACCCCCGCGTGCCGAGGCCCGGTAGTGACGGGGCCCAGCCTGCGGCAATGTCCCGTCACGCGCGTGGGCTGGCAGGCTGGCCCGACTAGCTGGCGCCGCGTGGCGTGCGGACAGCGGGCGGCAAGCCTGGCGCCCGGCTGGTGTGCCGCCTGGCTCCTGCCACGACGTTTCGAAATCTCCAGGCGGCCTGCCTGGGCGCGCCCGACTCCAAACAGTCGGCACTCCAGAAGACGGACGAAGCAAAGCAACCAGACCATTCAGAGAGGAAGCTCCTGAGGCTCCTCGCCTTTTCAGCTACGACGCCCCAACAGCTTCGGGGACTACTGTCGGAGTAAATGACCACGGGTAGCCTCATCAACCTCCCATGGTATTTCAAGACATCGGTGCCGGCTGCGCCCCTCAAACATCAAAGATAGAAGGCTGCCTTCTTGGGGCCGGCTGGTCCAAATGGCCGGCTGCCAGAAGGCGGCGGAATCCAGAAGACGGCCATGAAGTGGGCCGACTCCTAGCCGGCGACCTCCAAAGAGGCCGGCTCCTAGCAGGCGGCTGTTGGAAATATGCCCTAGAGGCAATAATAAAAGCATTATTATTATATTTCCTTGTTCATGATAATTGTCTTTTATTCATGCTATAACTGTATTATCCGGAAATCGTAATACACGTGTGAATACATAGACCACAATACGTCCCTAGTGAGCCTCTAGTTGACTAGCTCGTTGGTCGACGGATAGTCATGGTTTCACGACTATGGACATCAGATGTCATTGACAGCGGGATCACGTCATTAGGAGAATGACGTGATGGACAAGACCCAATCCTAAGCATAGCACAAAGATCGTGTAGTTCGCTTAGCTAGAGTTTTTCCAATGTCAAGTATCTCTTCCTTAGACCGTGAGATCGTGTAACTCCCTGATACCGTAGCACAGCATTGGGTGTACCAAACGGCACAACGTAACTGGGTGACTATAAAGGAGCAATACAGGTATCTCCGAAAGTGTCATGGGTTGACACGGATCGAGACAGGATTTGTCACTCCGTATGACGGAGAGGTATCATCGGGCCCACTCGGTAATGCATCATCATAATGAGCTCAAAGTGATCAAGTGTCCGATCACGGGATCATGCATTACGGATGCAGTAAAGTGACTTGCCGGTAACGAGACTAAACGAGGTATTGGGATACCGACGATCGAGTCTCGGGCAAGTAACATACCGTCGACAAAGGGAATAGCATACGGGTTGCTTGAACCCTCGACATCGTGGTTCATCCGATGACAACATCGAGGAGCGTGTGGGAACCAACATGGGTATCCAGATCCCGCTGTTGGTTATTGACCGGAGAGCGCCCTCGGTCATGTCTCAAGATGTCTCCCGAACCCGTAGGGTCTACACACTTAAGGTTCGGTGGCGCTAGGGTTAATAGGAAGACAAGTATGTGATTACCGAATGTTGTTCGGAGTCCCGGATGAGATCCCGGACGTGATTTAGGAGTTCCGGAATGGTCCGGAGGTAAAGATTTATATATGGAAAGTGGTTAAACGGACTCGGAAAGTTTCGGTGTATACCGGTAATGCACCGGGCCACCGGGAGAGTTCCCGAGGTCCACTGGAGGAGCCACCCTCCGGGGCCACATGGGCTAAGTGGGAGAGGGAGCCAGCCCTGGTGGGCTGGGCGCGCCTCCCACCTAGGCCCATGCGGCTAGGGCTTGGGAGGGGAAACCCTAAAGGGGCAAAGGGGCGCCTTGGCTTGGGGGCAAGCCACCCCTTTCCTCCTCCCTTGGCCGCCGCCCTCTAGATGCCATCTAGAGGGGCCGCCCCTCTCCTTCCTCCTAAAAATAGAGGGGTGGGGGGGGAGGGCTGAACACACCATTGAAGGCGCAGCCCCTCCCCTCCCCAACACCTCTCTTTCTCCACGCGAGCTTGGCGAAGCCCTGCCGGAGAATCGCCAGACCAACCGCACCACGCCGTCGTGCTGCCATTGGAGTTGTCTTCCTCAACCTCTCCTTCATCCTTGCTGGATCAAGACGGAGGAGACGCCATCGTCCCCGCACGCGTGTGTTGAACGCGGAGGTGCTGTCCGTTCAGCACTTGGTCATCGGGTGATCGGAATCACGCTGGGGAACGTCTTCATCATCACCACTCCCTCGAGCAACTTCCGTACTCAATCTACAAGTGGTATGTAGATGCAAACTCTCTCTCTTGACTCGTTGCTTAGATGAACTCATAGATAGATCTTGGTGAAACCGTAGGAAAATTTTAATTTTCTGCAACGTTCCCCAACAAAGGGCATCATGAGCTAGGTCTATGCGTAGTTCTCTTTGCACGAGTAGAACACAATTTAGTTGTGGACGTGGATCTTGTCAATTTACTTGCCGCTACTAGTCTTATCTTGCTTCCGCGGTATTGTGGGATGAAGCGGCCCGGACCAACCTTACACGTACGCTTACGTGAGACCGGTTCCACCGACTAACATGCACTAGATGCATAAGGTGGCTGGCGGATGTCTGTCTCTCCTACTTTAGTTGGAGCGGATTCGATGAAAAGGGTCCTTATGAAGGGTAAATAGAAGTTGACAAGATCACGTTGTGGTTATTCGTAGGTAAGAAAACGTTCTTGCTAGAACCCAATTGCAGCCACGTAAAAGATGCAACAACAATTATAGGACGTCTAACTTGTTTTTGCAGCAATTGACATGTGATGTGATATGGCCAAGTTGTGATGAATGATGAATGACATATTGTGATGTATGAGATCATGTTCTTGTAATAGGAATAACGACTTGCATGTCGATGAGTATGACAACCGGCTGGAGCCATAGGAGTTGTCTTTATTTTTGTATGACCTGCGTGTCATTGAAGAACGCCATGTAACTTACTTTACTTTATTGCTAAACGCGTTAGCCATAGAAGTAGAAGTAGTCGTTGGCGTGACAACTTCATGGAGGCACAATGATGGAGATCATGATGATGGAGATCATGGTGTCATGCCGGTGACAAGATGATCATGGAGCCCGAAGATGGAGATCAATGGAGCTTTATGATATTGGCCATATCATGTCACTACTATATAATTGCATGTGATGTTTATTATGTTTATACATCTTGTTTACTTAGAACGACGGTAGTAAATAAGATGATCCTTACAACAATTTCAAGAAGTGTTTCCCTAACTATGCACCGTTGCCAAAGTTAAATGCGTTTCTAAGCACCACGTGATGATCGGGTGTGATGGATTCTTACGTTCACATACAACGGGTGTAAGACAGATTTACACACGCGAAAACACTTAGGGTTTACTTGACGAGCCTAGCATGTACAGACATGGCCTCGGAACACGAAGACCGAAAGGTCGAACACGAGTCGTATAGAAGATACGATCAACATGAGAATGTTCACCGATGATGACTAGTCCGTCTCACGTGATGATCGGACACGGCTTAGTCGACTCGGATCGTGTAACACTTAGATGACTAGAGGGATGTCTAATCTGAGTGGGAGTTCATTCAAATAATTTGATTAAATGAACTTAATTATCATGAACTTAGTCTAAAACTTTTGAATGATATGTCTTGTAGATCAAATGGCCAACGCTCATGTCAACTTAAACTTCAACGTGTTCCTAGAGAAAACCAAGCTGAAAGATGACGGCATCAACTATACGGACTGGGTCCGGAACCTGAGGATCATCCTCATAGCTGCCAGGAAACAATATGTCCTAGAAGGACCGCTAGGTGACGCTCCCGTCCCAGAGATGAAGGAAATATGCCCTAGAGGCAATAATAAAGTTATTATTTATTTCCTTATTTCATGATAAATGTTTATTATTCATGCTAGAATTGTATTAACCGGAAACATAATACATGTGTGAATACATAGACAAACATATAGTCACTAGTATGCCTCTACTTGACTAGCTCGTTAATCAAAGATGGTTATGTTTCCTAACCATAGACATGAGTTGTCATTTGATTAACGGGATCACATCATTAGGAGAATGATCTGATTGACATGACCCATTCCGTTAGCCTAGCACTTGATCGCTTAGTATGTTGCTATTGCTTTCTTCATGACTTATACATGTTCCTATAACTATGAGATTATGCAACTCCCGTTTACCGGAGGAACACTTTGGTACTACCAAACGTCACAACGTGAATCGGGTGATTATAAAGGAGTACTACAGGTGTCTCCAAAGGTACTTGTTGGGTTGGCGTATTTCGAGATTAGGATTTGTCACTCCGATTGTCGGAGAGGTATCTGGGCCCTCTCGGTAATGCACATCACATAAGCCTTGCAAGCATTTCAACTAATGTGTTAGTTGTGAGATGATGTATTACGAAAGCGAGTAAAGAGACTTGCCAAGAACGAGATTGAACTAGGTATTGGATACCGACGATCGAATCTCGGGCAAGTAACATACCGATGACAAAGGGAACAACGTATGTTGTTATGCGGTCTGACCGATAAAGATCTTCGTAGAATATGTAGGAGCCAATATGGGCATCCAGGTCCCGCTTATTGGTTATTGACCGGAGAGGTGTCTCGGTCATGTCTACATAGTTCTCGAACCCGTAGGGTCCGCAACGCTTAACGCTTCGGCGATGCTACTATGAGTTTTTATGATGTTTCTGTACCGAAGGTTGTTCGAGTCCCGGATGAGATCACGGACGTGACGAGGAGTCTCGAAATGGTCGAGACATAAAGATTCATATATTGGAAGTCTATGTTTGGACATCGGAAATGTTCCGGTGAAATTGGGAATTTTACCAGAAATGCAGGGAGGTTACCGAACCCCCGAATGCTAATGGGCCAACATGGGCCTTAGTGGAAAGGAGAAAAGGGGCCCAAGTGCTGGCAGCACCTTCCCCTTCCCTAGTCCTATTAGGACTAGGAGAAGGCGCCTCTCTCTCCCTTCCCACTTGGGGAAACCTAGTTGGACTAGGATTGGGGGAATCCTACTCCCAGAGGGAGTAGGAAACCCTGCGCCTCCTCTCCTTGGCCGGCCAGCCCCTCCCTTCCCTCCTTTATATACAGGGGCAGGGCACCTCATGACACACAAGTTGATCATTGAGATCGTTCTCAGCCGCAGCGGTGCCCCTTCCACCATATTACACCTCGAAAATACCAGAGCGGAGCTTAGGCGAAGCCTCGCCGGTGGAACATCATCATCGTCACCACGCCGTCGTCTTGTGAAACTCTCCCTCAACACTCGGCTGGATCGGAGTTCGAGGGACGCCATCGAGCTGAACGTGTGCAGAACTCGGAGGTGCCGCACGTTCGGTACTTGGATCGGTTGGATCGTGAAGGAGTACGACTACTTCCTCTACGCTATGCGTCAACGCTTCCGTTGTCGGGTCTCTACGAGGGTACGTAGACAACACTCTCATCTCGTTGCTATGCCATCACCATGGTCCTGTGTGTGCGTAGGAAAATTTTGAAATTACTACGTTCCCCAACAGTGGTATCAGAGCCAGGTTTTATGCGTAGATGTCATATGCACGAGTAGAACACAAGTGAGTTGTGGACGATACAAGTCATACTGCCTACCAGCATGTCATACTTTGGTTCAGCGGTATTGTTGGACGAGACGATCCGGACCAACCTTACGCCAGACGCTTACGCGAGACCGGTTCCCTCGACGTGCTTTGCACATAGATGGCTTGCGGAAGACTGTCTCTCCAACTTTAGTTGAACTGTGGCTACGCCCGGTCCTTGAGAAGGTTAAAAGCGGAGTCTATTTGACAAACTATCGTTGTGGTTTTGATGCGTAGGTAAGAACGGTTCTTGCTCAGCCCGTAGCAGCCACGTAAAACATGCAACAACAAAGTAGAGGACGTCTAACTTTTTTTGCGGGGCATGTTGTGATGTGATATGGTCAAGACGTGATGCTATATTTTATTGTATGAGATGATCATGTTTTGTAACCGAGTTATCGGCAATCGGCAGGAGCCATATGGTTGTCGCTTTATTGTATGCAATGCAATCGCGATGTAATGCTTTACTTTATTACTAAGCGGTAGTGATAGTCGTGGAAGCATAAGATTGGCGAGACGACAACGATGCTACGATGGAGATCAAGGTGTCGCGCGGTGACGATGGTGATCATGACGGTAAGCTTGGCGATGGAGATCACAAGCACAAGATGATGATGGCCATATCATATCACTTATATTGATTGCATGTGATGTTTATCCTTTATGCATCTTATCTTGCTTTGATTGACGGTAGCATTATAAGATGATCTCTCACTAAAATTATCAAGAAGTGTTCTCCCGAGTATGCACCGTTATGCGAAAGTTCTTCGTCTTTGAGACACCACGTGATGATCGGGTGTGATAGGCTCTACGTTCAAATACAACGGTGCAAAACAGTTGCACACGCAGAATACTCAGGTTATACTTGACGAGCTATGCATATAAGATATGACCTCGGAACACGGAGACCGAAAGGTCAAGCGTGAATCATATAGTAGATATGATCAACATAGTGATGTTCACCATTGAAACTACTCCATCTCACGTGATGATCGGACATGGTTTAGTTGATTTGGATCACGTGATCACTTAGAGGATTAGAGAGATGTCTATCTAAGTGGGAGTTCTTAAGTAATATGATTAATTGAACTTTAATTTATCATGAACTTAGTCCTGGTGGTATTAGCATATCTATGTTGTAGATCAATAGCTCGCGTTATTGCTTCCCTATTTATTTTGATATGTTCCTAGAGAAAATTGTGTTGAAAATGTTAATAGCAATGATGCGGATTGGATCCGTGATCCGAGGTTTATCCTCATTGCTGCACGTAAGAATTACGTCCATGATGCACCGCTAGGTGACGGACCTATTGCAGGAGCGGAATGCGTACGTTATGAACGTTTTGCTAGCTCAATATGATGACTACTTGATAGTTTAGTGCACCATGCTTAACGGCTTAGAATCGGGATTTCAAAGGCGTTTTGAACGTCATGGACCATATGAGATGTTCCAGGAGTTGAAGTTAATATTTCCAGCAAATACCCGAGTTGAGAGATATGAAGTCTCCAACAAAGTTCTAAAGCTAAAAGATGGAGGAGAATCGCTCAACTAGTGAGCATGTGCTCAGATTGTCCAGGTACTTCAATCGCTTGAATCAAGTGGGAGTTAATCTTCCGGATAAGACGGTGATTGACAGAATTCTCTAGTCACCATCACTAAGTTACTAGAACTTCGTGATGAACTATAGTATGCAAGGGATGACGAAAACGATTCCCGAGCTCTTCGTGATGTTGAAATCGACGAAGGTAGAAATCAAGAAAGAGCATCAAGTGTTGATGATTGACAAGACCACTAGTCTCAAGGAAAAGGGCGAAGGGAAGAAGGGGAACTTCAAGAAGAACGGCAAGCAAGTTGCTGCTCAAGTGAAGAAGCCCAAGTCTGGACCTAAGCCTGAGACTAAGTGCTTTTTCTGCAATGGAACTGGTCACTAGAAGCGGAACTACCCCAAGTATTTGGCGGATAAGAAGGATGGCAAAGTGAACAAAAGTATATTTGATATACAGATTATTGATGTGTATTTTACTAGTGTTCGTAGCAACCCCTCGGTATTTGATACTGGTTCAGTTGCTAAGATTAGTAACTCGAAAAAGGGAGTTGCAGAATGAACAGAGACTAGTTAAGGGTGAAGTGACGATGAGTGTTG
Source organism: Aegilops bicornis (assembly GCA_021605145.1). Lineage (NCBI taxonomy): Eukaryota > Viridiplantae > Streptophyta > Magnoliopsida > Poales > Poaceae > Aegilops > Aegilops bicornis. The sequence goes on from CM038675.1 coordinate 705,855,227, forward strand.
GAAGTAGTTCCAAGATTGATATGATCATCATCGCACACTCCCTATACTTTCGGGATTAGTGTGGAACCTAAATAAGTGTTATTTGGTGTTGAACATATTGCAATACGGTTATTCATTTAAGTAAGAGAATAAATTGTTGTTCTGTTTACATGAATAAAACCTTGTATGTTTACACACCCAATGAAAACAGTTCATTGGATCTCGATCATAGTGATACACATATTCATAATATTGAAACCAAAAGATGCAAAGTTAATAATGATAGTGCAACTTATTTGTGGCACTCGCCGTTTAGGTCATATTGGTGTAAAGCGCATGAAGAAACTCCATGCCGATGGATTTTTGGAATCACTTGATTATGAATCATTTGATGCTTGCGAACCGTGCCTTTTGGGCAAGATGACTAAAACTCCGTTCTCGGAACAATGGAACAAGCTCTTGACTAATTGGAAATAATACATACCGATGTATGCGATCCAATGAATGTTGATGCTCGTGGCAAGTATCGTTATTTTCTGACTTTCACAAAATGATTTGAGCAGATATGGGTATATCTACTTGATGAAACATAAGTCTGAAATAGTTGAAAGGTTCAAAGAATTTCAGAGTGAAGTGGAAAAATCATTGTAACAAGAAAATAAAGTTTACATGCGATCTGATCGCCAAGACGAATAATTGAGTTACGAAGTTTGGTCTTCAATTAAAATAAAGTGGAATAGTTTCACAGCTCACGCCACAGAACACCACAAATGTTATGGTGTGTCCGAACGTCGTAACCGCACTTTATTGGATATGGTGCGATCTATGATGTCACTTATAGGTTTACCACTATCATTTTGGGGTTATGCATTAGAGACAGCTGCATTCACGAATAATTGGGCACCAACTAAATCAGTTGAGGTGACACCGAATGAACTATGGTTTAACAGTAAACCTAAGCTGTCGTTTCTTAAAAGTTTGGGTTTATGATGCTTATGTGAAAAAGTTTTCACCTGATAAGCTCGAACCCAAATCGGAGAAGTGCGTCTTCATAGAATACCCAAAGGTAACTATTGGGTACACCTTATATCACAGATCCGAAGGCAAGTTTTTTCGTTGCTAAGATGGATCCTTTCTAGAGAAGAAGTTTCTCTCGAAAGAAGTGAGTGGGAGGAAAGTAGAAACTTGATGAGGTAATTGTACCTTCTCCCTTATTGGAAAGTAGTTCATCACAGAAATCAGTTCTAGTGATTCCTACACCAATTAGTGAGGAAGTTAATGATGATGATCATGAAACTTCAGATCAAGTTGCTACCAAACCTCGTAGGTCTTCTAGAGTAAGATCCGCACCAGTGTGGTATGGTAATCATGTTCTGGAAGTCATGTTACTAGACCATGATGAACCTACGAACTATGAGGAAGCGATGATGAGCCCAGATTCCATGAAATGGCTTGAGGCCATGAAATCTGAGATAGGATCCATGTATGAGAACAAAGTATGGACTTTGATTGACTTGCTCGATGATCAGCAAGCCATGTTAAATAAATGGATCTTCAAGAGGAAGACGGACACTGATAGTAGTGTTACTATCTACAAAGCTCGACTTGTCACAAAAAGGTTTTCGACAAGATCAAGGTGTTGACTACAATGAGATTTTTTCAACCGTAGCGATGCTTAAGTCTGTCTCAATCATGTTAGCAATTGCCACATTTTATGAAATCTGGCAAATGGATGTCAAAAACAACATTCTTTAATGGATTTATTAAAGAAGAGTTGTATATGATGCAACCAGAAGGTTTTGTCAATCCTAAAGGAGCTAACAAAATGTGCAAGCTCCATCGATCCATCTATGGACTGGTGCAAGCATCTCGGAGTTGGAATATACGCTTTGATAAGATTGATCAAAGCATATGGTTTTATCTGCACTTTTGGAGAAGCCTGTATTTACAAGAAAGTGAGTGGGAGCACTACAAAGATTTCTGATAAGTATATGTGAATGACATATTGTTGATCGGAAATAATGTAGAATTATTCTGCAAAGCATAAAGGAGTATTTGAAAGGAGTTTTTCAAAGAAGGACCTCGGTGAAGCTGCTTACATATTGAGCATCAAGATCTATAGAGATAGATCAAGACGCTTGATAAGTTTTTCAATGAATACATACCTTGTCAATATTTTGAAGAAATTCAAAATGGAACAGTCAAAGAAAAGTTCTTGCCTGTGTTGCAAAGGTGTGAAATTGAGTGAGACTCAAATCCCGACCACGGCAGAAAATAGAAAAGAGAATGAAAGTCATTCCCTATGCCTCAGTCATAGGTTCTATAAAGAATGTCATGCTGTATACCAGATCTATTACATACCCTACCACTAAGCTTGGCAAGGGAGTGCAATGGTGATCTAGGAGTAGATCAATAGACAGCGGTCAAAATTATCCTTAGTAGAATAAGGATATGTTTCTCGATTATGGAAGTGAAAAAAAAAGGGGTTCGTCGTAAAGGGTTACGTCGATACAAGTTTTTACACTAATCTAGATGACTCTGAGTCTTAATCTGGATACATATTGAAAGTGGGAGCAATTAGCTAGAGTAGCTCCGTGCAGAGCATTGTAGACATAGATATTTGCAAAATACATACGGCTCAATATGATGAGACCCGTTGACTAAGCTTCTCTCACGAGCAAAACATGATCATCCCTTAGTACTCTTTGGGTGTTAATCACACAGCGATGTGAACTAGATTACTGAATCTAGTAAACCCTTTGGGTGTTGGTCACATGGCGATGTGAACTATGGGTGTTAATCACATGATGATGTGAACTATCGATGTTAATCACATGGTGATGTGATCTAGATTATTGACTCTAGTGCAAGTGGGAGACTGAAGGAAATATGCCCTAGAGGCAATAATAAAGTTATTATTTATTTCCTTATTTCATGATAAATGTTTATTATTCATGCTAGAATTGTAGTAACCGAAACATAATACATGTGTGAATACATAGACAAACATATAGTCACTAGTATGCCTCTACTTGACTAGCTCGTTAATCAAAGATGGTTATGTTTCCTAACCATAGACATGAGTTGTCATTTGATTAACGGGATCACATCATTAGGAGAATGATCTGATTGACATGACCCATTCCGTTAGCCTAGCACTTGATCGTTTAGTATGTTGCTATTGCTTTCTTCATGACTTATACATGTTCCTATAACTATGAGATTATGCAACTCCGTTTACGGAGGAACACTTTGGTACTACCAAACGTCACAACGTGAATCGGGTGATTATAAAGGAGTACTACAGGTGTCTCCAAAGGTACTTGTTGGGTTGGCGTATTTCGAGATTAGGATTTGTCACTCCGATTGTCGGAGAGGTATCTCTGGGCCCTCTCGGTAATGCACATCACATAAGCCTTGCAAGCATTTCAACTAATGTGTTAGTTGTGAGATGATGTATTACGAAACGAGTAAAGAGACTTGCGGTAACGAGATTGAACTAGGTATTGGATACCGACGATCGAATCTCGACAAGTAACATACCGATGACAAAGGGAACAACGATGTTGTTATGCGGTCTGACCGATAAAGATCTTCGTAGAATATGTAGGAGCCAATATGGGCATCCAGGTCCCGCTTATTGGTTATTGACCGGAGAGGTGTCTCGGTCATGTCTACATAGTTCTCGAACCCGTAGGGTCCGCACGCTTAACGCTTCGATGACAGTTACTATGAGTTTTTATGATGTTTCTGTACAAGGTTGTTCGGAGTCCCGGATGAGATCACGGACGTGACGAGGAGTCTCGAAATGGTCGAGACATAAAGATTCATATATTGGAAGTCTATGTTTGGACATCGGAAATGTTCCGGGTGAAATTGGGAATTTTACCAAGTACCGGGAGGTTACTGAACCCCCGAATGCTAATGGGCCAACATGGGCCTTAGTGGAAAGGAGAAAGGGGCCCAAGTGCTGGCGCACCTTCCCCTTCCCTAGTCCTATTAGGACTAGGAGAAGGGGCGCCTCTCTCTCCCTTCCCACTTGGGGAAACCTAGTTGGACTAGGATTGGGGAATCCTACTCCCCGAGGAGTAGGGAAACCCCGTGCGCCTCCTCTCCTTGGCCGGCCAGCCCCTCCCCTTCCCTCCTTTATATACAGGGGCAGGGGGCACCTCATGACACACAAGTTGATCATTGAGATCGTTCCTTAGCCGTGTGCGGTGCCCCCTTCCACCATATTACACCTCGAAAATACCGTAGCGGAGCTTAGGCGAAGCCCTGCGCCGGTGGAACATCATCATCGTCACCACGCCGTCGTCTTGTGAAACTCTCCCTCAACACTCGGCTGGATCGGAGTTCGAGGGACGTCATCGAGCTGAACGTGTGCAGAACTCGGAGGTGCCGGTCGGTCGGTACTTGGATGGGGTGGATCGTGAGGGAGTACGACTACTTCCTCTACGCTATGCGTCAACGCTTCCGTTGCTGGTCTACGAGGGTACGTAGACAACACTCTCATCTCGTTGCTATGCCATCACCATGGTCCTGTGTGTGCGTAGGAAAATTTTGAAATTACTACGTTCCCCAACAAGAGAACCAAGACATTATGAATGCTTGGCAAACTCGCGCTGATGATTACTCCCTCGTTCAGTGCGGCATGCTTTACAGCTTAGAACCGGGGCTCCAAAAGCGTTTTGAGCATCACGGAGCATATGAGATGTTCGAGGAGCTGAAACTTGTTTTCCAAGCTCACGCCCGGGTCGAGAGATATGACATCTCCGACAAGTTCTATAGTTGTAAGATGGAGGAAAACAGTTACATCGTTGAGCACATCTTCAAGATGTCCAGGTTGCACAACCGTATGACCCAGTGAATATTAACCTCCACGATGAGGCGGTCATTGACAGAATCCTCCAAATACTCCCACCAAGTTACAAGAGCTTTGTGATGAACTACAACATGCAGGGGATGGTAAAGACCATTCCTGAAGTGTTCTCTATGCCGAAGTCAGCCGAGGTTGAAATCAAGAAAGAACATCAAGTGTTGATGGTCAATAAGACCACTAAGTTCAAGAAGGGCAAGGGTAAGAAGAACTTCAAGAAGGACGGCAAGGAGGTTGCCGCGCCGGTAAGCAAGTTGCCGGAAGAAGTCAAAGAATGGACCCAAACCCGAGACCGAAAGTGCTTTTATTGCAAGGGAGGGTCATCGAAGCGGAACTGCCCCAAATACTTAGCGGACAAGAAGGCCGGCAACACCAAAGGTATATCGATATACATGTAATTGATGTGTACTTTGCCGATTACTCGTAGTAACTCTCGGTATTTGATACCGGTGCCGTTGCTCATATTTGTAATTCATGCAGAGCTGCGGAATAAGCGGAAACCGCAAAGGACGAGGTGACGATGCGCGCGTCGGGAATGGTTCCGTAGTCGATGTGATCGCCGTCGGCACGCTACCTCTTCATTTACCTACGGGATTAGTTATGAACCTTAATAATTGTTATTTGGTGCCAAGTTTGAGCATGAATATTGTATCCGGATCTCGTTTAATGCGAGATGGCTACTCATTTAAATCCGAGAATAATGGTTGTTCTATTTATATGAGAGATATGTTTTATGGTCATGCTCCGATGGTCAATGGTTTATTCTTAATGAATCTCGAGCGTAGTATTACACATGTTTATAGCGTGGATACCAAAAGATGTAAAGTTGATAACGATAGTCCCACATATTTGTGGCACTGCCGCCTTGGTCACATTGGTGTCAAGCGCATGAAGAAGCTCCATGCTGATGGACTTTTTGAGTCTCTAGATTATGAATCATTTGACACATGCGAACCATGCCTTATGGGCAAGATGACCCAGACTCCGTTCTCCGGATCAATGGAGCGAGCAACCAACTTATTGGAAATCATACATACCGATGTGTGCGGTCCAATGAGTGTTGAGGCTCATGGAGGATATCGTTATGTTCTCACTCTCACTGATGACTTGAGTAGATATGGGTATGTCTACTTAATGAAACACAAGTCTGAGACCTTTGAAAAGTTCAAAGAATTTCAGAATGAGGTAGAGAATCAACGTGACCGAAAGATAAAATTCTTGCGATCAGATCGTGGAGGAGAATATTTGAGTCACGAATTTGGTACACACTTAAGAAAATGTGGAATCGTTTCACAAATAACGCCGCCTGGAACACCTCAGCTTAATGGTGTGTCCGAACGTCGTGTCGCACTCTATTGGATATGGTGCGGTCTATGATGTCTCTTACCGATTTACCGCTATCATTTTGGGGATACGCTCTAGAGACAGCTACATTCACTTTAAATAGGGCACCGTCTAAGTCCGTTGAGACGACACCGTATGAATTATGGTTTGGGAAGAAACCTAAGCTGTCGTTTCTAAAAGTTTGGGGATGCGATGCTTATGTCAAGAAACTTCAACCTGAAAAGCTCGAACCCAAGTCGGAAAAATGCGTCTTCATAGGATACCCTAAGGAAACCATATGGTATACCTTCTACTTAAGATCTGAGGGCAAGATCTTTGTTTCCAAGAACGGATCCTTTCTGGAAAAAGAGTTTATCTCTAAAGAAGTAAGTGGGAGGAACGTAGAACTCGATGAAGAACTACCTCTTGAACAAGATAGTAGTGCAGCTCAGAAAGTGTTCTGTGATGCCTACACCAACTGAAGAGGAAATTAATGATGATGATCAAGGTACTTGGATCAAGTTGCTCTTGAACCTCGTAGGTCCTCAAGGACACGTTCTGCACCAGAGTGGTACGGCAACCCTGTCCTAGAAATCATGTTGTTAGACAACGGTGAACCTTCGAACTATGAAGAAGCGATGGCGGGCCCAGATTCCAACAAATGGCTAGAAGCCATGAAGTCCGAGATAGAATCCATGTATGAAAACAAAGTGTGGACTTTGGTGACTTGCCCGATGATCGGCGAGCGATAGAAAACAAATGGATTTTTAAGAAGAAGACGGACGCGGATGGTAATGTCACCATCTATAAAGCTCGACTTGTCGCTAAAGGTTATCGGCAAGTTCAAGGGATTGACTACGATGAGACTTTCTCTCCGTGGCGAAGCTTAAGTCCGTCCGAATCATGTTAGCAATTACGCATACTATGATTATGAGATATGGCAGATGGACGTCAAAACAGCGTTCCTTAACGGATATCTTAAGGAAGAGCTGTATATGATGCAGCCGGGAGGTTTTGTCGATCCTAAGAATGCTAACAAAGTATGCAAGCTCCGGTGATCCATTTATGGGCTGGTGCAAGCATCTCGAGTTGGAACATTCGCTTTGATGAGATGATCAAAGCGTTTGGGGTTATCTTGAGACTTATGGAGAAGCCTGCGTTTACAAGAAAGTGAGTGGGAGCTCTGTAGCATTTCTCATATTATATGTAGATGATATACTTTTGATGGGAAATGATATAGAATTCTTGGACAACATTAAGGCCTACTTGAATAAGTGTTTTTCAATGAAGGACCTTGGAGAAGCTGCTTATATATTAGGCATCAAGATCTATAGAGATAGATCGAGGCGCCTCATAGGTCTTTCACAAAGCACATACCTTGATAAGATTTTGAAGAAGTTCAAAATGGATAAGTCCAAGAAGGGGTTCTTGCACTGTATTGCAAGGTGTGAGATTGAGCTCACTCAATGCCCGACCACACGGCAAAAGATAAAGAAGAGATGAGTGTCATCCCCTATGCCTCAGCTATAGGATCTATTATGTATGCCATCTTTGTGTACCAGACCTGATGTAAACCTTGCCGTAAGTTTGGTAGGAAGGTACCAAAGTAATCCCGGCAAGGAACACTGGACAGCGGTCAAGAATATCCGGAAGTACTTGAAAAGGACAAAGGACATGTTTCTCGTTTATGGAGGTGACGAAGAGCTGCGTCAGAAGGGTTACGTCGACGCTTAGCTTCGACACGCATCTGGATGACTCTAAGTCACAAACCGGATACGTGTATATGTTGAATGGTGGAAGCGATAGCTGGTGCAGCTGCAAGCGAAGCGTCGTGGCGGGATCTACATGTGAAGCGGAGTACATGGCAGCCTCGGAGGCAGCGCATGAAGCAATTTGGGTGAAGGAGTTCATCACCGACCTAGGAGTCATACCCAATGCGTCGGGGCCGATCAAACTCTTCTGTGACAACACTGGAGCTATTGCCCTTGCCAAGGAGCCCAGGTTTCACAAGAAGACAAGGCACATCAAGCGTCGCTTCAACTCCATCCGTGAAAATGTTCAGGATGGAGACATAGAAATTTAGAAGTGCATACGGATCTGAATGTCGCAGATCCGTTGACTAAACCTCTTCCTTGAGCAAAACATGATCAACACGAGAACTCTATGGGTGTTCGATTCATCACAATGTAACTAGATTATTGACTCTAGTGCAAGTGGGAGACTGTTGGAAATATGCCCTAGAGGCAATAATAGAAGCATTATTATTATATTTCCTTGTTCATGATAATTGTCTTTTATTCATGCTATAACTGTATTATCCGGAAATCGTAATACACGTGTGAATACATAGACCATAATACGTCCCTAGTGAGCCTCTAGTTGACTAGCTCGTTGGTCGACGGATAGTCATGGTTTCGACTATGGACATCAGATGTCATTGACAACGGGATCACGTCATTAGGAGAATGACGTGATGGACAAGACCCAATCCTAAGCATAGCACAAAGATCGTGTAGTTCGTTTTGCTAGAGTTTTTCCAATGTCAAGTATCTCTTCCTTAGACCGTGAGATCGTGTAACTCCGGATACCGTAGGAATGCTTTGGGTGTACCAAAGCGGCACAACGTAATCGGGTGACTATAAAGGTGCATTACAGGTATCTCCGAAAGTGTCTGTTGGGTTGACACGGATCGAGGGCGGATTTGTCACTCCGTATGACGGAGAGGTATCACTGGGCCCACTCGATAATGCATCATCATAATGAGCTCAAAGTGATCAAGTGTCTGATCACGGGATCATGCATTACTGATGCAGTAAAGTGACTTGCCGATAACTTGAGACTAAGCGAGGTATTGGGATACCGACGATCGAGTCTCGGGCAAGTAACATACCGTCGACAAAGGGAATAGCATACGGGTTGCTTGAACCCTCGACATCGTGGTTCATCCGATGACAACATCGAGGCGTGTAGGAACCAACATGGGTATCCAGATCCCGCTGTTGGTTATTGACCGGAGAGCGTCTCGGTCATGTCTGCATGTCTCCCGAACCCGTAGGGTCTACACATAAGGTTCGGTGGCGCTAGGGTTAATAGGAAGACAAGTATGTGATTACCGAATGTTGTTGAGTCCCGGATGAGATCCCGGACGTCACGAGGAGTTCGGAATGGTCCGGAGGTAAAGATTTATATATGGAAAGTGGTTAAGCGGACTCCGGAAAGTTTGGTGTATACTGGTAATGCAGGGGCCACGGAGAGTTCGGAGGTCCACTGGAGGGGCCACCCTCCGGGGGCCACATGGGCTAAGTGGGAGGGAGCCAGCCCTGGTGGGCTGGCGCGCCTCCCACCTAGGCCCATGCTTGGCTAGGGCTTGGGAGGAAACCCTAAAGGGGCAAGGCGCCCCCTTGGCTTGGGGGCAAGCCACCCTTTCCTCCTCCCTTGGCCGCCGCCCCCCTCTAGATGCCATCTAGAGGGGCCGCCCCTCCCTTCCTCCTATAAATAGAGGGGTGGGGGAGGGCTGAACACACCATTGAAGGCGCAGCCCCTCCCTCCCAACACCTCTCTTTCTCCACGCTGAAGCTTGGCGAAGCCTCACGGAGAACTGCCAGTACCAACCGCACCACGCCGTCGTGCTGCCATTGGAGTTGTCTTCCTCAACCTCTCCTTCATCCTTGCTGGATCAAGACGGAGGAGACGCCATCGTCCCGTACGTGTGTTGAATGCGGAGGTGTTGTTCGTTCAGCACTTGGTCATCGGTGATCGGAATCACGTTGGGAACGTCTTCATCATCACCACTCCCTCGAACGCTTCCGTACTCAATCTACAAGTGGTATGTAGATGCAAACTCTCTCTCTTGACTCGTTGCTTAGATGAACTCATAGATAGATCTTGGTGAAACCGTAGGAAAATTTTAATTTTCTGCAACGTTCCCCAACAGCGGCTCCTCGTGCCCTCAAAGTTTGCACCCACATAAACACGACGGGAGCCCGCCACCCTCGATTCCAGGGCGGGGCATGGCCATAGTGCAGCGTACATGGCATACATCCCTCGCCCGGCGCGGCACTATTGCCATGCAACCATGACATCATCCATGGCAGAGGAGGCCATGCTCCCACGACGGGCTGTCGGTACGGCCTGCAGGCGGCGGGCCCTACCTGTTTGTGAGAAGCCAGAGGGCGGCGAGTCCTGACCAGACGGCTCAGGGGGAGGCCGGCTCCTGACCAGGCGGCCCTCCCCTTTCCTTGGAATTTGTGTGCCATTAACGAGAAGAGACGGTGAGTGGCTACAGTGAATGCCCACTAGGCGGCGGGACTATATCCACGCTCTCCCCGACAAAACATGCATAATTAGCGACATGGCTACAGTACTAAGCAGCCGGCAAGACCCACCAGCGGGTGAGGCATGTCGGCCAAGTACAGGACAGCCGGCGGGACCCACCAGGCGGCGGGCCCCAGCGGCCGACAGAGAAGCCGGCCACTAGAGACACTGACGGCTGGGACCGACACCTAGTCAGATTACCATTGTACCCCTAAGGGGTAGGCCTATATAAACCCCCAGGGCGCCCATGCAAAGGGTTCAGCCTCTTAGACACCAAACCCATATAGAGAGAGGAGTAGAGCTAGCCTTGCCCTTTCCTCCTACAACAAACAGCTCATGGAGCAAGCTTGTAGCTACTTGTTGAGATAGTGATTATGCGGAGACCCCGTAGAGCAGGACTAGGAGTGCTATCTCCTAGGAGAGCCCCGAACCTGGGTAAAGTGCGTCGGTGTTCGTGTTTGCGCCTTATCCCGTTTCCAGGCACCGGCGACGTATTACTCTCCCCCACCATGATAAGCCATCCTTTGGCATATGTCGCACGACACCCCGACACAACTCGTTTTAGCGGACTGATACTAGTATGAGCAATAGTTGGCCCTGACCGGATAGATGCTCAAGGCCTGAGTTTTAGAGAATGTCACTAGCTGTAGGGAAGAAAGTTACTCACTGTTTTTATTAAGCACACTAACCCGTCTCTTATAACAAAAGCAGCAAGCAATTAATTTACTGAAACTGACAGGATACACCTACCATTTAGGCAACTACTCCCCGACAGATATACAAGGTATAAGTTAACAACAATGGCTGGCCAAGATCCATCGAACACACAACATAGGTTTCATCCAATCGAAAGTTTCAGCACGGAAGGGAAAGACAAATATGAACCTGTTCCAAATTACAAGAGAGAGCACCATACAGACAAAGAACGTAAGAGGAGGCAATATATTACACACGAATTGAACCACCGGCCACTTTACACATTTCCCATTGCCAATCCTTATTGATTGATTTCGGTCTATACATACACCCCATCTTTCCTATCTTCGGCCGTATTCGTCTGGCGATCAACGGATACACAGTCCAATGCTAGCAGCTGTCGGATATATTGTTCGATGGACATGGGGGATATATTGTTCGATGGATATGGGAAGGGCTGGAAAAAAGCTCGAAGCTCGCGAGCTAAACAAGTAGCTCGTGACTCGGCTCGAATCGACTCGAACTCGAAGAATAACGAGTCGAGCCGAGCTTTAGTTTAAGATCGTTTACAGACCAAGTTAAACGAGCCAATCTCACGAGTACTCGTGTAACTCGTTAAGCTCGATACAATAGATCAGCCACTCCCAATACAAGAAAGATCAGCCACTAAACAGCCTACGTTCCAAAGCACAACCCAAGGCCGAAAGCTTGAAGGCCTAGCCTCCTAGGAGACTCACGTGTTACAAGAAAATTACAATTATATGGTGATATATATGTTTAATATATACATAATCATTTTTATCATATTTGAGGGCTTTATGTTTATATCTTAAACGAGCTTAACAAGCTAAATGAGCCAGCTCGCGAGTTATACGAGTCGAGCCAATCTTGGGTTTGAGCTCGTTATAGTAACGAGTCGAGTCGAGCTAGCTCGTTAACGAAACAAGCTCTAGCGAGTCGAGCCGAGCTGGCTCGACTCGGCTCGAATTCCAGTCCTAGATATGGGGATTGGGGACTACATGGAGCACTCGGCGGGGACACCCTTGGCGACGCGCTTGGGGTCGGTGCAGTAGTTTTAGATCATGTAATTGCTGTGCACCCAACGCATCCGCTGCTGCCGCGTCAGGTCCAGCTCCTGGTTGTACCACTCGCCCGCCGCGTCGGTGCCGGGGGCGACCTCCGTGCCCATGCTGGCGCTGGAGCGCGGCCGGCCGCCTGTGGTCACCACGCACGCATCGGCCTTGAAGCCGTAGTACGAGGCGGAGAATGGGGCGTGGGACCAGTCCGTCTTGATGCGGCCGCCCTGCGTGGCCCAGTCGTCGGCGTTCCAGAGGCTGGAGTAGAGCCACATCGGTTGGTTCTCAGGGAACGCGATCATCTTTCTCTCAAGGTTCTTGAAGTCCCTGATCGGCATGTCATCCACCATGAAGCTGCATTTATGTACACCATGATGAGTCAGTCCATGTGCTGTATGAATAGATGGCCAGCCGCCGGCATTCTTGAAATAAAGAAGAAGGTTGGGCGACGGCGAACAATCGACTTACATGATGTGCTTTGGGTTCCAGAGGATGGAGTAGGTGTGGAAGTCGTTGGTGGGATCAAACCAGAGGCAGAACTGCTGCTCCCATCGCCCTGCCCTGCGTGAACACGTTGGTGTGCAGCGTGTACGGCTCGCCCGGTGACGCGTTGCCCCGGAACTCGAAGTCGATCTCATCGTGCCTCGGACCCTGCGACCACAGATGCACATTCATACACACCAAACCGAACAGAGTTTGGCAACCGTGTCATCCGATCAGACCGAGAAAGCAGAGGAAAGAATGAATGTCGTAAATGCGTAGTAGGCGGTGACGGTGCCGGCGGAGTTGCCGGGGACGAGCTTGAGCTGCATGTCGATCTTGCCGTAGAGGTACTCGTGCTTGGACTAGAACCCGGAGCCGGAGATTTTGTCGAGCCACAGCGTGAGGAGCTGGCCGTTGTTGAGAATCTTGCCGCGCCCGTCACCCCACGTGACGTCGAACTCCTAGCCGAAGCTCGCCGCCACCAGGGCACAAGAGGCAAGCAGGATTGCCAGCACCGAAACCACCATGTGAGCCATGCGTTTTATGCTCTCGAAAGTACGATGTCAGCTACCCGATGGACAACAACGGCACTTCTGGCGACCTGGATGGTGAACTGGACGAAGCGGCTGTCGACAAGCGCATGACGGCTATAGTAAACCAAGGCAGGTCCAAGTCGACTCGGCCCAAGAGGCCTCCCCAATGGCTTGCAAGCCCAGATTGGGCCCGCTAAGCGGGTGTACGCATTACAAATAGCCGTTGACGCCTTCGTACGTTTTGGCTAGGAATTGAACGGCTGAGGCCGGTCTTGTATCTGGATAGAGGTGTGGGAGGCTGGGAGGAATTCCTCTATCTAATTCAAATTCGTAGTTCAATCTGCCATGAATCCTTAGGTCGAGAGAGCTATATGCAAGTTCCTCACATCTGGTATTCAGAGCCTTCATCCTGGAGTTTCCCCTGCACCACCATCGGACCAGGTTTGGCAACCGCCGGCATCGGCAAGCCATGGAGAGCCTCAGCGCGGACGGGCGCGCCGTCTACGATCTCCTGCGCTACGAGCTCGCCAACGACATGGATCAGCGACTTAAGGAGCACAACGAGCCACTGATCTCGTCCATGAGCAAGCTAATCAAGGAGATCAACCGCGCTTGACAACCTCATGTCGTCATGGACCGACGGCATCCGCGAGGAGTTGGCGCTAGATCTGGAGCAACTCAAGGCGGATCTGAGCAGGGAGTCGCCAGAACCAAGCCCCAAGGGAGGCGGGAATTTGCCATCTCTACAGAGTCAAGGCAGTGACGTCAACGACGCCGCAGGCTTCGACCACGAGCACCGGGGGAAATCACACAACATCTATGTTCCTCCCCCGGCCAGAGGTGCGCGTGAACACAATCCTTCCCCCCAAAAAAATTTCGGCCGTGATTCCTCTGTTCTGGATACTGCTGAGCATTCGTCTTATTCTCTGCATATGGAGTTGCCGAAATTCGATGATACCAACTCAAGGCTGTGGCAGAATCGCTGTGAAGGTCAATTCCGACTGTGGAACATCCCAAATCATCGTTGGATCTCTCTGGCTTCAGCACACATTGAGGGCGCAGTGGCCAGGTGGCTTGAGTCAGTGCAGAGACGGATGCCAAATTCTTCCTGGATTGAATTTTCAGCAGCGCTACAGAGCAGGTTTGGCCGGAACCAGCATTAGACACTGCTTCGCAAGTTATTCCGCATTGCCCAAGTTACTAACGTGGAAGATTATGTTGACAGATTCTCTGAACTGTATGATCAGCTTACTGCTTATGAGGATGCACCTAATTCCTTGCATTACACGACTCGTTTCCTTGACGGTTTGAAACTAGGTGTCAGAATTGCAGTAGCATTGTAAAAACCAAAGGACCTTGACACAGCTTATGAATTAGCCCTTTTGCATGAAGAATTGCGAGAGGGAGTCACTCCTATGAACAGTTTCCTCTAGAAGAGATCATCAGTTCCTTCAGTCAACAGAACTCGCTCTACTGACAAGCAGCGGCCTTCTACTGCAACATCTACAACTAGTACTGATGATAAATGGGCAGCACTACAGAATTATAGGAAATCTAAGGGGCTTTGCGTTGTTTGTGGTGAAAAGTGGGTAAAGGATCATGTGTGTAAGTCCACTGTGCAACTTCATGTTGTGTAGGAACTAATTGAACAGTTATAGCCATAGTCATCTGAAGATTCTGAAAGTTCTGATACTGAATCTCCTTCCTCAGTGCATTCTATGAAACTTTCTGCTGCTGCAGTAGGTAGAGAACCTGAATCACCGGTCCTCCAACTAGAAATCTCTTTACAAGGTCATCTCATGCAATTCCTAGTAGACTCTGGCAGTACACATTATTTCCTTGACCATAAGTATAGTAAATTACAAGGAGTGACAGCCACTGCACCTATGTCAGTTCTAGTGGCTGGCGGAACTACCATACAATGTAAGAGTAAAATGCTAGGCTGTCAGTGGAACTGCAATGTACATGAGTTTCAGTCTGATTTCAGAGTTCTTCAGCTTCAGAACTATGATGGCATTTTAGGTCTGGATTGGTTAGCTCAACATAGTCCTATGTATGTTGACTGAGCTCAGAAATGGTTGTCTTTCCATCATAAAGGTTCAATGGTGACTCTGCACAGCACAGTGCCAGAAGAATTTGCATATACTTGTGTGTCTATATCTATATCTGTTGTACAGTCAGATGAACAGTTACCTATTCCTCCCGAGATACGAAAACTTATAGAAGAATTCCCTACAGTGTTTGAAAAACCAACAGGTCTTCCTCCTAGAAGAGCTTGTGATCACACAATTACACTGATACCAGGAGCTAGACCAGTCTCTGTCAGGCCTTACAGAATTGTACCCCATTTGAAGGATGAATTAGAAAAGTAGATAGATGAAATGCTTAAAGTTGACTTGATCAGACCCAGTACAAGTCCATTTTCCTCCCCAGTTCTTCTAGTGAAAAAGAAAGGTGGAGAATGGAGATTGGTCATTGACTATATGATGTTAAATGCTATTACAGTTAAGGGAAAAAAATCCTATACCTGTGATTGATGAGTTGCTTGATGAATTAGCTGGAGCAGCATGGTTTACTAAATTGGATCTTAGAGCTGGTTACCATCAAATTCGCCTTGTACCTGGAGAGGAATATAAGAAAGCTTTCCAAACACATCATGGTCACTTTGAGTTCACAGTGCTTGCCATGGGTCTCACAGGTGGACCAAACACATTCCAAGGAGCAATGAACACTTCCTTGTTCCCAGTAAACATGAAAAATACCTTGGTTTTCTTTGATGATATATTGGTATTCAACAAGACTTAAAAAGAGCATATGCTCCATGTTAGGCAAGTCCTCTCCATTTTGTAAGCTGATCAATGGCATGTCAAGTTATCCAAATGTGCCTTTGCACAGGAACATATTGCTTATTTAGGGCATGTCATTAGTCTTCTTTGGTGTAGCTGCTGAGACCCGATAAGATTCAGAAGATTACTGTGATGGCGGTTCCTAAAAATGTTAAGGAGGTCAGAGGATTTCTAGGGCTCAGTGGATATTACAGAAAATTTATTAAGCACTATGGCATCATTAGCAGGCCTTTGACAGAGTTGCTCAAGAAGGGAGTTCCTTTTGTGTGGACCCCAGTTACAGAACAAGCATTTAATGTTCTGAAAAAGGCTCTGGTGGAAGCACCAGTTTTGGCTCTCCCTGATTTTGAGAAACCTTTTGTTATTGAAACAGATGCCTGTGATATAGGGATTGGAGCTGTACTCATGCAGGAAGGGCATCCCCTAGTGTCGGTGTCAAAACCGGCGGATCTCGGGTAGGGGGTCCCGAACTGTGCGTCTAAGGTGGATGGTAACAGGAGGCAGGGGACACGATGTTTACCCAGGTTCGAGCCCTCTCGATGGAGGTAATACCCTACTTCATGCTTGATTGATCTTGATGATATGAGTATTACAAGAGTTGATCTACCACGAGATCGTAGAGGCTAAACCCTAGAAGCTAGCCTATGGTATGATTGTTGTTATCCTACGGACTAAACCCTCCGGTTATATAGACACCGGAGGGGGCTAGGTTACACAGAGTCGGTTACAAGGGAGGAGATCTACATATCCGTATTGCCAAGCTTGCCTTCCACGCCAAGGAGAGTCCCATCCGGACATGGGACGAAGTCTTCAATCTTGTATCTTCATAGTCCAACAGTCCGGCCAAAGGATATAGTCCGGCTGTCCTGAGACCCCCTAATCCAGGACTCCCTCAGTAGCCCCTGAACCAGGCTTCAATGACGATGAGTCTGGCGCGCAGATTGTCTTTGACATTGCAAGGCGGGTTCCTCCTTTGAATACTCCATAGAAGATTTTGAACACAAGGATAGCAAAACAAATTTCACGTACCACCGTAGAGAGAATAATATTTCCACAAATCTAATCTGCTGACGTATTTTGCGGCATGTCACCACACCACAGCCTAGTCATTATTCAAACCGTTTTTCACAACCAGCCATGGCACATATTGCGAGGCGGTTTCCTTGGCACGTCTTGTCGAAGCAGAGATCGTGTCCCCTTATCACGGGATTCTCATCAATATAGATGTGGGTAACCCAACCGCACCATCAATCACGGTGCTTGGGAATTAAGCGAGTTTTACTAGCTAAGTGGGGAGGCGCATCGCCTCTTCCGCCCTTATAAAGGGACAGGGATTTACTCTTTTCTCCCACGCCTTCTTCCTCCTTGCTCATCCATTCTTGCGCACTCGAGCTCCCGCACCCAAGTTAGCGTCCTTCTCCTCAAACCGCTCCAAACTTGTCCGGAGCGGGAGGCAAGTGGATGAAATCCTCCGACACGGAGGAGGACATCAAAAAGCTGCGGGGAGTCGGATACCTGGCTGCGGATATCGCGGACCGGCTGCCCAATGCGGGGCAGATCGTCCCTACTCCAGAACCCTATGAGAGGGTAGTTTTCCTTACCCACTTCGTCCGCGGACTGGGATTTCCCCTCCACCCGTTTGTCCGCGGCCTCATGTTCTACTATGGGCTGGACTTCCATGATCTGGCCCCTAACTTCATCCTCAATATCTCGGCGTTTATCGTCGTGTGCGAGGCTTTCCTCCGCATCCGGCCCCACTTCGGCCTGTGGCTGAAGACCTTCAATGTTAAACCGAAGGTGGTGGTCGGTCAGCAAGCGGAGTGCGGAGGCGCCATGGTAGGCAAAATGCCCAACGTCACATGGCTCGAGGGCTCCTATGTGGAGACCATAAAGGGGTGGCAATCGGGATGGTTCTACATCACCGAGCCATACGACCTGGGGGTGGCGGCCCCCGAATTTCGATCCGGCGTCCCCATGCGGCTCACCTCCTTGAAGGAGAAGCGCATATCTTGGGGTCCCTCGGTGGAGCTGACCGGACTGCAAAAATGCATCAGAAACATGATGAGCAAGAAAATCAAGCTCGTCAATGTGGTCCAGGTCATGCTCTTCCGTCGGATCCTCCCGTGTCAACGACGGGCATTCAATTTGTGGGAGTTCGACCCGGCCAAGCACCAGACGCTGCAAGAGCTCTACAACACGACGCACAAGGACGTCTGGAGGGTGCTGTTCAAGGGCGCCGAGGTACCTCCTCCCCTTACCGAAGACCGCGGACTCATCGCAAAGCGCCATGCCAATCCGGTAAACTTTTATATCTCACAGGATATTTATTTTTCCCAGTTTAATCATGTGCGGGATCTAAGCTTCCATGCCATTTTCTATGACTGGGTCGAGACAGCGGAGCAGATCGATTGTCCAGCCAACTGCCCGAAGATACATCAAATGCTCCCCTAACGGAGATGCTGGTCCCGGCGCCTTACGAGGTGCCGGTGAAGAAGGCCAAGAAGAAGGCCACGGGGACCCGAAAGGGTCTCCGGCACCAGGTGATATCGGGCTCATCGTCCGATAACTCCGAGGCGCACTCCTCCCATGAAAACGAGGAGGAGGAAGAGGAAAGTTCTCCCCCCCAGCTGGGGGAGACAAGAAAAGGAAGGCCGCCCAACCGGGGAAGCCGAAGGGTCCAAAAAGGGAAGGACCCTCCTTCTGGACTGCTCCACGACGGCCGCCTACAACGGCGACGAGTGGTTACCCAGGGACAAGCCCCTGGCGAAGTCGTAAGTATCCGGATACCGTAGTAATTCATGGCATGTTTTATTGCACTGTTTCTCTTTACGCCGAACATGATTATGTAGTCCGTCCCGAGCCCATAGCGACGTATCTTCGTCGGATGGTTCTTTGGACCCGTCGGATATGAATAGCGACTCACTTCCGACCGCCTCCACCCCTCGCCCTATGGACAACGTTGAGGAGTTGTCTCAAAGGACACCGAGCCGAGGGGAGGTAGTCCCGGAGGCGCCTCGAGGCGACCTTCCGGACCCTGGGCGCAAAGGGAGCAAGACTCCCACGGGCTCCAAGTTCGGCCCCCAGCCGTACACTACGCCGGAACCTCCAGTGGTTCCGGACTCCGGCACGCGACCCCCTGTTAAGAGGGGCAAGCCGCCCGTGCCGGTGGCCTCTGCCCATCCAGAGGCACCAGACAACTTGCTGGAAGCGCTTCGCGGCGCTTCCATCGATAAAGAGCACCGCACTATCATGAGTGCGGTGATCGAGAAGGTTCAATCCGCCAAAAACGGACTATCTGAAGCTTGTGCCAGCCTCCTAACAGGCTTTCAGGTAAGTAATCAAAATATAGGAAAATATTACCGCATAGATGATACGTCTCCAACGTATCAATAATTTTTGATTGCTCCATGCTAGTTTATCTATTGTTTTGGAATATAATGGGCTTCATTTTCCACTTTTATATTAATTTTGGGACTAACCTATTAACCGGAGGCCCAGCCCAGAATTGTTGTTTTTTGCCTTTTTCAGTATTTCGAAGAAACAGAATATCAAACGGAGTCCAAACGGAATGAAATCTTCGGAAACGTGATTTTCTCATCAGATAAGACCCAGGAGACTTCGACCCTCCGTCAAGAAAGCCACGAGGCGGTCACGAGGGTGGAGGGCGCGCCCCCCTAGGCTGCGCCTCCTTCCTCGTGGGCTCCTCGAAGCTCCACCGACGTACTCCTTCCTCCTATATATACCTACGTACCCCCAAACGATCAGAACAGGAGCCAAAAACCTAATTCCACCGCCGCAACTTCCTGTATCCACGAGATCCCATCTTGGGGCCTGTTCCGGAGCTCCGCCAGAGGGGGCATCCACCACGGAGGGCTTCTACATCAACACCATAGCCCCTCCGATGAAGTGTGAGTAGTTTACTTCAGACCTTCGGGTCCATAGCTAGTAGCTAGATGGCTTCTTCTCTCTTTTTGGATCTCAATACAATGTTCTCCTCCTCTCTCTCGTGGAGATCTATTCGATGTAATCTTCTTTTTGCGGTGTGTTTGTTGAGATCGATGAATTGTGGGTTTATGATCCAGCTTATCTATGAATAATATTTGAATATTCTCTGAATTCTTTTATGTATGATTGAGTTATCTTTACAAGTCTCTTCGAATTATCCGTTTGGTTTGGCCAACTAGATTGGTAGTTCTTGCAATGGGAGAAGTGCTTTGGGTTCAATCTTGCGGTGTCCTTACCCGATGTAAAGGGTTGCAAGGCACGTATTGTATTGTTGCCATCGAGGATAACAAGATGGGCTATTTATCATATTGCATGAATTTATTCCTCTACATCATGTCATCTTGCTTAAGGCGTTACTCTGTTTTTAACTTAATACTCTAGATGCATGCTGGATAGCGGTCGATGAGTGGAGTAATAGTAGTACATGCAGAATCGTTTCGATCTACTTGTCTCGGACGTGATGCCTATATACATGATCATATCTAGATAACCTCATAACTATACTCAATTCTGTCAATTGCTCAATAGTAATTTGTTCACCCACCGTAGAATATTTATGCTCTTGAGAGAAGCCACTAGTGAAACCTATGGTCCCCGGGTCTATTCTCATCATATCAATCTCCATCTCTTTTATACTTGCTTTGTTTTAATTTGCCTTTTACTTTTCACTTTGCATCTTTATACCAAAAATACCAAAAATATTATCTCTATCAGATCTCACTCTCGTAAGTGACCGTGAAGGGATTGACAACCCCTAATCGCGTTGGTTGCGAGTAGCTATCGTTTTGTGCAGGTCCGAGGGACTTGTGTGTGGCCTCCTACTGGATTGATACCTTGGTTCTCAAAAACTGAGGGAAATACTTACGCTACTGTGCTCCATCATCCTCTCCTCTTCGGGGAAAACCAACGCAAGCTCAAGACGTAGTAAGAAGGATTTCTGGCGCCGTTGCCGGGGAGTCTATGCAAAAGTCAACATACCTAGTACCCATCACAATCCCTATCTCTCGCATTACATTATTTTCCATTTGCCACTCGTTTTCCTCTCCCCCACTTCACCCTAGCCGTTTTAATCGCCCTCTCTTTCCCAATCTCCTTCTCTTTTTCCCTTTGCCTTTTGTTTGCTCGTGTGTTAGTTTGCTTGCTTGTCGCTATCTCCAAAATTGGGGAAATTATCGCCGATATGGGCGATAATAATTTGGAAAATTCTAAAGCTCCTGCTGAAGAATGCCCTACCTATCATACAAAAAGATTTCGTATCGGTAGTGGTAATATTATTGGAAAACGGGTTATTCAAGATTTCTTTACTTGTGCTGGTGCTTTACCCTCTATGGGTGGTTCTATTCTCCATAGAACTAGTAGTCTCGCGGACGCTATTGCCATGCTTATCGTTGAACTTGAAAGGCAATTTATGCATATGCACCCTTCTATACAAAGAAATTTCCAAGAATTTTCTAATATTGAACACTCCTCTGTTAAGCGTGCCGCTACTATCTTTTTGGCTCATGAATTCAGATTTATAATAAAAGAAGCCAAAGAAATATTTGCGCATTATAGGGTGGACGCTGGCCGTCCTCCCATAGAGTCTATCATTTTTGATCAAGAAGAAATAATGCGTTTTCAATCTATCGACTATGTTGCTTTCAATGAAAATCTTAGAAAAAAAGTGCCTACCAATATTTTAATTGATAGAATCTCCGAGCTTAATGTTGATTTGGCTATTTGAAATAATGAGCTAGGATGCTCTCTTGAGTATAGGCTCACAAAGTTCTGTCAAAAGAATGCTTATAACGATGAATTGGTTGTGCAATATGAAGGGCCAAAAGAGGAACCTATACCTCCTAAAATTGATCTTGGGGACTTTTGTCCTATTAAATTTAGCCCTTTTGATTACTTTTTGCCTCAAAGAAAACTTTCTGCCGAACGTAGAGAATATGAAATGAGTTTCACCGATCTATCTTATTACTACGGCACTACCTAGATCTATCCTCGCTTTTATGCCTAGCTAGGGGTGTTAAACGATAGCGCTTGTTGGGAGGCAAGCCAATTTTATTTTTTGTTTTTTGCTTTTGCTTATGTTTAGGAATAAATAATCCATCTAGCCTATGTTTAGATGTGGTTTTATGTTTTAATTCGTGTTTGTGCCAAGTTAAATCTATTGGATCTTCTTGGATGATAGTTATTTGATCTTGCTGTAATTTCCAGAAACTTTGTGCTCAGTGCCCGAATTGTTAAAAATCACCAGAACGTGATAAAATACTGATTCCAACTGCTTCGGATCAATAAACAAATTTTCCAGGCCGTCTAATTTTGGTAGATTTTTTTGAGTTCAGAAGTTTGCGTTAGTTACAGATTACTATAGACTGTTCTGTTTTTGACAGATTCTGTTTTGCGTGTGTTGTTTGCTTATTTTGATGAATCTATGGCTAGTAAAATAGTTTATAATCCATAGAGAAGTTGGAATAAAGTAGGTTTAACACCAATATAAGTAAAGAATGAGTTCATTACAGTACCTTAAAGTAGTCTTTTGTTTTCTTTCTCTAACGGAGCTCATGAGATTTCTATTGAGTTTTGTGTTGTGAAGTTTTCAAGTTTTGGGTGAATTCTTTTTGATGGATTATGGAACAAGGAGTGGCAAGAGCCTAAGCTTGGGTATGCCCATGGCACCCCCAAGATAATCCAAAGACACCAAAAAGTCAAAGCTCGGGGATGCCCCCGGAAGGCATCCCCTCTTTCATCCACTTCCATCGGTAATTTACTTGGAGCTATATTTTTATTCACCACATGATAAGTGTTTTGCTTGGAGCGTCTTGTATTATTTGCGTCTTTGCTTGTTAGTTTACCACAATCATCCTTGCTGTACACACATTTTGAGAGAGCCATACATGAATTGAAATTTGATAGAATACTCTATGTGCTTCACTTATATCTTTTGAGCGTGATAATTTTTGCTCTAGTGCTTCACTTAGATCTTTTAGAGCACGGTGGTGGATTTGTTTTAAAGAAATTTGATCTCTCATGCTTCACTTAGATTATTTTGAGAGTCTTTAATAGCATGGTAATTTGCTTAATGTTAATATACTTGGTATTCAAGATATGTGAAACTTTCTTTTGAGTACGTTGAATACTAAGATAAGTTTGATGCTTGACAATTTTTTTGAGATATGGAGGTGATAATATCAAAGTCGTGCTAGTTGAGTAGTTGTGAATTTGAGAAATGCTTGTGTTGAAGTTAGCAAATCCGTAGCATGCACGTATGGTTAAAGTTGTGTAACAAATTTGAAACATGAAGTGTACCTGGCTTGTGCATCCTTATGAGTGGCGGTCGGGGAGACGGCGATGGTCTTTTCCTACCAATCTATCCCCTAGGAGCATGCGCGTAGTAATTGATTTTGATGACTTCTAAATTTTTGCAATAAGTATATGAGTTATTTTGACTAATGTTGAGTCCATGGATTATACGCACTTTTACCTTTCCGCCTTTGCTAGCCTCTTGATTGCCGTGCATTGCCCTTTCTCACCTTGAGAGTTGGTGCAAACTTCACGGTGCATCCAAACCCGTGATATGATACGCTCTATCACACATAAACCTCCTTATATCTTCCTCAAAACAGCCACCATACCTACCTATTATGGCATTCCCATAGCCATTCCGAGATATATTGCCATGCAAATTTCCACCGTTCCGTTCATCATCATCATGACATACTTTACTTTTGTCATATTGCGATTGCATGATCATGTAGTTGACATCGTATTTGTGGCAAAGCCACTATGCATTATTTTTCATACATGTCACTCTTGATTCATTGCACCATCCCTGTACACCACCGGAGGCATTCATATAGAGTCATACCTTGTTCTAGTTTCGAGTTGTAATCCTTATGTTGTAATCAATAGAAGTGTGATGATCATCATTATTAGAGCATTGCCCAAAAAAGAGAGAAAGGCCAAAAAAAAGAAAAAAAGAAAGGCCCAAAAAAATAATATAAAAAGGGCAATGCAACTATCTCTTTTTCCACACTTGTGCTTCAAAGTAGCACCTTGTTCTTCAAGTAGTGAGTCTCATATATTGTGCTTCAAAGTAGCACCATGTTTTTCATATAGTGAGTCTCATAAGTTGTCTTTTTATACTAGTGGTAATTTTTCATTATAGAACTTGGCTTGTATATTCCTACGCTGGGCTTCCTCAAAGTGCCCTAGGTCTTCATGAGCAAGCAAGTTGGATGCACACCCACTAGTTTTCTTTTGTTGAGCATTCATAGCTCTAGTGCATCTGTTGCATGGCAATCCCTACTCCTCATGTTGACATCAATTGATGGGCATCTCCATAGCCCGTTGATTATCCTCGTCAATGTGAGACTTTCTCCTTTTTTGTCTTCTCCACACAATCCCCATCATCATTTTCTATTCCACCCGTAGTGCTATATCCATGGCTCGTGCTCATGTATTGTGTGAAGGCTGAAAAAGTTTGAGATTATTTAAGTATGAAACAATTGCTTGGCTTGTCATCAGGGGTATAGAAGTTGGGAACATCTTTGTGTGACGAAAATGAAGCATAGCCTAACAATATGATTTTGTAGGGATGAACTTTCTTTTGCCATGCTATTTTGAGAAGACATGATTACTTTGATTAGTATGCTTGAAGTATTATTATTTTTATGTCAATATGAACTTTTGTCTTGAACCTTTCGGATCTGAATATTCACACCATGATTAAGAAGATTTACATTGAAATTATGCCAAAGTATCACTCCGCATCAAAAATTCTCTTTTTATCATTTACCTACTCGAGGACGAGCAGGAATTAAGCTTGGGGATGCCTCGATACGTCTCCAACGTATCTATAATTTTTGATTGCTCCATGCTACTTTATCTATTGTTTTGGACTATAATGGGCTTTATTTTCCACTTTTATATTATTTTTGGACTAACCTATTAACCGGAGGCCCAAATTTCAATTGCTGTTTTTGCCTTTTTCAGTATTTCGAAGAAACAGAATATCAAACGGAGTCCAAACGGAATGAAATCTTCGGAAACGTGATTTTCTCATCAAATAAGACCCATGAGACTTGGACCCTCCGTCAAGAAAGCCACGAGGCGGTCACGAGGGTGGAGGGCACAGCCCCCCCTAGGGCGCGCCCCCCTGCCTCGTGGGCCCCTCGAAGCTCCACCGACATACTCCTTCCTCCTATATATACCTACGTACCCCCAAACGATCAGAACAGGAGCGAAAAACCTAATTCCACCGCCGCAACTTCCTGTATCCACGAGATCCCATCTTGGGGCCTGTTCTGGAGCTCCGCCGGAGAGGGCATCCACCACGGAGGGCTTCTACATCAACACCATAGCCCCTCCGATGAAGTGTGAGTAGTTCACTTCAGACCTTCGGGTCCATAGCTAGTTGCTAGATGGCTTCTTCTCTCTTTTTGGATCTCAATACAATGTTCTCCCCCTCTCTCGTGGAGATCTATTCGATGTAATCTTCTTTTTGCGGTGTGTTTGTTGAGACCGATGAATTGTGGGTTTATGATCCAGCTTATCTATGAATAATATTTGAATATTCTCTGAATTCTTTTCTGTATGATTGAGTTATCTTTGCAAGTCTCTTCGAATTATCCGTTTGGTTTGGCCACCTAGATTGGTAGTTCTTGCAATGGGAGAAGTGCATGGATTTGGGTTTAATCTTGCGGTGTCCTTACCCACTGACAGAAAGGGTTACAAGGCACGTATTGTATTGTTGCCATCGAGGATAAAAAGATGGGGTATTTATCATATTGCATGAATTTATTCCTCTACATCATGTCATCTTGCTTAAGGCGTTACTCTGTTTTTAACTTAATACTCTAGATGCATGCTTTGGATAGCGGTCGATGAGTGGAGTAATAGTAGTAGATGCGTAATCATTTCGATCTACTTGTCTCTGACGTGATGCCTATATACATGATCATACCTGGATAACCTCATAACCATGCTCAATTCTCACAATTGCTCAACAGTAATTTGTTCACCCAACCGTAGAATATTTATGCTCTTGAGAGAAGCCACTAGTGAAACCTATGGCCCCCGGGTGTATTCTCATCATATCAATCTCCATCACTTTTATACTTGCTTTGTTTTACTTTGCCTTTTACTTTTCACTTTGCATCTTTATACCAAAAATACCAAAAATATTATCTCTATCAGATCTCACTCTCGTAGTTTAATCGTGAAGGGATTGACAACCCCTAATCGCGTTGGTTCCAAGTAGCTATCATTTTGTGCAGGTACGAGGGACTTGCGCGTGGCCTCCTACTGGATTGATACCTTGGTTCTCAAAAACGGAGGGAAATACTTACGCTACTGTGCTGCATCATCCTCTCCTCTTCGGGGAAAACCAACGCAAGCTCAAGATGTAGCAATAGACAGTAGCCCTTGATGCTCTGTTTGGCGTTCGCGAAGAAAAGCCCAATAGAGGATCAAATAATAATCACAGGAGTCTAATCAGAATATGTCTATGTGAATATGCAGGCTTCACTACTGGCCGCTGCCGCACGTACTGCGGAGGTCGCTGCACTGAAGCAGGACCTTGACCGGTCCGAGGAAGACCTCGGCCTTGCCAAGAGGCAGCTCGAGGAGAGCAAAGGTAAGCAATACCTTGTCTATATATATTACAAAAAATTGATCGCAAAATAATAGGATCGTCATGAATTTGCCAGGGGCCACTATCGAAGTGGCGACCCTGAAGAAGGCGCTGTCCGAGGCCGAAGACAAAGCGGCCAAGGAGAGCATCGAGCGAGAAAAACAAGAGGCCCGAGTAAGCGAGGTGCAGCAAGAGCTCCAGGCTCTCGTCGAGAAGCACGAGTCCTTGGAGCTTGACTCTAAGACACGAGAATCCGATCTTGCGAAGGCCCTCGAAAGCGCAAAACACGCCAAGGCCGAAGCCCAAAAGGCCTTCCAGGAAATTGAGGCGGTTAATAAAATAGCGGCGGGTAAGGCATTTATTATGCAAAGCAAGCATGTGAAAGAAAATTTCTTTTTACTTACCCTAGTTCGGAGCTCACCTGGAGCGTTCGCAGATCTGCCCCGCAGTGTGTCAGATGCCGCGGAGTTCTACCGGGCCGAGGAGGGGAGCTCGACGGAGAAGTTGTTCTGGTCTCAGTATACTAGGACCGAACACCCGATGCCCTTGAGCGACCAGCTGAAGCAACTGGTCGAGCTCCACAAGGCGGCCGAACAGGCCATGACGGGTCTTATAGTCCGGATGTGGCCCGGTGAGCCCCTGCCTTGCAGCTACTTCAGCCTGGTGAAGCGGCTTGTGAATGCCTGCCCCCGGTTTGAAGTCATCAAGCGGTCCGTCTGCATCGAAGGTGCACGCAGGCCTTTGCCCGTCTTGAAAGTGCATCTGGCGAAGATGGACGCCGAGAAGCTAGTGAAGGAGGGGCCACCGCAGGCAAGGAGCATCGCCACCCGAAATGTATTATGACAGTGTCCTGAAGGGTGCCTGCCTTATGGCGGAGGAGTGTGCTAAAGATGTAATATTTGAATGAACGTTCTCATGTGATCCTGTGATGTGAAAAGTAGTTCATTTTCGCTATGCAACGCCTTTTGAATTTAAAATATTACCTTCTGTGCGGCCGTTTATAAAATCATAGAGTTGGCGATCGTAAACACGCCCCCATGTAACTAGTACTGGGGTGTTCGGGAAAAACCTGAGCACTCTTTATCCCAATTTTGGGTCCTTCGAGAGAGGTGTTCAGCACAACGAACCAGGCAATCGGACTATAAGGCTTTATCACTCTCACTTAGCCATACAAGTCTACAATTTTAAATTTTGGCGAAGCCCCTAGTATTCGGAAAGCCGAATTTGGGGCGCTATATACGCCTAAGTCGTGCAAGGCCGACTACTCCTCGCCCGAAGCGGAAAAAGTCTTTAAGGACTTGAGACCTCTCGAAGAGCGACCAGCTCTCGCCTTATCATGACAAATCGGTTTGGCTTTCTCTACTAAGGTGCTCGTCCCAAGAACTGGACACAATCGCAGTAGTTCTCCCAGTGCTACCTTAGCCGATATTGCGGAACGTAAGGTACCAAAACATGGGAGCCGGGCAAACCCAACTATTGACCCAAGACATGATTCGAGCTGATGCATATAATGCTATAAGTTCAGGCTGCCGCACTGTCGAAAGTGTTCGGACTTCTCACGCCGCATTATGGGGTATACGAAAGCCCCTGGCATATTGGCCGTACCAGAATGTACGGGTGCAAATTGTCGTAAATGAACATATAATAAAAAGGATGGACAATACAATAATAGACTAATGCTATGCATTGTTATATAATACGTCAAGCGTCTTGATACAAGTAGTGCAATAAGAAAAAAATAGGACTATTTGACATGTCCTATCCAAGGGCAAGCTGCGTACGGGTATTTAAAACTGGTATTTCGATCGTTATCAGAGACCACCTGGGGATTCCATTATACGACTTAGCTTCTTGCCTCCTTGGTTGCTCCTTCCCGTAATGTGTTCGGCAATCATACTGCCGAAAAGGGCTTCCATAGAGTAAGGTCCTGAAAGGAAAAAATGATAAAGGTGTGCAGCCCCTAGGGCGGTTAAGCCGCATTGTGGGACGTGTCCTGATCGTGCCCCCGCCTATGCCCATGGTATTTCCAGTGCGTAATTATGTACGCGCGGCCCGTATTTCGTCTCTTGACTGGGAACGGGATGGGGGCCGAATTGCTATGCGAGCTCTGAACGTGCCAGGCGATCCTGCTGCAGGTTACTCCAGACTCGCTTGACGGTGTCCGAGGGGTGTATCACCGAATTGGTGGTTTGCCTTAAAAGGCTGCTTTGTGCTTCTGCTGCGAGGGCCGCAGTGTGCTCCTCCGTGCGGAGCGAGTGCTCTGTGTTTCCAGTGACTGTTATGACCCCCCCTAGGTCCTGGCATCTTGAGCTTGAGGTATGCGTAATGCGGTACCGCATTGAATTTTGCAAATGCGGTTCGCCCGAGCAGTGTGTGGTAGCCACTGCGGAACGGGACGATATCGAAGATTAACTCCTTGCTTCGTAAGTTGTCCGAAGATCCGAAGACCACTTCCAGTGTGATTGAGCCCATGCAATGGGCCTCTACACCTAGGATGACACCCTTAAAGGTGGTTTTGGTGGGTTTGATCCTCGAGGGATCTATCCCATTTTGCACACTGTATCCTGATAGAGCAGGTTCAGGCTGCTGCCGCTGTCCATGAGGACTCGAGTGAGGTGAAATCCGTCAATGATAGGGTCTAGGACCAATGCGGCAGATCCGCCATGACGGATACTAGTGGGGTGGTCCCTGCGATCGAAGGTGATCGGGCAAGAGGACCATGGGTTGAACTTTGGGGCGACAGGCTCCATCTCATAGACATCCCTTAGTGCATGTTTCCGTTCCCTGTTGGGAATGTGGGTTGCGTATATCATGTTCACCGTCTTCACTTGTGGGGGAAACCTCTTCTGTCCTCCCGTGTTCGGCGTCCAGGGCTCCTCCTTGTCATCGCTATGCAGCCCCTTGTCCTTGTTTTCGGCATTCAACTTGCCGGCCTGCTTGAACACCCATCATTCTCTGTTGGTGTGATTGGCTGGCTTGTCGGGGGTGCCGTGAATTTGACACGAGCGATCGAGTATGCGGTCCAAACAGGACGGGCCCGAAGTACTTCTTTTGAATGGCTTTTTCCGCTGACCGGATCTAGAGCCTATGAATCCGGCATTGACTGCCGTATCTTCGGTGTTATCACCGTTGTTGCCGCACTTGTGTCTGTTACGACGTGACCTTCCGTTAGCATCTTTAGTATCTGAAGTGCCCAGATTCCTTGATGTGTTATTGCTGCGAGCCAGCCAGCTATCCTCGCCCGCGCAAAAGCGGGTCATGAGTGTCGTGAGGGCTGCCATAGACTTCGGCTTCTCCTGGCCGAGGTGCCGGGCGAGCCACTCGTCACGGATGTTATGCTTGAATGCCGCTAAGGCCTCTGCATCCGGACAGTCGACGATTTGGTTTTTCTTAGTTAGGAACCGTGTCCAGAATTGCCTGGCCGATTCCCCTGGCTGCTGAGTTATATGGCTCAAGTCATCAGCATCTGGTGGTCGCACATAAGTGCCCTGGAAGTTGTCAAGAAATGCATCTTCCAAATCCTCCCAACTACCGACGGAGTCTGCTGGCAAGCTATTAAGCCAATGCCGAGCTGGTCCTTTGAGTTTTAGTGGGAGGTACTTGATGGCATGTAGATCATCACCGCGAGCCATGTGGATGTGGAGGAGGAAATCCTCAATCTATACCGCGGAGTCTGTTGTACCATTATACGATTCGATATTTACGGGTTTAAAACCCTCCGGGAATACGTGATCCATAACTTCATCAGTGAAGCATAGGGGGTGTGGCGGCGCCTCTGTGCTGGGCTATATCACTACGCAGTTCATATGAGTCTTGTCTGCTGTATTCGGCCCGGCCGGGTTTACCTCTAGTGTATCCGGCGTGACGGTCATCGTCCCGCGTTGGTGCATGCCCCCATGACCCGTATATCCATCTTGCATGTTTTGCACTGCTTTCCAATACGTCTCGCAGGTCCGGCGTGTTGCCCTGGGCCTTAGTATTTTTGTTTGAGTGGCGGTGGGGTGCAGGCTGAACTTCAAGCTGAAACACATGTCTGTCTTGGCCACGAGGTGGCCGGTCAGCCGCATCGTACGCTGGTGATGTAGGTTTCAATGTTTCCTCCTCGAGTCGGGGCCTGCGCTTTGGGCAACTCTTGGAGGGGCGTTCGAGTTCGTATTCCTCGGCCGCAAGGACTTCGGTCCATCTGTCTGCTAGCAAATCTTTATCAGCTCGGAGCTGTTGTTGCTTTTTCTTCAGGCTATTTGCTGTGGCTATAAGCCGGCGCTTAAAGCGCTCCTGCTCGATGGGATCCTCCAGCATGATAAATTCTTCGTCGCCGAGGCTCACCTCTTCTTCGGAGAGAGGCATGTAATTGTCATCCCCCGTTTCTCCATCTGCTGCCTGTTCTGGAGGGCTAGCTTGTTCATCCTCCTGCTCTAAATCTGGCTGGAGGGGATTGTCATCGTCTTCGGCACTATCCGGAGTGTTATTGTCTCTTGTGCCGGTATCATTGCTTTTGCTATGGTGGGACTTAGAGCGGCGCCACTGACGTCGATTCTTCGGTTGCTTCTTGGAGGGGTCATCCTCCGCTGTCTTGTCATCATTGCCTTCTTTGGGGTATCCACCATATATATTTCATATGATGAGGTGGCGGTCCAGCGCCCTGTGGGCGGTGGTTCCTGTTCGTCTCCTGCATCATCGTCCATACCATCGATGTCTTTGGAGTCGAAGTCGAGCATGTCGGTTAAATCGTCGACAGTGGCTACTAAGTGGGTGGTGGGTGGGGGATGAATTTCTTCGTCGTCCGCATCCCATTCTAGCCGGACATAGTTCGGCCAAGGTTCTCCTGACAAGGAGAGAGACCTTAACGAATTTAGCACGTCGCCGAAAGGCGAGTGCTGAAAGATATCCACGGAGGTAAACTCCATGATCGGCGCCCAATCGGATTCGATGGGCACGAACGCAGGCGGCTCGGAGCTTGTGGCTGGGGACGAACCCAATGTTTCGCCAACACGACTCTCGTAAGGGGTGAAGTCAGTATCCAACTCTATCGCCGCTGAGAGTGCGGTCTCCTCGGCGGGGTCTATCCACCCGTCCTTGGATGGTGCAATTTGCTCCGGATTGAAGGCCGGAGTAGTTGCAGGTGTGATCTCCCGAACACTGTCCGACGGCAGAGCTAAATCATGCTCGTCGTGATCGTGCGGCGCACCTGGCATGCGCTCGAATCCGTCAAAGATCAAGTCTCCACGGATGTCGGCAGTGTAGTTCAAACTTCCAAACCTAACCTGATGGCCAGGGGCGTAGCTTTCGATCTGCTCGGATGGCTGCGACTTGGCCCGCAAAGCCGCGAATCACGAAGATCTGTGCGGGAGGAAAACCTCACCCTGGATTGCATCGTTGTCGATGATCGAAGGAGCCATCAAGCCTTGCGGTGACAGCACATTGGAACTCTCAATGAAAGCACCAATGCCGGTGTCAAAACCGGCGGATCTCGGGTAGGGGTTCCCGAACTGTGCGTCTAAGGCGGATGGTAACAGGAGGCGGGGACACGATGTTTACCTGTGTTCGGGCCCTCTCGATGGAGGTAATACCCTACTTCCTGCTTGATTGATCTTGATGATATGAGTATTACAAGAGTTGATCTACCACGAGATCGTAGAGGCTAAACCCTAGAAGCTAGCCTATGGTATGATTGTTGTTGTCCTCGGACTAAACCCTCCGGTTTATATAGACACCGGAGGGGCTAGGGTTACACGTAGTCGGTTACAAGGGAGGAGATCTACATATCCGTATCGCCAAGCTTGCCTTCCACGCCAAGGAGAGTCCCATCCGGACACGGGACGAAGTCTTCAATCTTGTATCTTCATAGTCCAACAGTCCGGCCAAAGGATATAGTCCGGCTGTTCGGAGACCCCCTAATCCAGGACTCCCTCACCTAGCATATGTCAACAGGGCCCTTGGACCAAAGAACAGGGCTCTGTCTATATATGAAAACGAATACATGGCCATTCTCCTTGCAGTGGAACAATGGAAACCCTATTTGCATGTGCAACAGGTTACTATTAGAACTGATCAGAAAAGTTTGGTCCATCTGCAGAACCAGAAACTTCACACAGTCTGGTAGCAGAAGGCTCTTACCAAATTAATGGGGCTTAATTATCAAATTGTGTACAAGAAAGGGGTTAAAAATTCAGCTGTTGATGTGTCCAGAAGGCCACCAAATTCCCAAGTGCTCAGTATTTCTAGAGCTCAGCCTGTGTGGATGGAAGAAATCATTGCAACTTATGAGAATGATGATAAGGCAACTGAATTATTCCAACAACTTTCTGTTGATCCAGAGGCAAAACCCAAATATCAATTAATCCAAGGGATTATTAGGTACAAGGGGTGTATACGGATTGGTAATCACCCTGAACTACATGCCAAAGTATTTTTTGCATTCCATGATAGTCCATTGGGGGGGGGGGGCACTCAGGTTTCCCAGTAACTTACACAAGAATACACTCCCTCTTTCGATGGGTTGGCATGAAGCAGTTCATTAAAAGCAGAGTACAATCTTGCATGAGTCAGCAATCTAAAGCAGAGAGAGTTAACTATCCAGGACTTCTGTCACCTCTGCCAGTTCCTAAACAGGCCTGGGAAACTGTTACAATGGATTTTATTATAGGATTGCCCTCTTCCTTTTCATATGACTGCATCCTGCTGGTTATTGACAAGTTTACTAAGTATGGTCACTTTATGGCCCTCAAACATCCCTACACTGCTCAGAAAGTTGCTGAAATTTTCTAGGAGAATGTTTACAAATTGCACGGAATTCCAGCAACTATTGTGTCAGACAGAGATCCTATATTCACTAGCTCTTTTTGGAAATTGCTTGTTAAAAAAACTGGTGCTCATCTCAATATGAGTTCTGCATATCACCCAGCAATAGATGGGCAGATAGAGCGAGTGAATCAACAAGTGGAAGGGTATCTACGCAGCTTTATCAGTTCTCACCCTACAAAATGGAGCAAGTGGCTCTCTATGTGTGAATTCTGGTATAACACCAACTGGCATTCAGGTGCGGGGAGATCACCTTTTGAAGTGCTTTATGGACACCCTCCAAGATACTTTGGTATATCTGCATCAGACTCTTTGGCTCCTGTTGATATCCAAGTGTGGCTGGAAGAAAGACAGATGGTAGTGGAATCTGTCACGCAACATCTCTTTGAGAGCACAACAACGCATGAAAAGTCAGGCGGATAAGCATAGAACAGAAAGGCAATTTGCAGTGGGAGACAAGGTGTTTCTGAAGCTTCAGCCTTATGTTCAATCTTCAGTTGTGCATCGATCCAACCACAAGCTTGCCTTCAAATACTTTCTTGTACTGTCACTTCCACCAAGCAGTAAAATACATCCTGTTTCTCATGTCTCACAACTAAAACAGGTTGTAAATCCTGACTGCACAATCCAGAAAGTGCGTCCCTCTGTTACTGCTCATTTGCAGGTCCCTGTCAAGATTTTGCAGAGACGTGTCTGTGTGTCAAAATGGCAAACACACTGTTGCTCAAGGCCTTGTACAGTGGAGTGGCACTTCGCTGGAAGAGGCTACATGGGAAGACATCGATTCTCTTCGTCAGCAGTTCCCTCATGCGCCGGCTTGGGGACAAGCCGCTTCTCAACGGACGGGGGGTGTCAGCGACCCGATGGACAACAACGGCACTTCTGGCGACCGGAATGGTGAATAGGACGAAGCGGCTTCGACAAGCGCATGACGCCTACAGTAAACCAAGGCAGGCCCAAGTCGACTCGGCCCAAGAGGCCTCCCCAGTGGCTTGCAAGCCCAGATTGGGCCCGCTAAGCGGGTGTACGCATTACAAATAGCCGTTGACGCCTTCGTCCCGTTTTGGCTAGGAATTGGACGGATGAGGCCGGTCTTGTATCTGGATAAGGGTGTGGGAGGCTGGGAGGAATTCCTCTATCTAATTCAAATTCGTAGTTCAATCTGCCATGAATCCTTAGATCGAGAGAGCTATATGCAAGTTCCTCACATACGCTCACTCAACTAACTTGCTAGCTAGGAGAAGGTTGACGAGGAGGAGAAAGCTGGATGGAAGCTTGCATTTGTGTGAGTGGAATGAGCGGGGCGTGAGGGGTTTATATAGGGGTTTGGAGATAAGCGTGGCGTGCCGGATGGATGGATAGTTCTACGACCTAGAGAGGGGTGTAATGCGTGTGAGTTGGCGCCAGAGAGGAGAGAGAGGCGGCAGGCCGGCTCAGAAGCTGCCAAATTTCTGATGGAAAATGAGACGCCTGACTGCCCCGACATGGCGACGCCATGGGCTCTCACGTTCACGTCTGACAGAAGCCATTAAGAAACGATCGAGACGTAAAGCAAATTTCTAGCGGAAATGCAACAACTCTTGATTATTTTTTTAAAAAGAAATTGGTCGCTTATCCGTATCTCGACCTTTGAGATGGTTTGTGTTCTCAGACGCAAATGTCAGTAGAAAAGAAAAGGAACTACATAATGTATGAACAAAGGAATAAGCAGAGATGAATGGGCGATCAATTCTTGTCCACCTTTTTCTTCTTCTCGAAGAGAGTGAAGATTCCTCGTATGTTACATTTGTTTTTCTTTTGGGCGACTAAGAGATATAAGAGGATAAACAGGCCTTTCTCTAGCTGCTTGGCACTGGTACGGCGGCTGCGATCCATGGATCTGGGATGGTGGTCCCTTTCTTTGAGGTTTCCCTGTCCAATGGCGTGCAGGCAGGTGGGCTGTCGGAGATTGGACCGGTGGGCGGCGATTCACTGGCGGGTTGGTGCTGTGGCTTGCTGCCCAAGCGGCCAATGACGCAGAGCTGCTCCTTTCTTCAACTCATTTTACCGGGTTGCGACGGAGGAGGAGGTGGGGGATCCGGATTGGAGTAATTCCCAGGTCAGCTCCTGCCAGCTGCGACAGAAACGACACCCAAGCATGCCGTTTTTTCTTCCTGGAGGAGGCGTTCGGGTCCGCCCTACCTTTTCCCAGCTCACGGTCTCTCGGATGAAAAACCTAGGGCGGTGACGACGCTCTTGGCGTCGTGTCCATCTTGCAGGCGTCGTCGTGAGAGCTATGTGGCGGTGGGCACCGCTTAGGTGCGTTGGATGTTGCAGCTAGCATTGCCCCTTTTCCTTCAGGCGCAGCTGTTCCAGGGGAAACCCTAGATCTGGGTCTCCCAGATTGGATGATGACGGAGACTTTGGTGACGTTCTCCCTTCTTGGGGCATCGTCTTGGTGCGTTGGTTCAATGGAGAGGCCAACAGGTGGAGTGGTGTTACAGCGACTGCATTGATGACGATGGGCCTCCGCAGCATGGAGGAGTGGAGTCTCAAAGTTGGACGCAGATTGGTCGACACGCGCAGGTTGGTGGCGCTGTCTCGTGTTGTGGCTACATCAATGGCAGATGAGATTAGCAAGATCTAAGCAGTGATTCCTCCTGAATACGGGATGGCAGCAGTGGATCCAGGAATGTGCGCAGGCGATGCATATTATGGGATGCCTAGACCAGATGATCTCCAGGCCATTGGATTAGATTATGTCTATTATCCGGACAGAGGACATCCATATACTTATAGGTGTAGCAACTTTGTTCGCCTAGAAGGGGATTCTGATTGATCCTTATATTCATTTTGTCAGACTCTGATCAATAACTAATAAAGATGATTGTGTGCATCATGCTGATGTAGAGGCCGGGGTAACCTTTCTTTTTGAAAAAAGAATGATTGTTTCTATTGTACTTTTTGCTGGGGGCCACGTGGTGATGCCTCTTGATGCGAGATCGTACGCACTAATCTATCGTATTTGAGGTGGGATTGTGCGCATCAATCAAGCTGTCGTATTTGTTAACGTGTTGACAGTGAATTCGATTACATGATCTTTTCGACCATGTGAAAAATTCCAAATCTGAACCGGATAGATAGTTGTAAAATTAATAAACCAACTCGTTATACCCTTGCAAAAATGTTTGGCGGACAATAATCTAGATGTACTATATGTCAACGGAGTTGTTCCCGAGTATGAAATCTCACAGACTCTTCTTCACAAATGAAAAAAATGTAAATCCAAAAAAAGCTAATAGGAGGAGCAAGTAACTAAAATTGTCTGATAATAAGCTCCGGAATAAAAAGACTGTTCCTGCATCCATAAAAAGAAATTCCAATCTTAGAGGACAATGGAAGCGACAATTTGAAGTTTTCAACATTGATTTACCTGTTTTATCTTAACACGCCTATAAACAATTAAATTTAAAATTGGCTGATTATACCTCTATATTTTTTTGTTAATTCGGTACTTGTCTTTAGAGATCATTATTAATTTTCCTAATCGCGAGTAAGCAAAGGCATCAGTGTCTCGATCAATATTTTAGTTAATAAACCATGAAATGGAAAAGGTTAGTTTGCTATCTCGAAGAAACATCATAGTTTAAATCATGTTCACACACACATCATCTAAACATATGTGATGCCTCTTGTTTCGGTTTTGATGAGGTGTGTACAAAGAAAAAAATAGTGAAGATTAACCTTGGAAAGGTGTGAAAATTGAGCTACAAGGAAAGCCGTAGCATATTTATTCCTTTTCCTCTCCCGAAAAGTTCTGTACCATGAGAAATTTCGTATTAGCATGCAGCATATATCACAATTACATCAAAATGAGCTAAAATGAACCATGGGCTATCAGTCGATATAAATATCCACATTATATCATCGACCCTGCAACCAATAATATCATACTATCATAACCTTTGCAAGATGCACAATAACTTTATGAATCATGATTTGGCAACTAAGAATGGAGCAGAAAACAACTTAGTTTGATATTAATTATTTGCTGGTTGAAGCTAATTTTTAATCATTCAAATGAAGACAAAAAGATGAGAAACATAAGAAGATATTCCAGATTTTATTAGTGTGCATTTCCTGGATGTAAAAGTCACTCACGTTCATAGCCATCATCTTATCACGCACGGTCTACAAAAGCATATGTTAAGATGCAGTTAGAAGAAAACAATCATAAGTATATATCCAAACCCGAAAAATCAATGGAATATCTTTTTTAACAAAACTATAACAATACTATGCCCAATCTCACCTTTATTTGGCATTTTTATCTAGATTCTTATGGAGGCATTTAGTGTGTAGTACAACCTAATCAACTTCACCTAACAAAAGCCTTATTTGTTGCTGTCACTTGCCACTGGCCATCAGGTTCATACAGAAAATTAATGAAAGAAAAGAAATAAGTAATCAAGTCAACATAGCTTATGAACTGTGACTCATAGGTGTAATCCCAACCAGAATTAAATTCTTCTGCCCCCCTCCCCCATATCAAGAAATAACAGTGAACATAGATGAGCACCAAATAAACCACCACTAGATCCTGAGCAGGTTCAGGCACGAGTGAAAGTGCAACTATCCCTAGGTGGTTTTGGTAATTCATAACAACATATATCTCATTGAGCTAATACTATTCCAAGATAAATATTTCAGGAAAGCTCAATGAATGGCATGGCATGGATGATGAAAGTGGATCCCTCAAAATATTAAGGACAAAGGATTGGCTCAAGCTCAAAAGCTCAAGACTCTTCATATTTTACGTTTTAGTGATCCAAGATCACATTGAGTCTATAGGAAAAGCCAATACTATCAAGGAGGGATGAGGTATTGCTTAATGAGCCTTTTGCTTCATCTGCTTAGTGATATGCTCCAAAACCCTCCACTACTTTCTCACATCCACA
Source organism: Aegilops bicornis (assembly GCA_021605145.1). Taxonomy (NCBI): domain Eukaryota; kingdom Viridiplantae; phylum Streptophyta; class Magnoliopsida; order Poales; family Poaceae; genus Aegilops; species Aegilops bicornis. The sequence continues at coordinate 705,893,715 of CM038675.1, forward strand.
TATGACCTAAACCTAAAGTCAAACTCGGCCCTACCGATTCTTTCTATCCGGCGCCAACGAGTTCAGATGTCGTAGCCACTGCCACAAACCCTAGGGAAATCGGTTTCACCGATAGGGATCTCGGTCTCACCGAGATGGGATTGTAATCTCTCTGTTTCCCCTTCGTAACTTTTCGGTCTCACCGAAAGAGCGAATCGGTCCCACCGAGATTACAATGTAAACTCTATGTTTCCTTTTGTAACTTTTTCGGTCTCACCGAAGAGCAAATTGGTCCCACCGAAGTTTACTCCGACCAACTCTCTGGTTAGCTAATTACCAAATTCGGTCTCACCGAGTTTGTGTAATCGGTCTCACTGAGATTACGTTATGCCCTAACCCTAACCAAATCGGTCCTACCGAGATGCATGTCAGTCCCACCGAAAACCCTAACGGTCACTAGGTTCACTAAATCGGTCTGACCGAGTTTGATGATTCGGTCTCACCGAGTTTGGTAAATTGTGTGTAATGGTTAGATTTTGTGTGGGGGCTATATATACCCCTCCACCTCCTCTTCATTCGTGGAGAGAGCCATCCACAAACCTACACTTCCAACTTACCAGTTAGAGAGAACCACCTACTCATGTGTTGAGGCCAAGATATTCCATTCCAACCACATGAATCTTGATCTCTAGCCTTCCCCAAGTTGCTTTCCACTCAAATCTTCTTTCCACCAGATCCAAATCCTTTGAGAGAGAGTTGAGTGTTGGGGAGACTATCATTTGAAGCACAAGAGCAAGGAATTCATCATCAACACACCATTTGTTACTTCTTGGAGAGTGGTGTCTCCTAGCTTGGCTAGGTGTCACTTGGGATCCTCCGACAAGATTGTGGAGTTGAACCAAGGAGTTTGTAAGGGCAAGGAGATCGCCTACTTCGTGAAGATCTACCGCTAGTGAGGCAAGTCCTTCGTGGGCGACGGCCATGGTGGGATAGACAAGGTTGCTTCTTCGTGGACCCTTCGTGGGTGGAGCCCTCCGTGGACTCAAGCGCAACTGCTACCCTACATGGGTTGAAGTCTCCATCAACGTGGATGTACGATAGCACCACCTATCGGAACCACGACAAAAACATCCGTGTCTCCAATTGCGTTTGAATCCTCCAAACCCTTCCCTTTACATTCTTGCAAGTTGCATGCTTTATTTTCCGCTGCCTATATACTCTTTGCATGCTTGCTTGAATTGTGTGAAGATTGCTTGACTTGTTCAAAAATAGTTAAAATCTGCCAAAGTCTAAAATTGGGAAAAGGTTAAGTTTTTATTTGGTCAAGTAGTCTAATCACCCCCCTCTAGACATACTTCAAGGTCCTACAAGTGGTATCAGAGCTTTGGTCTCCATTTGCTTTGATTTCCATAGCTTTTGGTGGTCATAGCCTTGGTTTCACAACCTAGGAGAGTATATGCGTCTAGCGAGGGAAATTATCACCGTAGAGGTCCTTACTTTTATGGCACTAATTTTGCTAGTTGGAAGCATAAGATGAAAATGCATATTCTTGGACATAACCCCGCCGTTTGGGCTATTGTGTGTATTGGCTTGCAAGCTGAATTCTTTGATGGGAGAGAACCGAACCGTGAAGCTAGTGCGGATGAGTTGAAGTTGTTGCAATACAACGCTCAAGCTTCTGATATCCTCTTCAATGGATTGTGCCCCGAAGAATTCAACAAAATCAGCCGTCTTGAGAATGCAAAGGAAATTTGGGATACTTTGATTGATATGCACGAAGGTACTGACTCCGTCAAGGAACCCAAGTTGGATGTTCTCCAAAGTCAGCTTGACAAGTTCAAAATGAAGGATGGTGAAGGTGTCGCTGAAATGTACTCTAGGCTTGCTCTTATTACAAATGAGATTGCCGGCTTAGGAATTGAAGAGATGACCGATAGATTCATCATCAAGAAGATCCTAAGAGCATTGGATGGAAATATGATACCGTGTGCACATTGATCCAAATGATGCCCAATTACAAAGATCTCAAGCCTACGGAAGTCATTAGAAGAATTGTTGCTCATGAGATGTCACTTAAGGATAAGGAGGAACTTCACAACAAGTCGAGTGGTGCTTACAAAGCCTCATGTGAAGCCCCCACATCATCAAGTGAGAAACAAACCTTCAATGAGGAATTGAACTTAATGGTGAAGAACTTCAACAAATTCTACAAGAGTAGAAGCAAAGAAAGAAGCTCTAAGTCAAGGTCCTACAATGACAAAAGATCTTCTAGTCGAGAGCGCAATTGCTATAATTGTGGGAGACCTGGACACTATTCCAATGAGTGTACGACACCCTACAAAAGAAGAGAAGAATCACCTAAGAGAAGAAGTAGAAGAGAAGAATCACCACCAAGAGAGAGAAGGAGTAGAGATGATCGTTATGAACGAAGACCCTCACGGATAAGCAAGGATTCGAAAAGGAAGGACAAGTCATCAAAGAGCTACACAAAACAAATACATCAAGCTCATGTTGGTGATGGGTATCCGGCTCCGACTCCGACCATCACTCCGAGAGAAGCTATCACTCCAACTCCGAATACACTCAAGATGAAGGTGTTGCCGGTCTAGCACTTGTGTCAACCAACTCCTACGACATATTTGAATCACAAAATGAAGGAATTGGTAGATGCTTCATGGCCAAAGGTCCTAAGGTAACACACCCAGTATGTTGATTTTGATGTTGATGAAGATGACTTGCTAGGTGATGATGATTTACTTGTTGACAACTCTAGTGATGAATACTATGATGAAACATCAATTAATCATGCTAATCAAGTTGAAACGAATGACAATGACAAGGAGAAAATTGAGCGTCTAACTAAAGAACTAAACACTCTTAAGTTAGCTCATGAAACTATCTTCGAAACTTTTAAGGGCTCATGAGAAGTTATGCTTTGAAAAGCTCAATCTTGAGCAGGAGCATGAGTTCTTAAAGGCAATCAATGATTATCTTCGTAAGAAAAGTTCTTGTTACATTGCCAAGCGTTTACTCTTATCTACTTACATGCCTCAAGTCAAGTCTAGTAACAAGAATAAGAAAGATTCTTCTTCTAGTAGTAACAATAACAATGCTAAATCCAATATTGTTGCTTCTAGTAGTTCTCTTGATTCCACTAATGATCCTCTTAGCCAAGTTACACTTGAGCAAGAAAACAACTTATTGAAGGGAATTATAGAGAAAGGTGTATACAAGAGTCTTGCCGAGAGTAAGCAATTTGAGGAAATTGTATGCATAAGCAAGGAAGGCACCGGAAGAATCAAGGTGTTGGTTTTGAACGAAAGTTCAATGCCAATGGAGTTGAGTGGGAAGAAGATCAATACCCCAAGACGAAGTTTGTTCCTCAACAGGAGAAGTATGATCCTACTTCCTTCAAGGGAACACATGCACAAGATGATCTTCCACCACAAGACCACAAGAACAAAGGCAAGGACAAGCTTCAAGAGGAAATTGTTGCATTTGAAGAAGCACCTAAGGCCTTGGTCAAGTGGGTTCCCAAGACTACTTCAAGTTCTACTTCATCAAGTACAACTACTAGACCAAGGATTCCCATCAAGTTGATGTGGATCCTGAAGAAGAAGAACTAGAGAGTTCGTGAGGGTGACTCCGCCAACATTTCTCACTCATGTCATTATGGCAAGGACAAGTGCAATCAACTTCCATATCTTGCACTAGTTCAAGGAGTCACAAACCCTCATGTTGGTAAGGCAAGGGACAAGGTAATCTAATGTTTTCATGGACATCATTTTGTGTGTGCATCACTCTATGTCTATGGATATTCTTGTTTGTTCCTTGTGGGACTAACCCATGTAGGTATTGAAAGTGCAACTCACTCCAAAGGATTGCTCCAAACGATATACATCAACATTGAACATCCACATCTTCAACACCTACATGAAGTCATCATCGACAAAACCCAAGGTTAGTTTATCCCTCTAAGGGGGGGATCTCACATCTAGGGGGAGCTTAAGCTTAACTCTAAGAGTTGAGTGAAAGCAACTCTAATGATGTGAACACATAAATGCTTTATGTTAAAGTGGTAACCCCACTTGAGCTTAAACGATGAGTATGACCTATGATCAAATGTTCTCATTTGACTCCTAAGTCAATATACTCATATATAGATGACCTAGTCATCGCCAATTGTTTGATAGATGCTAGAATTGGTTGTGCATGCTTTGTCACATATTTCATTTGTCATCTTATTGTGTGAGCATGTTGGTTGCATATTTACTCATTCGAGGACATCCACTTGTTGTTTTGATTGTTTGGTTTTTCTTTCTTTGGCCAAGTGGATGGACAAGAATGCCTAAGAATCTTCTCTAGCTATCTATGCTTTTCTCGTCTCAAACTCTATTCATGCTACATCACAAAATTTGATCAAGTCAGATTCGAACCACTCTGTGTGAGGAGCACTCGAAGTCCCTGATTCATCATAGACTTAAACTTCCAAAACTTCTTTGTGATTTTCGGTCTGACCGATTCCTCCATTTCGGTCATACCGAGATTACTAAGTCGATCTAGGTTTTCATCTCGGTGCAACTGATATGTACTTTTTGGTCACACCGAGTTGCTATAACTGTTCACTATTTTGCATCTCGGTGCCACCGAGTTGTACCACTCGGTCCCACCGACAGGGTCGGGCTATATATATCGCACAGGCAAAATTTGGAAAACTTTCTCCGAATCCTCTCGCCCACGCATAGCTCGCTCTGCCAACTTGGTCTACGGATCGTCGACTTCGTGCCACCGCCTCACATCCTTGGTCTCCGCCGCCGTCAACGGAATTCTCCTTCGCCGTTGCCACCGTAGCGAGTTCCCGCCGAACTAGGGTATGGACTCGATCACAGTGCTTTCCTCGTCCGATTCTCAGAACATTGTGTACATTATGCATCTTGCCACGATTGAAACACTCCTATCCAGCCAAATCAATCCTTAGAATAGTTGCGATTCGAAAATTTAGGGTTAGGTTTCCGCCGAAACCATCTCGGACCCACCGAGTTGAAAAACTCGGTCCCACCGATTTGGCTAACGCCATTGCACTTGTAGGTCTTGGTCTGACCGAGAATTACAAATCGGTGTGACCGATTTTAGAACTTTCTGAAACCCTAGCAGTCTCGGTGCCACCAAACTGTGACTCGGTCTGACCGAGTTCACTAGTTTAGGTTCCAAAACTGCTCCGGTATCACCGAGTTTGAAAATCGGTAGATCCGAAATGTTTTCTGGGAAACTAAAACTAAGTTTTTGAATCATTCTTTTGCAAAAATCTCTGCATTTTGTGATGCTCATCCACTCTACCTCATCTATAACTATTCACGGGGTCAGCAGTCGGTTGAACAAGCATGTCGCACTGACAGTGATAGCCAGAACAAATCTGAAGAGAAGACCCAATTGAGCGAGGGCACTAGTCCCTCAAGCAACTCAGATGAGGGGAGCAGAAGCACTCCGAGCAATTTGCCCAAGGCTGCCACAAGGTCAAGAAAGAAGAAGACCTCAGAGTCTGAGGATGAGGATTACGTGGCAGTTGAGGATGAGGCAAGCTCCAAGAAGAAAGTGCTCAAGAGGGAGTTCAGCTCATCTGAAGTGAAGCCTGGTTTGAAAATCAAAAGGCCAGCAGGCAGACAACCAATGTCCAAAGCTAGAGTGTCTACTCATGCTCCTTTGGAATCTCAATCCAAAGAGCCTGTTGCTGCAGAGGGAAAGAAAAGGAAAGAAAGGGTCAAGAAGACCATGGCAAGAGTGATTGGGAAGCCTTCCATGATGGAAGAGGAGGAAGAAGAAGAGGTTGCAGAGCCTGCACCCAAGGCACAAAAGTTGATGGGTGATGCTATGAAGTCAGGGGCTGCAACTTCCAAGCCCAAAGCTGCCTCCAAGCCCACGAATGCACCCAAGAGGAATACCAGGAGCATACTAGCAGCCGAAAAGAACAAGGCCCCATTGCCTGAGGTTGAAGCTGAAGAAGATGAAGAAGGGCATGTCCTAAGGAAGCTCAAACCCAAGATCCCAGACCACAATGATGCTCATCCTGTGGCTGAAAACATGAAGATCAGGAGAGATAATGGGTTGAGGCTATGGAGAGAGACAGATCCATATGCCACGAGGAGAAGGACTGCTGTGGATTACAGGTTCCACACCAAGGAGCAGCAGGACTTTTATGAGACTATCTTGCTGGATAAGAAGCCCATAGTTTGCGATATGAGATGGGTCAACTGGACCTACATGAAGGAGAACGCAGAACACTACCCTGGAGTATATGACAGCTTCAGTGCATGTGGAGTTGCTGATTTTGTTGGGCAGAAGCTCACCAACCGGAACGATGAACTTATCATGCAATTATACTTCACATCACATTTCTATCCAGATGGCAGGATAGTGTGGATGTCAGAAGGAACTAGATATCAGTCTACCATAGAGGAATGGGCAAGTTTGATCAATGCCCCAAAGGAAAGTGAGGATGACCTGGACATTTATGGTAAGAAGAAAATGGATCATAACACTATGTCACACATGTACAAGGAGATCCCAGATGATTCACTTGAGAACTTCAAGTTTGGATCAGTCCATTTTCTACTGTCAGGGCTGCCTACGATCAACTGGATCTTAAGGCATACTCTATTGCCCAAATCAGGTGACCATAACATGATTAGAGGACATGCAATCAATTTGCTTCATGTTTTTGATGTGCCTCAGAAATTCAAGGTCATGAGCCTCATAGTCGAGACAATTAAGAGGACATCAGCAGATCAGAAGAGGAGCTGTGGATATGCCCCACAGATTCAGGAGTTGATAAACTCGAAGATGGGCACAAGAAAGTATCTATTGGATAAGGAACACATGGTTCTCTATAATGATTTTGAGGACAATCGAGTTGTCATGACCGAGAATGAACCAACATCAGTGCAAGCTCAGGAGAGAAAGGAGAAGGCAAGGCAAGAGAAAGCTGCAAAGATGCCAACTCAAGCAGAGGCATCTGACTACTTTCTCAAGAACAAGCGAGGAGCAGCTTGTTTACTTAATAGCATCAACTCTGCGGATTGAGAAGGGGTTGGCCACCTAACTCAAAACCAGGAGAGCACTGAGAGAATCATGGAACAATAATTCTATGATCTTGATGTCAAATTGACTGAGATTCACCACCGTGGAAGCGATTACAAGATGATATGCAGGAGAGGAAGGGCAAGACGACAACTGATGCATTTGCCAGAGTGCCTAGAGCTCAGAGGTCAGCTGTAGTACCAACTCCAGACACCAGAGCAACTTCTTCCGCTCCAGCTACAGCTCCAGCTCAACCAGCTCCAGTTCCAACTACTTCAGCTTCTACCACGTCTACTGATGCGTTCATCCTTGGAGTCCTGTCTACACCACCACCAGAAGACCAAGCCTGAGAGACGATATAGCGCTATGCATTTTCTAGGAACTTTTTGGTAACTTGTTGCCAAAGGGGGAGAAAAATGTATAGATCATAGGCTTCGAGAGAGAGAGAGAGAGAGAGAGAGAGAGATTTGCTTTTGTTCTCTCTTGTCTTCTTGGTTGAACTTCTTTTGCGTTTGATTGCTTCAGATACTATGCATTACCTGTGAGACATTGATGATCATGTGTTTGATCATAAGCTACACTTATGCCTTTTATGATATTATCTTATTTATCCTTATATGATCATTCAACGTGCTTGGTGATGAGTGCATGTATTCAGTCGTTATTATTTTGAGCGCTCCACCAAGATGTATGTGACATGGAAGAGTAACCCATGAGCCTAATTTCTTGTGCATTTACAGTCCAAAGCAAATCTTAAGATATGCACAAATTTAGGGGGAGCTCTTGCTTAGCACATATTTCTCAAAGCGACGATGTTTTTCAATTTTATTATCATTTGTCGAAGCTTTAGGGGGAGATTGAAAGTGCAACTATCCCTAGGTGGTTTTGGTAAATTCATAACAACATATAGCTCATTGAGCTAATACTATTCCGAGATAAATATTTCAGGAAAGCTCAATGAATGGCATGGCATGGATGATGAAAGTGGATCCCTCAAAATATTAAGTACAAAGGATTGGCTCAAGCTCAAAAGCTCAAGACTCTTCATTTTACGTTTTAGTGATCCAAGATCACATTGAGTCTATAGGAAAAGCCAATACTATCAAGGAGGGATGAGGTGTTGCTTAATGAGCCTTTTGCTTCATGTGCTTAGTGATATGCTCCAAAACCCTCCACTACTTTCTCACATCAACATATGACCTAAACCTAAAGTCAAACTCGGCCCTACCGATTCTTTCTATCCGGCGCCACCGAGTTCAGATGTCATAGCCACTGCCACAAACCCTAGGCAAATCGGTTTCACCGATAGGGATCTCGGTCTCACCGAGATGGGATTGTAATCTCTCTGTTTCCCCCTCTTAACTTTTCGGTCTCACCGAAAGAGCGAATTGGTCCCACCGAGATTACAATGTAAACTCTCTGTTTCCCTTTTGTAACTTTTCGGTCTCACCGAAAGAGCAAATTGGTCCCACCGAGTTTACTTTACCAACTCTCTTGGTTAGCTAATTACCAAATTCGGTCTCACGCAGTTTGTGTAATCGGTCTCACCAAGATTACGTTATGCCCTAACCCTAACCAAATCGGTCCTACCGAGATGCACGTCAGTCCCACCAAAAACCCTAACGGTCACTAGGTTCACTAAATCGGTCTGACCGAGTTTGATGATTCAGTCTCACCGAGTTTGGTAAATTGTGTGTAACGGTTAGATTTTGTGTGGAGGCTATATATACCCCTCCACCTCCTCTTCATTCGTGGAGAGAGCCATCAGAACAAACCTACACTTCAAACTTACTAGTTCTAAGAGAGAACCACCTACTCATGTGTTGAGGCCAAGATATTCCATTCCAACCACATGAATCTTGATCTCTAGCCTTCCCCAAGTTGCTTTCCACTCAAATCTTCTTTCCACCAGATCCAAATCCTTTGAGAGAGAGTTGAGTGTTGGGGAGACCATCATTTGAAGCACAAGAGCAAGGAATTCATCATCAACACACCATTTGTTACTTCTTGGAGAGTGGTGTCTCCTAGCTTGGCTAGGTGTCACTTGGGAGCCTCCGACAAGATTGTGGAGTTGAACCAAGGAGTTTGTAAGGGCAAGGAGATCGCCTACTTCGTGAAGATCTACCGCTAGTGAGGCAAGTCCTTCGTGGGCGACGGCCATGGTGGGATAGACAAGGTTGCTTCTTCATGGACCCTTCGTGGGTGAAGCCCTCCGTGGACTCATGCAACTGCTACCCTACATGGGTTGAAGTCTCCATCAACGTGGATGTACGATAGCACCACCTATCGGAACCACGACAAAAACATCCGTGTCTCCAATTGCGTTTGAATCCTCCAAACCCTTCCCTTTACATTCTTGCAAGTTGCATGCTTTATTTTCCGATGCCTATATACTCTTTGCATGCTTGCTTGAATTGCGTGAAGATTGCTTGACTTGCTCAAAAATAGTTAAAATCTGCCAAAGTCTAAAATTGGGAAAAGGCTAAGTTTTTATTTGGTAAAGTAGTCTAATCACCCCCCCTCTAGACATACTTCAAGGTCCTACAACGAGGATACAAAAAATTGCAACACCAAATTACTTGCATAAAAAGGAACAGATGAAAGAAACATACCTCGACTTCATAGAGGCTGCAGAAAAACATCCTCTCTTCATTGTCTTGCTGCTCACCATTGGTAGCATGGAAAAACAAAAAGAAAGATGACACACCATAAGAAGAAAGAGAACCTCAGCAGAGGCGAGCACGACAACAACATCAAGAAGAGAGGAGTACCCGATGGTGGCTGGAATGAGCCGATTCGTTTGAGTTTGAATCAAATTTATTCATTTTCATTAAAATTCATTTGAAATATAACCGGACATATGCTGCTAGGTTTGGATGACCGGCTCTTGCATTCGTGTCCATGCATTGGTCCCTCCAATCGATGGACGGGCGTGGAAGGAAATTTGGTTGTCAGTGTTGAAGATGCCCTAAGCGCACCACAAACTGAGTGGATAGACTACGGTGCCACTAGATATCTCGATTGCAATTGATCTGGTCGGGCGCGCCCTCATCTTCGGCCAGAGAGGCTTCATGAGGGCGTGGCGCGAAGCTTCGCTGCCTTGCCGGTGTCATGGGACATGTCTAAGTATAGATTTCCCTTGCATTTACAGTGGTGAAGAAAGTCATGGTGATTGAGGGAGTCTTTGATTAAGGGGTCCTCGGGTGTCCTGGTTGTGTGACATGGGCTGGACTGATGGGCCATGAAGATACAAGGTAGAAGACCTTTCCCCGTGTATGAATAGGACTCTCCTATGCGTGGATGGCAAGATTGGCGTATGGATGTATAATTTCCTTCTTCTGCAAGCCGACTCTATACAACCCTAGGCTCCTCCGGTGTCTATATAAACCGGAGGGTTTAGTCCGTAGAGGCTAGCAAAATTTACATAGGCTAGACGGGTAGGGTTTAGCCATTACGATCTCGACATAGATCGACTCTTGTAACCCCTATACTCATCAAATACAATCAAGAAGGATGTAGGGTTTTACCTCCATTAAGAGGGCCTGAACCTGGGTAAACATTGTGTCCCCTTTGTCTCCTGTTACCTCCGATCCTCAGATGCACAGTTCGGACCCCCTACCCGAGATCAGCCGGTTTGGACACCGACGTTGGTGCTTTCATTGAGAGTTCCACTATGTCGTCGGCAGAAGGTTTGATGGCTCGTTCAGTCATCAACAATGATGTTGTTTCCAGGGAAACTTTCCTCCCCAGTCAACTTTTTGTGTTTGGCGGCTTCGCTCTGCGTGCCAATTCAATTGGTCACCTTGAACAGATCGACAGATACGCCCATGGTCATCAGATCAGATTCGGGAGCCTGAATTACGTCGCTGATATCTGAGGAGACTTGATCTTCGAACGGTTCATGGCCTCGACCACCATTCCTCATCTCCAAAAATGATCCCATCGGATCCATCATTAGGCACTACTCAAAGACCAACTATCATCCTGAAGGAAATATGCCCTAGAGGCAATAATAAAGTTATTATTTTATTTCCTTATATCATGATAAATGTTTATTATTCAAGCTAGAATTGTATTAACTGGAAACTTGGTACATGTGTGAATACATAGACAAACGGAGTGTCCCTAGTATGCCTCTACTTGACTAGCTCGTTAATCAAAGATAGTTAAATTTCCTAGCCATAGACATGTGTTGTCATTTGATGAACGGGATCACATCATTAGAGAATGATGTGATGGACAAGACCCATCCGTTAGCTTAGCACTATGATCGTTTAGTTTATTGCTATTGCTTTCTTCATGACTTATACATGTTCCTTAGACTATGAGATTATGCAACTCCCGAATACCGGAGGAACACCTTGTGTGCTATCAAACGTCACAACGTAACTGGGTGATTATAAAGATGCACTACAGGTGTCTCTGAAGGTGTTTTTTGGGTTGGCATAGATCGAGATTAGGATTTGCCACTCCGAGTATCGGAGAGGTATCTCTGGGCCCTCTCGGTAATGCACATCACTATAAGCCTTGCAAGAAATTTAAATAATGAGTTATTTGCGATGATTACGGAACGAGTAAAGAGACTTGCCGGCAACGAGATTGAACTAGGTATGATGTTACCGACGATCGAATCTCGGGCAAGTAACATACCGATGACAAAGGGAACAACGTATGTTGTTATGCAGTTTGACCGATAAAGATCTTTGTCGGTGCCAAAACCGGTGGATCTCGGGTAGGGGGTCCCGAACTGTGCGTCTAGGCGGATGGTAACAGGAGACAAGGGACACGATGTTTTTACCCAGGTTCGAGCCCTCTCGATGGAGGTAAAACCCTACTCCTGCTTGATTAATATTGATGATATGGGTAGTACAAGAGTGGATCGACCACGAGATAAGAGAGGCTAAACCCTAGAAGCTAGCCTATGGTATGATTGTTGTTCGTCCTATGGACTAAAACCCTCCGGTTTATATAGACACCGGATAGGGTTAGGGTTACACAGAGTCGGTCACAATGGTAGGAGATCTACATATCCGTATCGCCAAGCTTGCCTTCCACGCCAAGGAAAGTCCCATCCGGACACGGGACGAATTCTTCAATCTTGTATCTTCATAGTCCAGGAGTCCGGCCAACTGTGATAGTTCGGCTACCCGGACACCCCCTAATCCAGGACTCCCTCAGTAGCCCCCGAACCAGGCTTAAATGGCGATGAGTCCGGCGCCTAGATTGTCTTCGGCATTGCAAGGCGGGTTCTTCTCCAAATTCGATATACTTGTCGAATTGTGTCCGGCTTCTGATAAATGCTGCACTCCTTGGCTTCCACGCCCAATAATGGCCATCTTCCATGTGTTTGAATGAATGCGAAAAGCCAGGGTATTTTTACACTTACCCCCTAGCTGCGCAAATGAGCCGCCTATAAAAGGGACGAGGGTCTAGATCTGAGTCACACCATCCCCCCTCCGCGAGCTTTCATCGGAGCGCCTTTGACAAAAATCCATTCCATCATGGACAGTCGACGCGGCTCCTCCTCTCGTGCTCCCAGCCCTCAGCCTGGAAATTGGGAGAGATGCTCAGTCCCGCATAGCGAGCTATTGACACTCCAAACCAAGGGATTTCTTCCCCCGGCCTTCATGATTCCGGTTCGAGCCGGACTTGCCACCTACAAGGGCGGAAAGCAAGCGGAGAGTGTCCCCGATCCCTCTAAAGGAGAGCGGGTATGCTTTGTCTCTTATCTAGTAAGAGGACTCGGATTTCCAGTTCATCCGTTTCTCCGGGGGCTCTTGGAATTCTACGGCCTCCAGTTACACCACCTTTCGCCTGCCTCCGTTTTGCATATCGCGGGCTTCGTGGCCCTTTGCAAACTGTTCTTGGGCGTCGAGGCTCATTTTGCACTGTGGAAGAGATTATTCTGCCTTGTACCCCGTTCTCATGAGGGGTCAATATATCAAGTGGGCGGAGCCGAGCTATGGCGTATCGCCGGGACCGGATATCTACCCGAAACCCCGAAGAAGGCGTCCGAAGACTGGCCTTCGGAATGGTTTTATATAGAAGACGTCCCGCTGCCGGATCCTGTTCAGATCGGTCTCCCGGAGTTCAGTAATGCTCCTTTGAAGAAACGCCTGAGTTGGCGCCCGCGGAGCTCCCAGAGGGAAGACGACAGGGGCGTTCTTACCTGATGAGCCGAATAAGATTGTTAGCTCATTCCGGACTGACCATGATTGGTGTCATGGCCACATGCATTATGCAGGGGGTGCAGCCGCTCCAATATAGGGGCCACCCCATGTGGGATTTCAACGGGGAGGACGATGCCACCCGTCATGGCGGTAAGAGGCCGGGATCGGTCATCGATCTGGTGAAGATTTTGTCCGCGATGTACAAGGGGGAAGAGGAGGATTTTCTCCGCGTCAGTCCATTGAGCGGATTTTCTATGAAAAGTCCTCGAAGCTGGGTAAGCGGACATTTCTTTTTGTACACCCGATCCGTATTCCCATGGTTAGGTATCTCATTTTGTGATTTTGACGCAGAACTGCGCCAGCCGTAAAAGACATAAACAGCCCGCCTCCACAACCCGAGGATCCGGAAGGTTCCTTGATCCGCCTCCCAAGAGGATCCGGACACACCGGTGGAGCTGATTGATGGGGTATATCACCAATCGAGCATCGATAATGCCTTGGTTGCCATTACGGCCGATTACCCGGAATACTTCCACCTCACAGTAACTGAGACCGAGGTCCCAATACACTAATAATGACCCATCCGTGCTTATTTTTGATCACCGTATACCAATGGTGTTTTGCAGGGGGTGCCTTCGAGGCAGGAGGCCGAGCCCGCGGCGGCTAGCCAACAAGGGGCAGTACGGCCACAGCTAAAAAAGAAGTGCGGTCCGGATCGAACGCCGCCGCATAGCGGTATGGCACGCCACCATATTCCCAGGATTGATTTACGGAAGGCGTACTAACACCGGTGCTCTTTTCAGAAAAAGAGCGCCACGGATCGAGCCCGGAGAGGTTGCCAATCGAACCTCCGCCACCAGGCTCCGAGCCGGGTCCAGAAGCGGAGGCGAGCACGAGGCGTGCGTCGGATGCTCCTCCGACAGAGGATGCCGACAGATTGTCCGCCACCAACTCCGAGGTGGAGAGCGCCATGAATCACAAGCGCCACCGGACAGTTCTTCGTGACGCATGTTTCTCCCAAGAGGCCTTGAATGCCTTCAATTCGGGAGGTGCGCACTCTCCGTGCCGCTCAAGATGGTCTAGCCAGCCACGGAGCAGTATGTAAAGGACATACGGGTGAGGAAATTTGACATTTATATATGCCAATAGCCCCTGAGACTTAAAGTAGTTAGAATAACTGATTTAAGGATCATTTGTTATGCAGGATCTTACAAAAAAGAATACCCGACTGTCCCAGGAGCTTGAAGAATGCAAGGCCCAACTTGAGGTCAAGACTAGCTGCCATGAGGAGCCACAGAGACCCCCTCTAGTAATATATGCTTCAGAAGATAAATAGTTTGTGAACTGCGACATGTGTGTAAATCTGACAATAATATTGCAGATGGCGCTGGACTAGATCCGGACAAGCAACAGCTCTTGCGCCGGTTTAAGGCCGGCGAGAATATGCTTACAAGGGTGAGGCAAGAGAAAAATAATCTCCAAGATGCCAACACCCAGCTGGGTGATGAACTAAAGGATGTTCGTGCTCAAATTGTCCGACTCGTGAAGGAGAATCGGCGACTTCGTCGCGGCATTTATAGTAAGTGCTTGAGCGAACTTTGAAAAAGAGTTCGGCGAGGAAGTCAATTAACAGAATTATGTCTGTAGGTATGCTCACGGGTCGTCCTGAAGAGGAAATGCCCGGTTCTACGGGTGACCTTCTTCCCGAGCTATTGAGACTGCATGAACGAGTTCGGCAGGCGATGAAAGGCGTCTCCCAGGCCTTGTGGCCATCTATCTCCTTACCCGAAGGCCTTGGAGAGCTTGCAGAGAAGCTTCAGGGAGCACGGCGGCGCTTCCGACTATGGAAGATATCGGCCTGTCGTCAAGGCGCCAGGGAGGCCTAGGCCATGGTGAAGACGCGGTACACGAAGGAGGGCCCAAACCACATGGCCGAGGTCAGACCTGTGGGGCCCGACGGGAAGGATATCCCTGTGAGCTTAGTGTACGGTCAAGTAGAGTTGGCCGCAAAGTATTCCCAGCAGGTCTGTAAACTAGACAGCCTATTAGACGGCATTGAAGAGGAATAAATCAGTCAATTTGACTATGTAATTTTAAAATGACATGTAAAATGCCTTCTAGCCGGATTGTAGATCGTTTGTCGTAGCGGACCTTTTCGCTTCAACCTCGGGACCCAATAGTCCGGAATGTGTCCGAATACCCTCGCGGTAATGTAAAAACCGGGGCATGCGTGGAGACCAGGTGTAGGGGTCATGAGTGCTTTATCAGACAAGTGCCCAACTAGTTATGTTATATTACATGGTTAGTAAGAAACATCTTCCAGGAGAATAGTTCCGTTAGGGGTTCCTTTCTCGAGGCATGCCCTAAAGTGCATGTCCGGACTGCGAAAAAAGCAGAAAAGCATCTGGGGGCAGATAAATGAAAAATAAAAAATCGTCTTTTAGTTCACCGACCGAATATTCCCTTAAGAACGCTAGCTTTCAGCTTCACCCTTTACCACCTAGCGGTAACAATCCAGAGGTGCTCCCTTTACCACCTAGCCGAACAATCGGGAACGTAGGGGTAAGCACAGGAGCCAGGCAACCCAGCTTGGCCAAAACTTAAGTCATATCGATGCATATAATGGTGAATAAAAGGTACATGCGGAAGTGTGACACATGTGTTGGGCGTAAAGCCCGTATAAATAAGCTTCTGTTAAAGAAGCCCCCAGGTATAATGAGCGCGGATAGCGCGTCAAGTGTGTGCGTATAATGCGCAAACGAGCCTTTAACAGCTTCGGAAAAAAGGAGGGAGAAGGAGAGAAATAAAAGACAGCTTAAAGTATAAAATATAGACGGAGGAAGGAGACGAACTCAGAATCCGGTGCTAGGCGTAGAATCTTCGGAGACGGGTTGCGTTCCATGGGTTTGGCTAGAGTCGGTTATCCGATGCGTTTCGTAGACGGTACGCTCCGCCGGTCAGGACTTGGTCGATGATGAAGGGACCCTCCCATTTGGGCTTGAGTTTGTCCTTTTTCTTGTCCGGCAGGCGTAGAACTAGTTTGCCAACATTGTAAGCTTTGGCCCGTACTTCCCTGTTTTGTTATCTTCGAGCCTGCTGTTGATAGAATGCGGAACGAGCTTTTGCCACGTCACACTCCTCCTCCAAGGCGTCCAAGCTGTCCTGCCGATCGAGCTCGGCTTCTCTTTCTTCGTACATGCGCACGAGAGGTGAGTCATGAATTATGTCACAGGGCAAAACTGCCTCTGCGCCGTATACCATAAAAATGGTGTGAATTCGGTAGTGCGATTCGGCGTGGTCCGCAGCCCCCGTGAGTACGTAGTCGAAGCTCCTCTACCCAAAGGCGTGTTAGGTTCCTTGAGGGACCGCACTAGTCTGGATTTAATGCTGCTCATGATTAGACCGCTTGCTCGCCGACTTGACCGTTAGTTGGGGGGTGATAGACTGAAGCGTAGTCGAGCTTGATGCCCATATTTTTGCACCAGAGTTTGACCTCGTCGGCCGTGAAGTTTGTGCCGTTATCAGTGATGATGCTGTGGGGGACGCCGTATCGGTGTACTACCCCCAATATGAAGTCTATCACCGGTCCGGATTCGGCCGTCGTTACAGGCTTGGCCTCTATCCATTTGGTGAATTTATCCACCATGACCAATAGATATTTTTGCTTGTGGATTCCTCCTTTAAGGGGTCCAACCATGTGAAGCCCCCAGACCGCGAAGGGCTAGGTGATGGGTATAGTTTTGAGGGCGGTGGGTGGCATGTGGCTTTGATTAGCAAAGAGCTGGCAACCGACGCATCGTTGGACTAAGTCCTGAGCATCTGCCCGGGCCGTCGGCCAATAAAATCCTGTACGGAAGGCCTTGCCTACAAGGGCCCGGCTGCGGCATGGTGCCCACCAAGTCCGGCATGAATTTCAGCCAGGAGATTCCGCCCTTCCTCTTCGGAGATACACCTTTGAAGGACTCCGGTTGTGCTTTTCTTATAAAGCTCGCCCTCATGGACCTTATAGGCCTTAGACCGGCGCACTATGCAGCGGGCCTCGTTTTGGTCCTCGGGAAGTTCTTGCCTAGTTAGGTAGGCTAGGAATGGTTCTGTCCACGGGGCGATGACTGCCATTCTTTCGTGGGCTGACGGTGTTATTTCGTTGGCGGGACCACCAACTATGTCGCGATGTTCGGTGTGGGGCAGTGTGGTTGGGTCCGGGTTGTTATTTCCGGACTCTCCCTCCCATAGTACGGATGGCTTGAAAAGCCTCTCTAGGAAAATGTTGGGGGGGGGGGGGGACAGCATCGCGCTTTGCGCCGATGCGTGCCAACACGTCTGCTGCCTGGTTGTTATCCCGGGCTATATGGTGAAATTCGAGCCCCTCAAACCGAGCTGACATTTTTAGGACGGCATTGCGATAAGCTGCCATTTTCGGATCCTTGGCATCAAAGTCCCCATTTATTTTGGATATCGCGAGGTTCGAATCCCCGCGCACCTCTAGGCGTTGAATGCCCATGGAGACTGCCATTCGGAGACCATGTAGAAGGGCCTCGTATTCGGGTGCGTTGTTGGAGTCCGTGTACATTATTTGAAGTACATATTGGACTGTATCTCCAGTTGGGGACGCCGTAACGACGCTGACCCCCTGTGCCGCCAACATTTTGGAGCCGTCGAAGTGCATGATCCGCTTGGAATATGCACCGTACTCTTTAGGGAGTTCGCTTCACCATTCGGCGATGAAGTCAGCCAAAACTTGCGACTTAATAGCTCGCCGTGGCTTGTAGGTTATGTCGAACGGGAGGAGCTCAATGGCCCATTTAGCAATCCGCCCGCTATGTCAGCGGTTGTTTATAATGTCATTAAGAGGTACTTCGGAGGCTACTGTTATCGAACACTCTTGGAAGTAGTGTCGCAGCTTCCGGGATGCCATGAACACCGCGTATGCTATCTTTTGGTAATGCGGGTACCGTGACTTGCATGGAGTTAGGACAGTGGACACGTAGTAAACTGGTAGAGGGAACTTGTGTCCGTCCGTTTCTCATTCGACAACGAGCACCGCGCTTACAACTTGATGGGTTGCTGCGATGTATAATAGCATTGGTTCGCCCATGTTGGGCGCGCCAGACCGGATTTGTTGCCAATATGGCTTTGATTTCTTCGAAGTCCGGCCAGTGGCAGCATCCGGCCCACTGGTGTTCGGTCTTGGAGGAGGCGATAAAGAGGTAATGCCTTTTCTCCTAAGCGGGAGATAAATCGGCTTAGAGCCGCCATGCATCCAGTCAATTTTTGTATTTGTTTGAGGTCTTTGGGGATATCCAATTCTGATAGAGCTCGGATCTTGGCTGGGTTTGCTTCAATTCCCCTACCAGATACAATAAAGCCCAAGAGCTTTCCGGCTGGTACGCCGAAAACACATTTTTCTGGGTTGAGCTTGATGTCATATGTTTGGAGATTATCGAATGTGAGCCTCAGGTCGTCGACTAGGGTTTCGACATGCTTGGATTTGACGACCACATCGTCTATGTATGCCTCCACTGTTTTGCCGATCTGGTTGGCCAGACATGTCTGAATCATGCGTTGATATGTTGCGCCGCCGTTTTTTAGCCCAAAGGGCATTGTGTTGAAGCAGAATGGGCCGTATGGAGTGATGAATGCCGTTGCGGCTTGGTCTGGCTCTGCCATCTTAATTTGGTGGTAGCCAGAGTATGCGTCGAGGAAACACAATGAATCGTGAACCTGCGGTAGCGCCGATAATTTGATCGATGCGGGAGGGGCAAGGGATCCTTTGGGCAAGCCTTGTTAAGGTCCTTAAAATCGACACATAGGTGCTGGATTTGTCCTTCTTTGGTACCATTACCAAGTTTGCTAGCCAACCGGATGTTTAATGTCTCGATGAATCCGGCCTCCAATAGTTTGGCTAGCTCCTCTCCCATGGCCTGCCTCTTGGGTTCGAGAAACGCCAAAGAGCTTGTTTGACTGGCTTGAATCCTTTTAGGATATTTAGGCTGTGCTCGGCCAGTCGGCGTGGGATTCCTGGCATGTCTGAAGGGTGCCAGGCAAAAATGTCCCAATTTTCGCGTAGGAATTCTCGTAATGCGCGTCCGGATCGTGGTTTAATTGTGCCCCGATGGAGGCCGTTTTTGTAGGGTCCGTTGGATGGACTTGGAATTTGACTATTTCATCTGACGGTTTAAAAGAGGTGGACTTGGATCTCTTATCGAGTATCACATCGTCCCTGTCCATCGTGGTGCGCAGCGCAGTGAGTTCCTCTGCCGCTAGGGCTTTGGATAGTGCCTCAAGGGCAAGTGCGGCTGTTTTATTTTCGGCGTGGAGCACTATGCCCGGGTCACTAGCGAGAGTGATAATTCCGTTGGATCCGGGCATTTTGAGCTTCATGTACCCGTAATGGGGTATAGCTTGAAAAATTGTGAATGCCTCTCGCCCTAATAGAGCGTGGTATCCGCTGCTGAACGGGGCCACTTGGAATGTGACCTCCTCGGACCTATAATTGTCCGGCGTGCGAACACCACATCTAGTGTGATCTTTCCTGTACAGCATGCTTCCCCGACCGGGATTATTCCTCTAAAGGTTGTGCTGCTTCGCCAATGCGGCTCCAGTCTATTTCCATTTTTCAAGGGTTTCCTTGTAGATGAGGTTTAATCACGCCGCCGTCCATGAGTACCTTGGTAAGGCGTAAAGCCGCCCACTATTGGACTGAGGACCAATGCGGCTGGTGCTCGGGCTGTTCGAACTTAGGTTAAATCACTTTGGCGTTAAAGGTAATAGCCGTGTCACCCATCGATTTATTGTTGCTATCTGGTAGACTTCGCAAGGTCATGGAGTGTTCGCTCGCATATTATTTGATGCGAAAGTCTCAAGACCGTTAATACCGTCTTGGTATTGCCGGGCTGGTGCTCTGGAGCTAAGAGCTCTTCGCCACTTTTGGCCACCTGCCATAGTATCCAACATGCTCTAAGGCTATGAGTTGGAGTGGCGCCCCGTGCTATGAATTTTGCAGGTCCATTGAGCCATCCCTCCAAGACGGTTCCATGCCCTTTGGGGGTTGCTTTTGGTATGTAACCCAGGTGTCCGTGATGATGCACCCTTTTATTTCGGACTAGGGTCGATTCGGGGCGGATTATCCCAAAATTTGATTTCGGTTTTCGTGTGCTCTCCATCGCGAGACTTTCGTACTATGGACGCCAAGTCAGCGAAGCGTGTAATTTCACGACGACTTATGGCGTTTAGGATTCCCTTGTCCGTGCAATTATTGCAGAAGAATGAGATTGCGTCCTCCTCGCGGCAGTCCTTTATCCTGTCCATAACCAGGAGGAATCTGGCCTAGTAATGATGTACTGTTTCACAGGGCTCTTGCCGGATTTGGGATAGATCGCATATGGTGGGCGGGTGGAGTTAAATTCCGAACCCCGTCCGATCTAAGATTCAGGGGCCAAGAAGTTTCCGAACTTGGAAGCTTGGGTTCTTGGAGGTTGTCCAATGAATCTAGCCCGTTGCCTGACTTTAAGTTCAGGGCTTGAGTGGTGTCCTCCCCTCTGCAGGAATCCGGCATGCAGGGGTCAGGAGTCCGGACATAGCTAGTCCCTAAGGTAGGAGAAGAGTCGTCGTATTGTTCCACCACCACATCAACGTGGTGGGTAGCCTGGGGAGAGTTGATCTCTCTCAGATCGGTTTTAGGCCCGATCTGATCATAGTCTGTAGAGACTCCCAGGGCGGCGATGCGATCCAAGAGCTCGTTCAAGGAAGAGAGCTCCATCGGATCTAACTGCTCGGCGAGTTCCGAGTTAACGTGAAGATTGCTTTCGATGACCCGAGAAGTCATCGTCGGCACGCAGCGCCAAACAGCGGTCATAAGAAAGCCGCTTAGCCGGAGAGTTTGGCGGTGGCCAAAGCTCCTTTAGCAACGGTGCCGTCTTTAAAGACGGGATGAGGCATCCTTCGACAAAGAACGACACGTTGGAACTTTCAATGAAAGCACCAATGTCGGTGTCAAAACCGCGGATCTCGGTAGGGGGTCCCGAATCGTGCGTCTAGGCGGATGGTAACAGGAGACAAGGGACACGATGTTTTTACCCAAAAGCGGGCCCTCTCGATGGAGGTAAAACCCTACTCCTGCTTGATTAATATTTATGATATGGGTAGTACAAGAGTGGATCTACCACGAGATCGTAGAGGCTAAACCCTAGAAGCTAGCCTATGGTATGATTGTTGTTCGTCCCACGGACTAAAACCCTCCGTTTATATAGACACCGGATAGGGTTAGGGTTACACAGAGTCGGTTACAATGGTAGGAGATCTACATATCCGTGACGCCAAGCTTGCCTTCCACGCCAAGGAAAGTCCCATCCGGACACGGGACGAAGTCTTTAATCTTGTATCTTCATAGTCCAGGAGTCCGGCCAACGGTGATAGTTCAGCTATCCGGACACCCCCTAATCCAGGACTCCCTCAATCTTCGTAGAATATGTAGGAGCCAATATGAGCATCCAGGTTCCGCTATTGGTTATTGATCAGAGATGTGTCTCGGTCATGTCTACATAGTTCTCGAACCCGTAGGGTTCGCACGCTTAATGTTCGATGACGATTTGTATTATGAGTTATTTGATTTGATGTACCAAAGTTTGTTCGGAGTCCCATATGTGATCACGGACATGACGAGGAGTCTCTAAATGGTCGAGACATAAAGATTGATATATTGGAAGGTTGCATTTGGACATCAGAATGGTTCCGAGTGATTCGGGTATATTTCCGCAGTAGCGAGAGGTTACCGGAACTCCGTCGGGAGAAGTTATGGGCCTTATGGGCCCTAAGAGGGTAGCACACTAGCCCACAAGAGGCTGGTGTGCCCCCTCGGGCAGGAGGCCAAATAGGACTAGGAGAAGGGGGCCGCCCCCTTTTCTTCTCCTTCTCCCTTCCCCCTTTCCTACTCCGCGTGGGAGGTGGAATCCTACTAGGACTAGGGAGTCCTAGAAGGACTCCACACCTTGGTGCGCCCCCTAGGGCCGGCTGCCTCTACCTCTACCTCCTTTATATAAGGAGGCAGGGGCACCCCAAAGACACACAAGTTGATCTTTTAGCCGTGTGCGGTGCCCCTCCACAGATACACTCCTCAGTCATATCGTCGTAGTGCTTACGAAGCCATGCGTCGGCAACTTCATCATCACCGTCACCACGCCGTCGTGCTGATGGAACTCTCCCTCGGCCTCAACTGGATCAAGAGTTCGAGGGACGTCACCGAGCTTAACGTGTGCAGATCACGGAGGTGCCGTGCATTCGATACTTGATCGGTTGGATCGCGAAGATGTTTGACTACATCAACCGTGTTACTAAACGCTTCCGCTTTCGGTCTACGAGGGTACGTGGACATACTCTCCCCGCCCATTGCTATGCTTCTCCTAGATAGGTCTTGTGCGATCATAGGATTTTTTTT